>JAJMHJ010000001.1:829496-932113 GCA_030583035.1 Yamadazyma taylorii | reverse complement strand
GATAAGCGGCATCAGCTAAACGAGCACACGACCTCAACCGAAAACACTACTGATAAGAAAATATCGAAACTTAAAACATAAGCAAATCATTCATTTTTTTCCGGGAATCATCATTATTTTATTTGTTTAGTTTTATTTTATTGGAGGTAGATCTCAACGAAAATCTTGAAGTGATATATTCAAAAAGTAACGGAAGCTTTTGATAATATTCTTCCAGACAGTGCACGGTGGCCACTGATTAATCGCTATACAATAATCCCGCTATCTAAAATTTTTTATTGGAATTTCCGGATTTTCAGTAAAAGTGAGATTTTGAAGCACAAAAAAAGTCAACAACACTGACAGTATTTTTTCAATTATAAGAAGTTTGACTGTGTGACTGAGCTACTAATACACTGTTTAAAGGGGAAAGCAGCATATTCATTTAGAAATACCCATTTATTACCTCCAGCAAAACTAAAACTGTCTGGTTAGACCGCACAATCAAAAACAAAAAGAAGGGCAACAAGAAGAAAACCATTCGATCCGTTTTCGGGTTTTGTTAGTTGTATTTTATGATAATTAAACCAAGTCATAGATATTTATCCCCTTTACACAATAGAGTCAGGATGATACTGTCAGTTTATAACTATTTCTTGGGTTCAAGAGGTAAAGGTTCTAATACCGTATCTCATAGTGGCCACAATCAACATCGAAACTTGGCTACTACTAATGCTCCCAACGAGAACATATTTCTGACATTTAACCCCAGATTACAGGCAATTTTTAAACAGTTGGATTCAATTTGTCCTAGGTTTATTGTCAATAAAAATGATATAACCATTTTGAAAGATCCTAAAGAATTCTATGAAACTCTAAAGATGAAAATTTTGGCATCTGAAAAAAGAGTATATTTAAGTTCCCTTTATGTCGGTAAAGCTCAAACTGAATTGATTGAAGTGATGGATGAAGCATTAAGCAAAAATGAAAATTTGACCATTTCAATTTTAACTGATGCTTTAAGAGGTACCAGAGAAGCCCCTAACAACATTTGTTCCGCTAGTGTATTGGTACCATTAGTAGAAAAATTTGGTAGAAGAGTAGATATTAGAATGTATCACACCCCTCATTTGAAAGGACTTACTAAAAGTGTAACCCCTAAAAGAATTAATGAAGCTTGGGGATTACAGCATATGAAGTTATATGGATTTGATAATGAGATTATGTTGAGTGGTGCTAATTTATCAGAAGACTATTTCACCGATAGACAAGATAGGTATTATATTTTCAACAATGAAGATTTGTCAGATTATTATTTTAAGATTCACGATTCAGTTTGTTCATTATCTTATCAAATATTGCCATCTAATAAAAATCCTGCAGGGTTCAAGATGTTTTGGCCTACTACCAATAAATCCTGTGAACCTCACTTGAATTCCCAAACTTTTATCAACGATTCTTCTTTATTGTTGGAACCATTGTTAAAACAACATGAATTGAAGAATTTTGAAGAATTTAACGATTCTGATAAATATGATACCATAATCTATCCAATTTCTCAATTTACTCCTTTATTGGATCCAAAGTATGATATATCTACAGAAAAGCCATCTATTTTAAGATTATTGACATTCTTAGATTCACCAAAAATTAAATGGTGGTTCACCGCTGGTTATTTTAATATGTTGCCAGAAATACAGTCTAAATTAGTCAATGGTATGGCCAATGGTACCATTATTACTGCTAGTGCTAAAGCTAATTCTTTTTACAAATCCAGTGGTGTATCCTACTATTTACCAGAGGCATACTTATTGATCGCTAAAAGGTTCTTAGAAGATATTAAAAAGAAAGGTAAAGATGGAATAATAAAGTTATTTGAATGGCAAAATGGTGTAGTGAATACCCCTGGTGGGTGGTCTTATCATGCTAAAGGGATGTGGATCACTGTTCCAGAAGAAGAGTTACCTTCTATAACTGTTATTGGATCATCAAATTATACCAAGAGAGCTTATTCTTTAGACTTGGAAAGTAATGCTATCATAATTACTAAAGATGAAGGATTGAAAAAGAAGATGAAACAAGAAGTAGATCATTTGATGGAACACGCTAAAGAATTGACTTTGAATGATTTTGAACCAAAGATCGTTGGCTACGAAAAAGATGAAAATGGTCAAGAGATCAAATCAAAACCAATTAAACAAGTAGACGAAGACAGAAGAATTAGCTATGGTGTTCATTTAGGATTAAAATTAATTGGTGGTAAATTGTAGATGATCAGAAACACAAAAATTTAACAAAAAAAAACAAAAAAATTGAAAAGTTGTTGAAGCAAAAGCAAGAAAGGTTACAAAAGTTTTGAAAAAAAAAGGAAGCTATAGAATGAAATTAAGTTATGCATTGTTCATAAAGGAAAATGAGCAAGGTTTAAGAGTATATAAATCTATGTATTTACATGAGTTGAATAAATTATATGCATTGTTCTTGTAAAATTCCCCGTAGCTGAGGTCGAGAAAAGAAACGAAATCAGACAATGTAGGGAAAAGTTATTAATTCTGATGGACTCTTGAAAATTTCTGTTCCCCATAAGATTTAGACTGACACCGTAGAATTATACAATAAACGATATTGAAAATAATACTCAATAAGGTATAATAATTTAAAGGCACAGAGTACCATATAATACCCAAACTAATTATCTTAGCAGTTAACAATATGACAAAACCAATCAATTGAAATCGGGCGAATGAATCATTTAATGGGTAAATGGAATTTGTATAGTTCATAAAAAGCTGTGGGATTAACTTAAAAACCTTATAAAATTGATTGGATAACCAAATAGTTTCTAAAAAATCTAGGCAATTTAAGGTATAGGAGTTGTTACGAGCGATATTAATAAGAACAAATGTCACCAGTACAAAATTTATTAAAAGAAACCCCTTCAAATGTAAGCTAAAGCTTTGATCAGAATTTCTGGTATGATGATTTTTGCCTAGTTGAATTAAAATGCCAACACCAACTAGTAATTTTAGGTATTCAATTATGGTTAGGGGAATAGAAATAATGGCTTGATCATGCACAGGATTTCGAAGCTTGTAGAGATCCAACACTCTTTGACTAAGGATATATGGTGTTTGATAGACAACATTACTTAAACTATCAAGAAGATTAATTATTATAAAATCAAATGAAAGGCCCTTAATAGATTTGCAATGCCTTATGTGAGATAATAGCTTGTAATAGCTGATTAATTCGGCAACTATACCTATTAACATAAGGATACTTGCAAGTAAAAGGGTGGAGTCCAATTTGGAGTAATCATGTTCCCGTAATGGCCCTGTTGACTGGATCAGTACCATTTATTAACATGAGTTATAGATAAATAAAATGTGAGGTATCTGGAAATGCGTAGCACTGATGTGTACAGGGTTGCACCGATGTATGGGTATGGGGTCAGAGGTACTTACAGATTTATTTGATGTAGATTTTTCAAGTAATTTAAAACTAATAAAAGGTTAGTATCGGTAACCGTTTATATACTCCATATTGTCACACTTCTCTAAAACTCTTTATTTCATTCTTTAAAAGGTTCTTCCTAACAGGTTCTTTTGGTGAAACCGTGTGAAGCTCAATTCATCCAAAATATTCGCATTTGGTGCTCTTTCAACTTTATAAAAGTCAGTAATCACATAGCCAATTACCAACCAAATCAAACGTTATATAATGCTGGATGTCGAGGGGAATTGGGACATAATTGTGACATCGCTCCAAGATATTTGTAATTCCAATGAGTCCACAACATTTGATAATATATATGATAGGTATAAGAAAGATTCTTCAAAGCTAGAGTTACGACCAACAGAACTACAAGAATTGGAAACACAAGTAAAGGATCACAAGACAAATATCGAAACATCATCTAGATTAGTAGAGACCTGCCAACAAAATTTACTGACATTGATAACTCATCTTCAAAAAGCAGCTGCTCCAAGTGGGAGACAATCACGGTCAAATTCCACTAAAAATATTGATAACTCCAGAAATAGTACTAGTGGTGAGAGCGGTAAGACTACAGGTAAGAATAACAAGAGCACAGGAAAAACTGTATCACCACAAAACAAGAAACAAAAGAAGGCAGGAAGACTGTTTTACACGTCTAAACACAATCCTCTGGGCCCCGTTGTAATAGGATCTGAGGTAGCTTATAAATTAAGAAATCGTCATTCTGAAGAATGGATTCAATGTGAAGTGACTAGAATCATCGGGGATGGGATTAAATTCGAAGTTAGAGATCCAGAACCTGATGAAAATAATAACCCAGGTCAAACATTCAAAGCTAATTATAAAGAAATAATCTTAATAACAGATGAAGCCACCGAATGTCCTAATTATTCTTATGGATCCAAAGTATTAGCTAGATACCCTGAAACTACAACTTTCTATCCGGCTGTAGTAGTAGGTACTAAGAAAGATGGTACTGTTAAGTTAAAATTTGATGGAGAAGAAGAGGCGAATAAGGAAACAGAAGTGGAGAGAAAACTAGTTCTTCCATTTCCTGAGAAATAATTATATTTGTTTTGTACAATAGAGATGTAACATAGTTAAAATAGTAAAGTTTATAGTATTGAATATAACAACAAATTACCAAAAAGTACTGGTACTGTTACTGGTACTGATTTAGTCTTTAGAGTGATATAAGATAGGAAAATAGTAGTGCAAACCCCAATTTCGAGATTACTTGTTGAAATTTTTCAAAACTTCGTTCAATAAGCACTTGTTAGGTTACGTCAGTAGGAATCATAAGTTATACAGTAATGGATATGGATATCGATGACTATTCAAGAGTATGTTAATATTTTGCTTTAAAAGGCTATTTACACCCCAACAAATTATGGTATTTGAATGAGCTTTATAAGTTTTTGATTGTACATTTTATTCTGGACATAGAAAAGCTTTTATATAGAAAATACTAGATATATTTTGATGGATTGAGTTTTTTATTGGATCGAATTGCTAACACTAGTAGGATCGTTCACGTTCTCCTGTGAGGGATAGATCAAGATCTCCTTCATCTAGAAGAGGAGATAGAGATAGGGATTCATACCCCAGAAGAGACTATGGTGGTAGTGGAGGAGGATATGGTGATGAAGGATATGGAGGACATGGAGGATTTAGAGGAGGAAGAGGAAGAGGAAGAGGAGGTGGATTTAGAGGAGGAAGAGGAAGAGGAGGTGGATTTAACAGAGGAAGAGGTAGAGGTGGATATGGTGGATATGGAAGAAGTTATTCTAGTTATAGAGATCCAGAAGCAACAGCAGAAGAATATCGTGATAAAACCGATAGAAACTATGACAATTCTGTTTTTATCGGAAACATACCATATGACTTAGGTCCTCAAGATGTCAAGAGAATTTTCAGTGACGACTTCAATGTCATTAGAGCTGATATAGTTACTAATAGAGGTATGTCAAGAGGTATGGCCACTGTAGAATTTGGTTCCAAAGAAGATGTCAAAGGAGCCATTGAAAGATATGACCACCATGAGTTTAGAGGAAGGGAAATTTTTGTTAGACAAGATTATCCACCACCAGAAGAAAAACGAATGGAACGTAGTGGATTCAATGGTAACAATGCTGGAGGATATGGAAGTCGTGGAGGATACGGGGGTTATAATAATCCTGGTAGAGGTGGAAGAGGAGGTTATGATAGATTTGGTAGTAGATCCGTCCCTCCAAGAGAAAAATTTGGATCTTCTCGTCAACAACCAGCATTACCAAGACCTGAACCAGGTACCGAAGTATTCATAGGTAATATTCCATTCTCACTTAATTGGCAAGACTTAAAAGATTTGATGAGAGAAGTGGGTGAAGTAAAGAGAGCTGATATCAGGTTGGACAGATATGGAAAGTCCATGGGATATGGAACCGTAGTTTTCAATTCAGTAGAAGAAGCTAATCAAGCTTTAGAGAAATTTCAAGGTTATGAAATAGAAGGTAGAAAATTAGATACGAGACCTGGTAAAATCATTGAACCAAGAGAAGAACAACCTGTAGTTGATAGAAATAGTGATTTTGTAAAAGGAGTAACTGGGGATGGAGAAAAATCAGATACCATCTATGTCAAAAATTTACCATTTGTTACAACTGTTGATGATTTATATGAATTATTCGAAACTATTGGAAAAGTAACACATGCTGATTTACAATATAATCCAAATGGGAAAACTTCAGGAAATGGAGTGGTTCAATTTGAAGTTGAAGAATTAGCTGATTTGGCTATAAAGAACTTGAATAATTATAATTATGGTGGGAGAGATTTAGAGATTTCTTATGCCAACAGAACCAATGGATCAGTTAGTAATGAAGATGATAGAATGGATGAATCTATTGCTGCAGAACCACAAGAAGAGCAACCAGAACAACAACCAGAAGAAGAACAACCACAAGAAGAACAACCCCAAGAAGAACAACCCCAAGAAGAACAACCACAAGAACAACAACCAGAAGAAGAACAACAACCACAAGAACAAGAAGAACAACAACCCCAAGAAGACCAACAACCACAAGAACCAAGTGAAGCAGTATCAGAAGAAAAAGTATCCGAATCAATGGAAGATTAGCCTAACCTTAAAAACTCATTTTGTAATAAAATATAAAATATATGTTTTGCTTACACGCAAAAATCTTGCACTCAAAACGTAGTCGCGACCAATTTTGACAAATAAATTCTAAAACAACCCTTAATCATGTTAAAGAATACTTATAAGATTGAACACAACGGGGAGTTTATAAATTCTAGCACCGAAGTATCAGGACATGGATCGATCGATACCTCCAAAATTAAACCCACCCATGTGGTGATATTTCTTGTAATCGTAGTAGCATTATTATTGTTCCATTTTAGAAATAGAATTGGTGAATTTCATGATAGATTAAGGACTAGAAGAAGAATGAGATACGTAAACTTAAGTAATGGGTTCAATGAAGATCTAGAAAATGGCTTTACAAGTGATACATTTGATATCACAAATAATAATAACAATGATTCCCGTGAAGGATTACTGGAAGAAGCTAAAGGAGAAATCAAAGATCTTATGGAAAGGGAAAACTTGAGTTTTGATCAAGCTCGGTTGAAATATACCAGACAACAATTTAAAGAGAACAATATCGATTCGAATGGTATGCCTTTAGACCCTAAAACTGTTACCTTCAATTGAAGTAGTATAATTTTCTTTTTAGTATTATGGGTTTTATGCCCCCATGGGTTTTAGGCCATGGGTTTTAGGGGGCATGAAGGATTAAGGGTCGCGGGTTTATATGGGTGAAAGGATGTATTATGGTTTTAATGTTTTTAAGCCTGTTTGAGATCTTACAGAACAAAAAAAAAAAAAAAAGTGGGTAATACCGGATTGAGTAAAACGTAAATATTGTGATTTTTTAGGTATTTGTTAAAGGAAATCAAGAGAGGAAACGATGAATGCTCTATTGTAAAGCAGATTGTAGATTATATACTTAAATTTCATGAACCCTGAAGATCGATAGTGATTAGATTTTCTTCTTTTCCACCCTTTTTTTTGTTGTGTTTCAATTAGCACTCTCTGTCAGAAAGATATACTTCCTATAGTTCGTGAGTGACACCCTGCCAGTGCATAATTTGATAACCCCACAAACGCAAGCACAAAATAGAGATCATCACTCATAGTTCTGATGAGTGTATATCAACAATATGCTTCAGGAGAAGCCCAATATTTAAAAGCAAATCCTGAAAGCTTTGCCAAAAACCCACACCAAACCAATGAACCAGCTTCAAATGATAACGAAGATGGTATAATTATCTTTCCTCTTTCAGGGAGATTAGAATTGACGAAAAATAGTGAGTTCAGATCAAAATCCACTGAAGAATGGATCAACATATTTCCAAATGCTGCTTATTTCTGTGGTTATGATGAAAGCTTATTTGGTCATTTTGTAATGGCAGTATATGAAAATCCTTCCACAGAAAAGATTTGTACCCTTTCTATCACAAAATTTGGAGTCACTTTATACCATGATTTGATATTAAACCAACAATCCAGATTTTATCCTAGTTGTGAGAATTTATTACCAATCCATAGAGAATCAAAAGTAAGAAAAGCTTTGGCTATAACTAATCTTAAAAATTATAACAAACTAGTAAATCACCCGGGAGATTTTCAAATCAATAAACGTTGGGATGAGACAAATGCTGGATACCTAGCCAGTAAGATGAATTTATTGATAGATAAAAGACCTAATGAATTTGGGTGTAAACTATTACAAATGGGATTGATTCAAAATCATTATCTTAAATCATATTTATTTGATATAGTTTATGATAATTCCCTGACCGATCCCAAGATAGTTGAAGATAATAACAAGTTGGTATACTTGCTAGGAGATCAATTAGACCAATTATTTGATCCTTTATTAGAATATTCTCCTGAAAAGTTAGAGACTTCTTATAATACTCCCAATTCTGCCAATTATGACAAACCAATATTATCAGGCAATGAAAAAATTTCAGCTATAACACAAGAGTTACTACAAATTCAAACAAACTTCACCATGGGATTAGTAGAACTTTTACAAAATTTTATTATTCCTTTAAGAATCCATATTTTAAGTAATAATGTCCCACCGAAAAATGGATCCAATCCTACTGACAGTAATATTTCAAGTGGTATATCTAAGCTTAATCAAATATTCCCACCAACAATTGATGAAATCACCAGAATAAATTGCGTACTACATGATTCTCTAACCAAAGCAAAACCTTTCGGATATATTGAAATAATCAAAGTATTTGGAATGATCTTACCATATTTTTACAAACCTTTTATAAGGCATGAAGCTAATTTGAAGAATTTTAAAAGTAGATTTAACAAATTCTACAGTAAGTATGAAAATAAAGTTTTTGGGAATGGAAATATTAATAGAAATGGATTTTCAAAGAATTATATTGATTCAATAATAACTGGATCATTATTAGAATTACCTAAACTTAAATTAATATTGCACAGACTTTATGATAACATTAACACTCAATTTAAGCTGAAAAGCTATGATAGATCTCAAGAGGAGTTATCCACGATAGATTATTATTATAACACCGCTATTAATATCATTGATGCCTTCGGTGGTGAAGATAATGAAGTATCTCAACAGTATGAGCTGGATAATAAGGGACATGAAAGAGCCAACTCTCGTCAAAGAGTGTTCACACCAACTGGTAAGATCTTAACAGAGCTAGCATCCAACTGGCCACCTGAGCTTCAATATGGTTGGTTAAATAGAAAGGTTATTGGGATCTTTGAGTTAAAGAATGTAAAACCCCGTAATGAATTTTTCCATGATAGTGAAATTTTAATTATATTTTCTGATACATTATTGTTTTTAAGAATTGTGGATGATAATTACTATATTAAAGAAAATATAAATGAAGGATTTAGTCTTTTATCTATCCCAGATGTCTTGATGCATTCTTTGGTGAATGAAAAACCACTTCCAAATCTTTCTCAATTTCCTTCAATGGAAGTTAGTCATTGGTCTTTTATTAATGATACCGAAGTTACTACATATAAGAGTTTTTCTTTCACTACTTCAAGTGAAGAGAATTTCTTGAGATTCTTTGATTATACTGGGAATGGATTCAAAGGAGACTTTACGAATGAAATATGTAAGAACTATGAAATTTTGAATAATGAAAATAAGAATGTAGCTTCTGGTAATGATATTATTGAATTAATTAACAAGGGGAAAATCTTAAATAAGAACCAACCATTTCATTTATTCAGATCAACCGCAAATGACTTACATGTATACTCCACAGCTCATAGTGCTTTGAGTTATGATAATGAGCAGGTAAAGAGTCGAATTATCTTATTATTGAATTTATCACAAGAAATGGTGAATCATTACTTTGAACTGAATCCTCATTTATGTTTAGTATTTACTGCATGTTTCACCTATGAAAGAGACATTCAATTGATTGCCTTTAGTAGAGGTGGAGTTGTTGAAGCTAATGTCGTGGGACCCGAAAGTCAGTTTCAAACTAACTTAATAAGGCTTTTAAGTGATCTTCTAAACGCATCCTTTAACTCTTTTACTTCTGTTACTGAGTTGATGATAAGAAGTAATCATGTTGATTTAGAATATTATTTGTTGCAATACCAAAGGTTCAATAGTTATGAGAATAGGGAAAAGATGAAGCATAGAATCAACTCAGAAGGGTCTAAGAATAAACGTAAAAAGAACAAGCTGTCATCGGAACAATCAGATACAGCTTTTGACCTAGGAGATCTGGTTCAACCTGAATCATATCAAGCTGAGATACATCAAGCTGAAGTAGATCAAAAAGAGGAAGCTAATATGGATATTAAAGATAGTACTGGGCATTCAAATCACATTCTAGAAGAAGCTCCAGATGAAAGGCTTGACCATAATTCTAAGACCATGAAATCAAAGCCGAAGAGAAGATCTTTCATTAAAAGGTTATTCAGTGGTTTTAAAAAGACTAGTAAAGATTCTGATATACCTCAATTAAATCAGGAAACTAAAAGAGAGCAAACAATTAACAATGAAACACCAGATATTGATAAACGTGCCAGCAAGAAGTATAAAGAGTTATACAGACCTCACCCTAAATTATATGAATCCGAAACCATTGAAAATGAACCGAAGGATCTCCACCAACAAGTCAATTCTGATGCTAATTTGCAACCAAAGAATGAACATAACGCAAATGGTAATCAAGAATCTCTTGAAATGGAACCTGAATTGGCCAAAGACCAATACAATGCTATGTATTCACATCATAATGATAGCATGGAGCTTCAAACTGTTCATCATTACAAACAAGATACTGAACAGATACCAGATGAAGATCAGCAACCTAATACGCAAGAACTTCCTGAGATCAATTCTGGCACAAGACAAGGAGCTGGACAAGTGGACAGAGTTCATGAACCAGAATCTAGTAAGATTCCATTTAAAGAACTATACGATACTTCAGAAGAAAATATATCTTACAAGAATGAAGGCTTAAGGGAACCAGCCTTGAATGTAAATACATCAGAGAAACAAATGCCAAAGGAAGAAGAAACAAAACCAGCACCAGAACAGAACTTCCAACAAGAATCAATGAAGTTGCAACCGCAAAACCCAATTCAACATAACTTACCTGTCCGTAACCAGCCATCTAATGCTAAAACCCAAGCGGATGCCATTACCCAAGCTCAACTTTTATTCAGAAAGGCAAGGCAACAAACAGCCAATGTACAAGACATACAACAAGGCAATCCAAATCAACCCCATCAACCATGTCAATCATCTCAACCATCTCAAAGATATCAGCCAAAACCCATTATGGATCCCAAATATACAAAACAAGAACCAAATGAAGCTGATAATGTACATCAAGACAACAGGATTCCATCATTAGATGTAAATTCACAGTTTCATTTCCCACCAGAACCACCAGTTAATAACGATAGTCAAGCTAATAAAGAGAATGGACCTTCAGAAGATAAAATTACCAATAAAAATGACTTCTCTATTAAAGATGTGACTGAGTCCCAGTTTTACCCAGAATTAATAAGTCAAATTATACTTGATGAAGATGATGCTAATTGGGTTCCTGTTTCTAGAAATTCGTCATCATCTTCGATCTCTCCAGTTCAATCAGAATATATGACTAGTAATGATATTCAGAGAGAGAACATTGGTCAAGATTATCATTATGATACTTCATTAAATTCAAGAGGAGATGCCAACTTTGCTAGTAAAATAAGAGATGTTAGTGCTGCCGATTCCTACCGTTCACAGGTAGTATTTTTCAATGATCAGATTCAACAAAATATTCAAGATTTTATTAAGAATGATGAATCAGTCCAATCATTGACTCCTTCTCAATATGCAGATCAATTTAGTAGAGAAATTGATATGAATTTTTCGAGTCAGGGAATAAAACAGTCTGCTCAAGATAATAACCAGGAACAAGGAAAAGGACCAGGACCAGGACCAGGACAAGGTCCAGAACTGAGAAAGAAGCCTATTGATAGTATTTACAACAAAAGCATTAATTTTGGTCTGAAGGTTGATAATAAACATCAATACAATGACACAGAAGCAAAGCCTCAAATCAAGGATGATTCAAAGGAAGTTGCCAAAAGATATAGTGGTTTCACTAATACTAGTTCAGAAGATGAATATTATTCTTTAGATGAGTACCCAGGATCTCCCATTAAGACTAAAAGCAATAGCCATTCTCCTACTTTACCAGTAACACCTATTACTCCTAATAATAATCAGGGATCATTTTCAAGTGAAAATACCATTATAAATGAATTATTACAGGAAGAAAATGGCCAAAACCAATACACAGCCAAACCTGTTCGTTCTACAAGAAATGATTCAGTGACTACGGCCACTAATATGGAAACAGATACGCAGGAGAGTTTTAAACCCATGAATAATGACATTTATATTCATCAACTTGATTCAATGGCATACTTAAGTGATGTTTTAAATGGGACAGTTAAATTCGACGATTGAATACCAACCTACCTACATATAGATATATATATTTAATAATATTTAACCATTTACTTAGCAGCCTTTAAAATTTTGGTAACTTCTTCAATGATAGCATCAGCAACTTCTTTAGTAGAATTAGAACCTCTTAAATCAGCAGTTCTTACACCAGAATCGATTACATTACCAACGGCCTTTTCTAAAGCTTCAGCTTCTTTCAAACAATCTAAAGATAATCTTAACATCATGGCAGCTGATAAGATAGTAGCAATAGGATTAACTTTATTATCATCTAAATCAGGAGCGGAACCATGACATGGTTCATATAATCCAAAGGCTTTGTTAGTGTCAGGTAATGAAGCCAAAGAAGCAGAAGGTAATAACCCTAAAGAACCAGGGATAACAGAAGCTTCATCAGAAATAATATCACCAAACATATTAGAAGTGATGATTATTCCATTTAATTTTTTAGGATTTTGAACTAATATCATAGCAGCAGAATCAATTAATTGATGTTGAACATTTAATTGAGGGAATTCTTCACTAATGACTTTATCAACAGTTTTTCTCCATAATCTTGAAGATGCTAATACATTAGCCTTATCTAAAGACCAAATAGGTAAAGGAGGGTTATGTTGTAATGCCATAAATGCAGCCATTCTAGTGATTCTAGTGACTTCATCAACAGTATATTTTTCAGTATCCCAAGCAGTGTTACCATCAGAGGATTCTTCTTGTTCTTGTCTTTCACCAAAATAAATTCCTCCAACTAATTCTCTAACCACACAAAAATTAGTACCTTTAACAACTTCAGATCTTAAAGGGGATAATTCTAATAAGTTATCAGACACAAAATTACAAGGTCTAAGATTAGCATATAAGTTCAATTCCTTTCTGATCTTCAATAATCCTTGTTCTGGTCTAACTTTACCAGTACCCCATTTAGGACCACCAACTGCTCCTAATAATACAGCATCTGATTTCTTAGCAGCTTCTAATGATTCATCAGGTAATGGATTTCCAGTAGCATCAATAGCAGCCCCTCCAATCAAATGCTTTTCGAAATTGAAGTTGATATTTTGATATGGAGTATTTGATTCGATAGCTTTCAATACTCTAACGGCTTCTTCAACGATTTCATTACCAACATGATCACCTGGTAAGACAGTAATGGTTTTAGTTTCACCTTTAGTTTTCTTTAATTCTGGTTCTGACATTTTTACTTATAAATTAAAAAGTATTCTTTAAGAATAGATTAGTATTTCTTGAAAATTAAAAATGGTCAAAATTCAAAATTCAACTTTTTCAAAACCTGGAGATCTTTCCGATACCGGCCTAAACTGCGCGGCCTAACGGAGATGGAATATGATTAAACATTAAAGTCATATAGTTATAAATATATTTCAACACTACATACAGAGAGGGACATAAAGGCAGATATCACTATATAAATGGAAATATGAACCAATTAATCAATCAATCAATCAATCAATCAATCAATCAATAGCATCTATAAGTGGTACACAGAATTAGTTGAAAGTGATAAGAATAAAAAAAACACACCTTCAATCAATGACCACTCCATTCAATAGAGTTCAAATCGATACCTTCTTGAACCATTTCCCATAATGGGGATAATTTTCTTAAAAAGTCGACTCTTTGATTGATGGCATCAATTACATAATCAATTTCAGCTTCAGTAGTGAATCTTCCAATTCCAAATCTAATGGAAGAATGAGCTAAAGTATCATCAGCACCTAAAGCATGTAATACATAAGAAGGTTCTAAAGAAGCTGAAGTACAAGCCGAACCAGAAGATAAAGCAATATCTTTCAAGGCCATTAATAAGGATTCACCTTCAATATAACCAAAAGATACATTAACACAACCATCATAATGTTTTGATTTATCTTCAGGGCCATTAAAGTAAACATCAGGAATTGATAACAAACCATTCTTTAATTTTTCAGATAATTTATGGATATAAGCTTGATCATAATCCATTTCAGTTTTCATTAATCTAGCAGCTTCACCAAAACCTGCTACTAAAGGAGGAGCTAAAGTACCAGATCTTAAACCTCTTTCTTGACCACCACCAGTAATAATTGGATCGATTCTTACTCTTGGTCTTCTTCTAACATAACAAGCACCAATACCTTTAGGACCATAAATTTTATGAGAAGAAATTGACATAACATCAATATTCATATCATTTACATCAATTGGAATTTTCCCATAAGCTTGAGCTCCATCAGTATGGAAGAAAATTTTATTTTCTCTACAAATTTGACCAATTTCTTTAATAGGTTGAATAACTCCAATTTCATTATTTACAGCCATAATAGAAACTAAAGCAGTATCTTTACGAATAGCATTTTTCAAATCATCCAAGTTGATCAATCCTTCATTATTGACTGGTAAATAAGTGACATCAAAGCCTTCATCTTGCATATGTCTAGCTGAATCTAATACACATTTATGTTCAGTTTGGGTAGTAATTATATGTTTTTTAGTCTTTTTGTAAAATCTTGGTATACCTTTAAGAACCATATTATTAGATTCAGTAGCACCAGAGGTGAAAATAATTTCTTTTGGATCAGCATTAATTACATTAGCAATATGTTCTCTAGCCTTTTCAACCTCCTTTTCAGTTTCCCATCCATATGCATGAGTTGAGGAATGTGGATTCCCATATAATCCAGTATAAAATTCCAACATTTTATCTAAAACTCTTGGATCTGTAGGAGTAGTAGCTTGAAAATCAAGATAAATAGGTCTAGTACCAAATAAAGAATCATCTCTGTTGGCATTCTTCAAACTAACGTTAGACCCTTCTGGAGGGGCTACTACAGGATCATCAACTGGAGTAGATACATGTACTTTTTCAGCAGGTGTATTGGTAGCTAAATTCAAAGATTTACTAGTATTTAAACATCTTCTAGCAGTTATAGTATTCAAAGCTTTCAAGAGACCTCTTGTTTGTGGTCTCCCACTTTTAAGCATCATCAGCAACTGTGTTTGCATATTTGTGTTAAATAAACAAAATTTCCACACACAAACGTAATTAATATATCAATCTGTTGTGAATCAGATGTTGTAATGAAAAAAGATGAATATTAATAATGATTCATATCAATTAGAAAGCAAGACTCTCAATACTCATGAAGGATGAGCATGGTCGTGGACTTTGTCATAGACACATTGACGGGACCCAAGCGGAGAAACGGCGCGGGTTAGTCCCAGTCCTCGTGACTTAGGACCGAGCACCGATATCTAACCGCATTACGGTCCGTGTTTCGGATCATAGATACTAATTGTTAATAGCATACCGTTATCACAACTCTAACCCCTATACACATCGATCAACAATCATATTACAATCATATTACAATCATATTACACTCAAATTACAATCATTTATACACTAAATATAATTAGATAGCTTACTATGTACAAGTTCGTAACAACCTAAGAATACAGCCCCACCAGCACTAATCCAACAAGTTCTAGGACCAATACCACTTAAAAATACTTTATAACCTTCATTATTAATAAGGGTTTTAATTAGATTCACCGTGGACACTTTGTGAGGATTTAACATGATTCTAGTCTTTATAACATCTAATGGGGTAGTTAAAGCAGCAGCTATACCCCCAGCTATAGAACCACAAACAGCTCCATTGACTAAAGTATCTGGATTATTAACAGTCCCATTGACATTAATAGTGGTTTTAAAGAATTCATATAATGGGAATTGGATAATTGTAAAAGGGATTTCTCTCATTAAAGTAGAATTCCAACCTCTATATAAACCTCTAATGATTCCTTCTCCAGATTGATTTTTAATTAAATACTTGAAATTCAGAAGAGAAGTAGAATTAGCTCCTAATACCCCTGCTTGTGTTCTCTGTTTAATAACTTCTGCTGGAACTCTAATTAAACATGCCATGACTTCACCTACGGATGCTGATACCATATGACTTAATGGTTTACTTTTAAAGTCTCTAGTATTTGATTTCATGGTCTCATAACTAATGAAAAATAATGCTGCTGAAGGAGCTGATGCTATTACACAAGATCCTAACCCTCTATAAATCCCTTTATATCCACCATTTTGGAAAAATCCTCCTTTAGCTTGTAGTCTAGTTTTTATGGTATCAATGGGGAAGAAAAATAAATCAGTAGAGGTTCCTGCACATCCTCCAGCCTATTAATGTTGGTGTTAGTAAAAAACAGTAACCGAACAACCACTACGTCCTTTTCCAGATCTAACTAATCTTTAATCACATACAATTAATGACAATGCAAAGTCCCTACTTTCCATGGTTTTCAATGTCCAAATGAATGGTTTATCTTTTTGATCGCATTTCTCATTTTTCAAGTCGGACTTTTTTTTTTTCTTATATATTCACATTTTTCTTTTTGGTAGTCGGATCACTTCGGGAAAACCGTCTTTCGATTACCCGATCTTTTCACTTTAGCGTATTTGAGTAGTACTGATTCAACCTTTTTATTGACAATAAACTTAGTAATGAACGGGGATAACTCATTCAAATCCCAGGATCCTGATAACTTGAACAATTGCTTCAATCGACTACTCAAATCATTAGATAACAGTGATTCATCCAAGTAAGTAATTGTTTCATTGACTCTGTAGTAGTGGCCTAGTAATGAGGTCAAGTTTATAGGAATACTATAGAATGGAGGGAATTGGTTCTTCCATTCAAGGTAAAACGTCTTAGTATCAGAAAATGGATGATCTTTTAAAGCTTCAATTCCTAACCAGGTAGCGACTTTATCATTATTGATCATGAATAAATTAGAAGATTCTGACGATTGATCACAGAATTTATGAATTAAACTGACAACCACTTCATTGGATATGTCTGGGTTTGTGGTCTGAATTCTTTTAGCTACACTATTAATATCGATATTATACTGACCCAGTTTATAGTCAAGTTTATCCCTGATAATCATGGTTAAGAAATTATCTAGAAAGCATTTAATGATCTGGTGGGATAAGAGGTAACAAGTTTGATTGATTTCACAGCCTCCTAAATCATACCATAACCTCATGAATTGGTTAATGGAAATAGGAGTGTTATCTATCAACTCATCCAATGAATAATTGACAGTGTATTCATCAATCATCAGGTCTAAACTTGATTTACCATGATAAATGGGGAGGTTATCAGTATCTATGGAAACTTGAGCTTCAGTCAATTCATATTCATACAGAAGGTTAATCTTCCCTACTAATTTATCTGACTCTTGCCTATCCATTAAAAGTGCTGAATTGGTATGATTCATTTGTCTTAATTTCCAGGTTTTATCATTAGACACCAAGTTCAAAGTGGATTTATCAGGGCCCGATTTTAAAGTGAGTTCGGCATTATTATTCATGCTTTTCAACAATTCAGGTGTAAGCTGTATAAGTTTATAGGTGTGATCCTTATGAGGTTGTAGTTGCTGATATAAGTCCATGGTTTGTAGGGTTAAAGGTGTAATGTCTCGACTAAAAACTCTAGTTAAAAACTCTAGTTGTACGCGTTTTGGTGCAAGTTCGCATTCTTCATTAACATTAAATAAGAGATGAATGGTGGTGAGATAAGGTGCAAAGGCATGTTATTAAGCTAAATAAATCTATATATATATATAGCCATATAGTCAAAAAATAAAATAGAACTCATAAACTCTTGATCTAATTTTGTTCATCGATAACCTTATCGATGTCAACTTCATTCAAATTAATATTACCACTTAAACTTATGGATTTATGATTTAATTGAGCCAACTTTAATCTAGCCAATTTTGATTGAGGACCAAATCCAGAAACCGGTAAATTTAAACTGAATGGAGCTAACCAATTACTAACAGCTTTAACATTATCAGATAAACTGATGAATTCTTGAATCAAATCTTCAATACAAATAAGTCCCAAGTCTTCAAATTTATCTTCAACAAATTGATTGTTATCTAATTTGATGGTCTTTTCAGGGGACTCAGGATCTTTGATACAAGCTCTCTTTTGAAATAATTGTCTAATAGAATTTAAAGATGGTTGACCATACACCACATAAGGATTAATTAATTTAATCAATGGAGAAGTATACTTATTCAATTTGAGGAAAACCCCATTATTGACATGTTGTAATCTTAATACTTTTAGCACTTGATCAACCTTGGTAGGCATTTTTAACCCTTTAGTATGATTGGGAATTCTAATTACAAACAATAATTTTTCATCATCATCATTTTGTTCATTGGAATCATTATTGGTATCATTATTATTCGTGTCAGCATTCAAAACATCTTGGTTGTGGGACTTTTCGTATTTGTTGATATTTTTAACTCGTTTACGTTCTAATTCTTTGGATTTATTATTTGAAATCAATGTTTCTACTCGGATAAATTTTTTGTTATTACGTTTTTGAGATTTTTGTTTCTTGATTTGATTGAGTCTGGCTTCTTCTTGTTTCTGTAATCTCTTTCTATCTTTGTCTTTTCTCTTTTTCAAGAGCACTTCTGGGTTGGAGTTCAATATAGCCATCTTGTTTGGTGCTGGTGTATATCTAGGTGGGGGTAGGGGATTGTAATACTGGATTGAATATGGAATGAGATAAGAGATGAGCACTAATGAGAAGAGATGAGATGGCAGACCTGAGAGACTAAAATTTTTTTTTTTCGCAGCATTAGGCTAAGTGTACAAACCAATAATATCTTGACATATATGTGCTTGGTGAAAGGATGTTAAAAGCAGAAAGTAAGTGAAAGTAAACAAGTGAATGGATGGTATGACTGACACGAGTAGAAATAATCTGGAACCACTAGTTTATCATCAGATAGTCTCCGAATACCTTAAGTAATACCAATACCAACTCACTCACACTATGGTGCAGAGTCTTGTTCACATTACGGGTGCATTTCCATTCTAGGAATATTAATGAGGCGTATTTACATTTATTCCCCAAATGTTGGTTGTTTATAAATTGAAACCAAATAACTACCCACTTTTATTCCCTACAACCAACAACCTCTACTTCACAACCACAGGGTCCTTGTTACCGTTGTATTAACCTTATTGTCAGGGTCTCCACAATAATGTTGCTCCGATGATCATTATTCAGTGCCTGAATGACTAAAACCCTAATTAGCTGGGAATTATTGATCCTATGTTATTGAGGGTAATTTCTTGTAACTTCCTCTAGTTCTCACCACTGTAGGATTACTTCCATTGAAAGGAAATTCTTCCTTGTGTCTCTATTGTGTGGGTGTTATTGTTGGTAGCCTTTGTGCTTGTTCGTTTCGCACCTATGTCTATTGGAGTGGGTTCTCACTATTGATCTCAGCCTTCAGTCATTAGAATCGGTGGGTCGACCGTTTACATTCGAGAATATACAAGTCAGACCAAACCTTTGACAGGAGTTCGTGAACTATTCATATTAGAGGTGGAGTTTAATACCTTCCCATTTATTCCTTTATCACTATCTCCGGGTTTTTGTGAACTGCGTTCCTGCTTCTTCACTCCTTCACTCCTTCACTCTCCCCCCCTTTTGGGTCAGATTATTTTTTTTTTATATAAGAGTTTTCTATTTTTGGGGATTGTTTTTTTGGAGACTGTTTTAGGGCACTGGTTGTTAGTTTACAACATTTGCATTGCTAATTCGTGGGGATAATTACCCATTCACTGTTAGTGGTAACCATTTGTCAACCACAAATCTATCACAAATCAATCCGTTATCGCAGACCAACCATAGCTAGGATTTCAAGATATTTTCATCCATTTTTTTAGTTTTTAATTTTATTTTTTGTACTGATTACTTTTTGCATGGCTTGTTATTTTTTTGCATTGTTCTATTCATCTTAGGTACTTATCCTTCATCATACTCATTTTATCTTTATGAATAATTTCAACCAATATTATCCAATAGAGTATTCATCAAATTCTAATTCGAATTCAAACTCGAATTCTCCCAACTTTGAGTTGGTGAATTCTTTAAAGCCCGAAGAGAATTTTGATAGCGATCTTTTAAACTTGAACCATCAAGGATTAAATTTCGATCTACAACAACGATTTAATATTGAATCTTCTGGGTTGGATTCAAGTTTGATGCATCCTCTCGATAACAACTCCAATATCTATTATTCTTATTCAAATGAATATCAACATCAAGAAGAACATGTTGATCTACATCATAATTCCCATGAAGGTCAAGACCTTGAGCTTGATCCCGAATCTGCTGGCCCTACTGGTGGTGGGGTTCCAGATTCTGGTCATGATTTAAATCATGATGATATTCACTTACAAGCGCAACAAAAATCAAAATTGCATTCACAGTCTCATTCAACTTTGCATCCGTCATTACAGCCATCATTAAGACATGATTCTTCTGTAGAAAATTATGATTCTAATATCTTCCAATCACACCCATCTCAAAATAATCCTCAGAATTTACCTCATAATACCCTTACGGGTCCTACCATGTTTCCCCAATCATTTAAACCTCAGTCATTCAAAACAGGTTCTGATCAACTAGAAAATGATTATGATAATAGTAACAGTCATATCATGGTAGATAAAGTTCCAATATATTCTCATGATAATACCATTAATAGACAACATGAATCACAAAGAACCATGTTTTTCACAGAAGATCATTCAAGTCATGGATCTGATCATGAATATGATTTAGTTCATCAGGTGTTAGATTCATCACCAAAACCTTTACCAATGCAATTTCCAAATTCCATCGATAGTCTGGGTCAGCTTACTGGTTCTTTTCCTGACACTGATTTAGCTGCGGCCGATATATCTAAAGGAATACAACAAATACAACAACAACAACAACAACTCAAACCGCATGAACGTGAAAAACTACTGAATGACCTTGTGATACAAAGCAAGGATTCTAAAGAATCACCTAAAAGAAAAAGAAGAGATTCTAATCCGGGTCAAGATAATGAAAATGAATTGAAAAGATTGGCTTATAATTCTTTAGAGATCCCTACATTTGAATTAATTAGTAATTTAAGAGATGCTGAAAACAATGAAGTCCTGCCTGGTCCAGTACCGGCTAACCCTGCAAATGATAATAATGCACACTTTGGAACCAACACTGGAACCAACACAAATGCTGAAACCATCAACAAACAACTTGCAGTCTCTAGACATTCTTCTAGAGAAATTCAAAAACAAGTATTTGCAATGATCTGGCTTTTGAATAGTTATACCATTAATCCCACATCTGTGGTTCCAAGAAACAAGATTTATTCCAAATATGTGTTTCTTTGTTCTAAATACAACTTATTTCCATTAACACCAGCTAATTTGGGTAGGCTAGTGAAGACATTGTTTCCACAAATCACCGTAAGAAGACTTGGAGTAAGAGGACAATCTAAATATCATTATTGTGGGATCAAAGCAAAAAGTTATGATGGAGATTTAATTAGTAACTATCAGAATCATAGTCAATTGGTAGGATCACCAAAGAAAAATCTTACAGAAGTTGGACCCAATAATTCACCACCAGCTTCATTTACCCCTTCATCATTAGGACCAATTTCAGGAGTTCAAATTATTACGTATCAATTCATTCCTCTGATATTTTCCAAGATTCAAGAATCATTAGAAACCTTTAAACTGCCAATAGATTTACCATCAATTCATCCTTATTTACCAGAAAATATCGATGTGGATATAGCTGATACTTTACATTCGTTATATAAAATATACCAGTCAATCATGATTGAAAGTTTTCAATTCAATAGAATTCAAAAATTATTCAATAATTTCAACAATTTCAACAATATCTTAACATCACCTGTATTTAAGTTATATATCAATGAAGCTATAGGACCTTGGATTAAAATATGTGATATCATCGGTGTCAAATATTTGGCCAAGATTATTGTTGGGTTAATAAACCAAGGGATTTTAATTGGAGGTGAAGCTCAATTTCCTCAAGTTATTAAGAATTTAAAAATAGTTAATGAGAACTTTATTCCTAGATTCCTTGCATCTGTTAATAATAAAATCCCTGAAGTGTTAATATTAATTAAATTTAATACGGTCAAAATCTTTCAACGCCTTTTATCTCAATTGCTTAAATTGGTCGATTTAAGCAAAATCTTGAAATTTTTGGATTCTAAACAAGCTTTAAATGCTTTAGGTAAAGATTTAAGTAAAATCAATTTCCGATTATTAGTTAATCAGAAATTACCAGTTAAATCTCAACGTCATTTACAAACCTTGTATACATTTTTCGAGGTAGAAATCATGTCATTCTTTACAGATCCTTCATCATCACTTGAAACTAAGTCAGATGATGAAGGACAATTAAAACACGGAAGTTTCTTAGATCATTTGGTCAATAGGATGAATGACCTTTTCAGTAGTTTTAGTAAGAGACCACGGTTAATGTTAATAACCATCACCAAATTCTTAAATGATTTATTGAAAGAACTTAATTTGATTAATCCAGGGAATTTCAATTATTGGTATTTACTTAAATCATGGATTGAAGGGTTTGTGAAGTTATGGTTTGAAATTGGTGGGCTTTTTCCAGAATTAGACACTAATAACAATAACAATAATAACAACAACAGCAATGATAATACCGATGTAAACGAACCATCTGGTACTCAATCACTTCAAGGTCTTCCATCAGTTCATGGCTCACGAGTTGGATCCAATTCTCCTACCCTGTCAGATGGAGTTAACAAACCATTAAACCCTCAATCATACACTAATTCTCATCATCATGTCATCAATCTACTCAATATTTAAAATAATTGTACTATAAGAATTTCACACTTAAAATCATTGGTCATGACTGATTGTTTTTTTAATATTTATATTTATACTTTTATATAGATACTAATTAACCAATTATACATCATTTAATGCTACACAAACAGCTCCCTTATGATGTCCATTATATTGACGAACTGTTTCACTATTAGATAAATCCCATAATCTTACATAATGATCAGAACAAGCAGTAACCAAATAAGCCCCATCAGCACTAAAAGCACAATCCCAAACCCATCGTTGATGTCCTTGTAACGTAGTTTCCAAATTAAAGTTTTGTTCAGTAGACCAAATTCTAGCAGTATGATCAGCTGAACAAGTAGCCAAATGTTTCATATCAGTCGATAAAACTACTCTGGTAATATACTTCAGATGTGATCTAAATTTAGTTACTGGAGTTAATGTAGTGATATCTCTTTGATTACTCATATTCCATACATAACAATTTCCTTTATTATTTCCTGCTACCAACATTGATCCATCACTAGCTACCGTCAAGGAATTTATAGGTACATCATCCTCGGGAATCAAATGATGCGTGCATTGGTTTTCTCCTAAGTCCCATACTCTGATGTTTCCATCTTGATCACAACTAATTAATTCTCCTTGATTTGGATGAATTATAACTTCATTAACAGGGCAATGATGCTTATAACTTCTTTGAACTGAAGGGGCTCTAACATCCCATACTTTAACATAACCATCTTCCAGTGATGACACCATCCATTTATTTTCTACTTGGAATTGAATGGATGTTACGTTATTACTATGACCTTCAAATGTCATTACTGGATTAGAATCACTATTATTAGCATTACTACTGCTACCACCACCACCAGATACGGGTCCAGAACCCATTCCTCCACCATTAGAGCCTGTACTACCACCGGTTCCATTTCCACTGTTTCCTATTTGTCTAATGTCATATAACCTTACGTATAAGTTCCCAGCAGCCGCAAGGTATCGTTTATCATTAGTGATTTCCAATCGATTGACTTGAGAATCGGTATGTTGAATTGTTCTGGAACATACACCTGTTAGAGCATCCCAGAATCTTATAGTGTGATCATAACCCGCAGATGCCAATATCACAGACATGTTTTAAATGGTAGTGATTGTAGGGATATCTCGAAGATATGGGTAGTGATTAATTTTGGATTAGGAGGGTTACTTTGTAAGGTTCAACACAGCTTCTGACCCATTGAGACCATTTCGCACTGAGAGGGAGACAGACAGAGAGAGAAAAAGAATATCTTGATGAATATCTTGATTACAGTCTATTTATTTAGAATATTTATTTAATTTTAATATATATACACAGAAGGAATCAACTAAAGCTAATGAATTATGCAATTAATGTTTTATAATGGTATAAAACCAATGACAGATAGAACTGAAAGAATGGTAATGGTGATGGTCTAGTGATGTTTAAAAGTATTGGTTGATAATGGCTTTTTGATCTGGAGTTAAATAATTAGGATAATCGATTTTATAACTTACATGTAAATCACCTCTTTGACTTGGAGTCTTACTAATAGGCATTCCTAAACCTGGGAAAGTATTAACAGATGATGGTTGGACAGGAGAGGATCTTGATAATGGAATTCTTCTACCATCAATGGTAGTAAGATCTTTATCAAATCCACATAAAGATTCTTTGAAAGATAAGGGAATAACAGCTTTCAAGTCATTACCATCTCTTGTAAATACAGGATGTGGCTTTTCTTCCAATACAAATTGAATGGTTTGTCTAGCGTGACATTCAGATTGATAATCTCCTTCATTTTTGAAGGTTATTTTAGTACCAGCTTTCCAACCAGGTTTAATATTAACTTCTAATACTTTAGCTTCTCTAGTACCTGAACTATTCTTACGGTTAATTTTTAATTTCTTAACACATCCATTATATAAATCTTCCAAACTAACAGCTAATGGCATGGTGACAGTATCTGGTTCAGGTCTTCTAGTTCTACCACCACTTGATCCACCAAACCCTCCAGGCATACCACCCATACCACCACCCATACCACCGGGCATACCACCCATACCACCACCCATTCCTCCAGGCATTCCACCGAAACTACTGAATCCATCATCCATACCAAACCCTCCCATTTGGGAAAAGATATTGAAGGCATCATTTTGACTGAATCCACCACCACCACCACCAAAGTTGAATGAAGTACCACCATTTCCAAATGGACTTCCACCACCACCAAATGGATTACCACCAGCTCCTCCAGCTGGGGCATTACCTCTGGCAGCTTCTAACCCATAATCATCATATACTTGTCTCTTATCTTCATTAGATAAAATATCAAATGCTTCACTAATTTCTTTAAATTTTTCAGTATCACCAGTGGGCTTATCTGGGTGATACTTCAAGGCAGCTTTTCTATAAGCTTTCTTTAACTCAGTTTCATTAGCACTAGGTGAGACTCCTAGTAAGTCATATAATTTAGTTTCTCTAACCATGATAATTTGTTAATTCCTAGCAAATTGAAAAAAAAACTCTGATGATTTGGTTGGTGAAGGTTTATAGGGGCCTTATATTGAATTGCGATTGCACCGGTCGGGATCGAGAATTTTCTAGAAGTTTCTACCGCGAGATCGAGCGAGATAGAGCGAGCGGTGGTAGACAGAGGGAGATAGGGCGAGATAGGGCGACAGAGCGAGATAGAACCAGTAGAGCCAGAAGGAGCATATACAGCCACATAGAAAGACTTACAGCCTTACAGTTCCAAATACAGCTAGTAAATCATATCATTGTACTACTTATTGTACTACTTACTATAAAATAATCTAACCCCACCCCTCTCTAATCTTGCTTCTTCTCAGCAGCAACTCTTGCAGCCTTCTTTAAAGCCCTTTGTCTAATACTCTTATGCATATTAAAATTGATCGAATTAGCAGCCTTTGAATAAATCCCCACCGTTTGACTTATTCCAAACTGCATTAATGCATGCGACCAATAAGGAGTATTAGTTCCATATCTATCTTGACTACCATTTCTTCTTCCTAATAAACTTAATGTACTATTAACAAATTGATTAGGATTTGGAATCAATAATGATGATCTTCTAATCTTTGACATAGCAGATGTAACCAAATAACTTAAAATAAATTCTACATCAATATTATCTCTTTGTAATTCAGCTGATAAACAATTTGACCAATTTTGTAAAAATGCTTTGGATCCTGAATAAACCGATAAATAAGGAGTTGGTAATAACCCCCCAAATGATCCCATAGTAAGAATTAAACCCTTGGTTTTCAACAGTTTATTGGTTTCAACTAATCTTGGAATAATTAATTTAGTCAATTTTAAGGTGAATAAATCATTAATATTGATAATGTTGGTTAATTCTTCATCAGTACATTCAACGAATGGAACTGGGATTGAATGTGATTGTCCAACATTATTAATTAAAATACTAATAGGTAACTCGGAATTAGCTTGTAATTGCTGGGTAATTTTATCAATGGCTGATTCAACGGTTGAAACATCTACTGCGATTACTTTAGTGGAAATATTATATTTCTTAGTCAATTCTTCACCAATGGCTTGTAATTTTGATAAAGTTCTTGAAATTAAAATCAAATTGAATCCCTTAGCTGCCAATTGTTCGGCATATTCTTTTCCAATTCCGTCACTTGATCCAGTAATAACGGCCCAACAATTTTTTTTACTACCATATTTTACATAATTGGTTTTTGGCATTACTATCAAGTCTACAACCATTGACCCAAACTTCAAGAATAAAATGGTCAATTTAGAGACTCCGACGAGCAAACTTCCAAATAAAAGTAATTGTAAGGGTTTGGAATCGGTGATCGATTGAAATACTGATATATCAAACATGGTACTTTGTTAAATGGGGTTGATATTTTACATGAAAATTTTCAACACGGACCTAAGATATCGCGGGGCGCGGTGAGAGAGAGACAAGGGCTCACAAGGATAATACCAAGAAGTATATCAGTAGATGAACGGTATATCAGTACATGAGTAGTACATCAGTAGATGAGTAGTACATCAGTAGATGAGCAGTATACAGTTCTGGCCAACACCTCTCATCCCCAGTCTACATCCTCTCTTTCAACATACTTTCTATATTTACACTAATATACACTCTCACTATACACCGGTTGACAATCTACATAAACGACATTTCCTGTAACTTTTCTCCATTGATATCCACATTCAAATGATCTCTTTCCAATTGAATCTTCAACACCTGATACTGATTCCAGGTTCTGAACTGTTGATTCCTTAAAGCTATAAGTTTATCAGAGGTTTGATCGTATTCAATAAGTTTCTTTTGTAAGGACTTATCGGAGATCTTGAGGTAGTTTATGACTCCATGTTCAGATTCAAGTTGTGGTTGTTGGTGTTGTTGGTGTTGCTGTTCATGTTGTTGTTGGTGGTGTTGTTGGTGATGTTGTTGGTGGTGTTGTTGGTGGTGTCCATGTTCATGTTGTTCATGTTGTTCGTGCTGTGATTGTGCTTGTGGCTCATGAGGTTTATGTTCATACCCTCCTTTTATATCTCGTCTGTCCTGTGGCTTAAATGAACTAGATTCATCTCTAGCTGGTTTAGGATGATATCCACTACTATAACCACCGTAATAATTACCTCTTGAATTGTATGAATATGAATTATAATGGTCATGATGTGAATAATGATAACCACCTCTACCTCTATATCCACCACCCATACTTCCACCACCTCTGTAGTTACCTCTCATGTCACCTCTGCCTCTAAATCCACCTCTGCCTCTACCCCTAAAGCCACCTCTGTAATCATTATAGTCACCCATTAGTTCTGTTACGAAATAAACCTGTTGTGGTAAAGAACAATTTTTTTTTTTTTTTCACCTTCATTGTTTCTCACTTTCTATCAGGGTGCGAAACAGAAGAAGAATCTCTGTACCCATAAGTTTGCAACCATAGACCACCGATTAGTGGTTATAATATCCCATACTTGATTTTTCCATGTAGATTTACTTAACTCTAATAGACCAGACTTTTAAGAGTTATGATGTGGTTAGGTTCCAATTATTAGATAATGAAAGGAGAAACAAATATAGCCCAGTCAGCAAATTCTATATTGTAATTTCATCGGTGAAATATATTTGAAATAAGGGACCACACACAGACGAAGAACCACTAGAACAAATACGGTTTAGAGCTACCACAACAGTATGTCACCTTTTAGCCTTTCAAGTTTGATATAGCAGACAGAACTAGAAGTCATAATTGTTGTGACTGCTCCAGTGATACGGATGTCGACTCAAATGTAGTCGACAGATTTCAAACCAAATCCTTACACCACCAGATATCTTAGACAGGGTACAGATAAGAGTTTAGAACTTGTAAAAGAGGAGGTAGTCCAAGTCAATAAAAATTATGATGGGTTGAGTAATCTTTTACGGAATATAGGTAAGAAGCTTGAATGTTTAGAGAGTCTTTTGATGGGCAGATTCCACAAAACTCATAAGCTATTATCCAACATAAACGAAACTAACTGAACAAGATAATGTGGAGGAAAGCAGAAAATTGACCACAGGTACTCCCAGGCCAACCACACAAAGGGAAAATGACATGTCGAGGCCACCAAATGATTGAGGGTGAAAGTCGATTGATTAGTAATACAGTGGGTGGGTAAAGAAAGGATGTAAAGTATACAGAAAAAGATTCCATACCTCAAGTCCATTTGTAGATATGTTCCTTATTCTACTGATATGTTTTACATCATAGAGGATCTCTCTATTGATGTATGATTTAACAAAAAGTACTTTTTGCAACAATCAACAAGTCGCGGTTTCCGAATATGGACATAACTTTGCAACATCATTAGAAGTACCCACCCCAACTTGTAAGTTTAAGTACGGTTTTCTATTATAGATATAATTTTCTATGAGAAGTTCAAGGGTTGTCAAAATATAATTAGAGCATCTAGCCGGGAGAGAGTATGCAGTATGCAGTAGACAGTATGCAGTAGAGAGTAGACAGTAGACAGTAGAGAGTAGACAGTAGGCAGTAGACAGTAGGCAGTAGGCAGTAGACAGTAGACAGTAGACAGAATACAGCTGCTGACTATAGCAACCAATCATAGCAATTTCTGAAACAACAATTATACTAACCTTATTTCTATTAATCTCATTTCTATTAATCCCATTTCTATTAGTCTTATTCCTTCTAGTGTGATTTCTATTGACATTATTACTGACAGGATCCAATTTACTTGCCTAATTGGGTAAATTAGGTCGTGCGAAAGATTATTTGTCAACATAGGTTGCAAAAAGCAAAAATCACTTAAAGAAGGTTACAAGGATCTACAACACTCATCCAATTGTTCAAGTAAAGCCAATATTGATGATATAGGATAGAGCATATAGAGCATTCATCAAGTAACAAATTCCGTATATTATGGATTCCACAGTCATAGATGCCAGTACCATAGATGACCCCAATGACATCAATTTACTTATAACAAATACCCCAAAAGTTCAAACATTAATCTATAAATATAATCATCCATTCTCCCCAGCCCTGATGCATGATGATACCGAACAGGATGATTTAGATGATATATTTAGTGACATTGAATCCAACGGAACTTATTTATCAGAAGAACTAGATACAAACCACAAGGAAAAATTTAATTTACGTAAAACATTAGATTATATTGAATGGATTCATAGTCAAATCAATGAGAAATTTCAATCGGTTGAACAACAAGTAGATGAATTAGTCATCAAGAAACGACAACTCCTAACCAATAAAATCATTTTAATGACGATTATGATATTTTATGGATATACCATTATGAGGTACATAATTTAATTCACGGGGGGGGGGGCACCAGCCTATCATCACAACTACCCCATATTAATACTTTTCAGATAATCGTCATCTTCTTGAAAATATGGATGAATTAAAGCTCTTTTAGCACTTATTCTCCCACTTGGATCATAAATTAATAATTGTGATAATAAATCAATACCATCAGCATCTAAACTTGGCACATAATCATGTAAATTTTTACGAGACCATTTAGGGAAAGTACTTTTAAAATCAGGTAAATAACTAACTTCAGGCCAAATTTCATTATTAGGAGTTCCTAAAATTCTAAAGATTCTAAAGATTTCATCAATTTCTGAATCTCCGGGAAAGAGGGGTTTACGATTACACATTTCAGCAAATATACAACCAACAGACCACATATCAACTCCTGTCAGGTATTGTTTCCCCCCTAATAAAATTTCTGGGGCTCTATACCACAAAGTTACAACTTCATGAGTATAAGCTCTAAGAGGAACTCCAAAAGCTCTTGCTAAACCAAAATCAGCTAATTTCAAATTCCCTTCTTTATCAATCAATAAATTTTGTGGTTTTAAATCTCGATGTAACACTCGATGACTATGACAATGTTTAATTCCTCTAATCATTTGATTTAAAAATCGTTTAATCATATCAGATCCTAATCCAACTCCTTGAGGAATACTTTCCATGTACCGCTTTAAATCCAAGTCCAAAAGCTCAAACACAAGATATAATTTATGGGAGTCACTATGTATTATATCATATAACCTAACGATGTTGTTATCTTTCATTTCTTTTAAAAGGGAGATTTCTCTAATGGCAGTTGATGGGACTCCTTCATCTTCACTTTCTAACCGGATTTTCTTCAAGGCAACGACTCGGTTGTTATGTTTGGTATCTAAAGCTTTATAGACGACCCCATAGGTCCCTTCACCGATTTTTTCCTGACGTTGGTAATCTGATAATTCAACCATTGAGCTTTTATAGGAGTAATGGTTGTGGTAGGAAGGTTAATGTTAATGTTTTGTAGAGTTTCTACGCGTGTTTATTTTGATGAAAAGTTCTCATGGACAAGGACACGACCGGGCTCATAGTTAAGCATTATAGATATACACAGTAATATACATAAAGTTACCCAGAGTAACATTTACTTAGTGCTTTGTTTTCATTATGATCATTATTCATTATCTATACACTATATTTCTTAGAGATAATCCAAAGTGGATCGACCCTTCATTATAGTTCTCTACTCTCAATCATCTTCTCCATCATACCTTCCCTGATGCTGCATCACATAACTTAATCTCTCTTCCCCATTCACTATTTAATATTTGTTTACCAGTAATTCTTCTTGATGGTTTTGGATCCAAAATTGAATAAATAACATTTCTACATCTTGCTCTCTTTAATGATTCAATTGGTTCATACCCTGAAGAATTTTTTCTTTTAACTAAATATTCTTTAAAAAATTCATCCTTTTCAGGATTTGCAATTTGCCATAATTGTCTACCAGTTCTCATAGCCATATAGATTACACCACATGACCAAATATCAACACATCTTGAATCAAATTGTGAATTTGTAAATTCTTCTGGGGCAATATATGGTGAAGATCCACAAATTCCTTCACTTAATTGGATTGTATCTTCCCAAGCCATCTTAAAACATTCAGAATTCCCAAAATCAGTGATTTTCAAAACCCCATTTGATGTTAATAATAAATTTTCTGGTTTCAAATCTCGGTGACTAACTCCCATATCATGCATATAATTAACTCCTTTAATTAATTGTTTAAAAAAACAATCTGCTTCGGCATATTCTAATTTCCCACTAGCTATAATTAAAGTATATAAATCACCTCCTGAACAATATTCCATAACTTCTACATAATCTCCTTTAGCGTCTTTTAATAAATCTAAAGTATCAATGATATTGATATTTTTCAATGATGATGAAATGCAAAATTCACTAGTTAATCTCCTATTAAATTTCTTTTCCAGTTCATTAGGTCTTCTTTTAAATTCTTTAACGGCATATAAAATTTCATTCAAATCATTGGCCTTTTTATGACTAACTCTTACAGTACCAAATGATCCTTTCCCAATGACTTCTTGACATCTTCCATATTTTTCAACAAAGCTTTGATCGATTGTAGGTCCATTAGCACTATGATCATGTAAATGTTTTACTTGATTAACCAATCCTGCAAATAATGTAGGTGGTTGACCATTAGGTTGACCATTAACTTGACCACCTTCAGGGATATTACCGGTAGCTAATGATGCAGATGAATTATTAGCAGTGTCACCTAAAATATTAGGAACTGCCAGTTTAGCTTCATCTCTTAATTTTTTAGCCCCTAATAAATCCTTCAACATATTACTTAATTTCTCTTGACGTTTAGCAGATCTTAAATTATGTTCATGACTCAGTTCAGTCAATCTAAAACGAGGTTTATTAAGAACACTATTAGATCTTGACATAGGGGGAGAATTTACTCTAGAATTATTCCCACTGCCTCCATTAGATCCAGGACCACTATTATTACCAGATTTAGAAGGAGCATTAGGACTTGGTTGTTTCAGGCTTAAATCATTCATTTGACGAATAGGATCATTATCATTAATTTTCAATAACTTTGACAGTAAAAGATCAGGTAGATTACTAAGACTTTGATTTTTTGTAGGAACAGGTCTAGGCAGCAGAGGGCGACTGCTAGGAATATACTGTTTATTAGATGGATCAATTCCTGAGGGCTTTGAATCCATTAATGATTTCTCTTTCTCTTTCTCTTTCTCTTTATCTTTATCTCGTATTCTGGCTTTACTTAATTTATCAATAGATTTATCAAGGGACTTTTCAAAAGGTGATTTATGTGATTGTTTCTCTGGAGATTGGGAACCAATGCTGTTGCTGTTCGCACCACCATTGGAAGTACCATTAGTACCATTAGCGGCGGCAGCCACCAAACCATTACCACGAGAAGTCGCAGTTAATTTTGTATGTGGTGCAATTGGACTACCAGTTTTACTAGCATTAGCAGTAACACCAGCACTTTCTTGTGGACTAGCACCACCACTTGTCCCAGTAGTCGGGCTAGAATCATCACTGGGATGAGATAGATTGGTTTGTGATAAGTTGAATAACTTTCCCAACTTATTGATCTTGTATTTATCAGTCATTCAACCGCTAATGATTTAGAGGAGTTTTTTTTGGTATGGATTTTTGGTATTTATAAGAAAAATTTTCTGAGGTATTTTTTCGTAGTGTCAGCACACAATACATCAACGATTGTACGAGGATACAAAGAATTAGGACAGTGTACACGGGATACCTGTGCAAGAGATCATGCCCACATGACGGTTACACATGAACGGTTACAGTGGCAACAGAGATAATCACCCCTATGAGGTAATGGGATTATAAGCACAAGAAATTTCTTGGATGATGGATCATAAGCCAACCTACAACCAGAACGTTCTCTGAGCCTCTTTACTAATGACTGCAAAAGTTTTCTACTGCTGATGACTCTGGGGTAGATATTGACCAGAAGAGGAAATTTACTTAGGTAGTGACAGAGGGGGGCGGCCGTTGGACAGAACAGCAAATTGCAGGAGATGACATAGCGGATTATATGAGAGTCCCAGGAAGGTGTGGATGACAGCTGGTGATACCAGGAGTGTACAGGTAGACCAGAGGAGGGCTATAGAAGGATAGGGCTAAGAAGATAGGAGAGGAGTTGAAGGGATAATAAGGACAAAGTGCAGTATAAGTACATTGTAAGTGTTAAGGGTATAGAAATAAATCCCTCATGGGGTGGGTAATGCCGCGCATGAAGATGTTTGCCAGGAGGATGACGTTTATTGTTAGTGGTAGCCCTGGGAGGCAGTGACAGAGGACAAGCAGTGAAATTGGTGGGACAAACCGAGAGGGAGAAAAACCGGGAATGGTTGAGAGGGAGGTTGAGAGGGAGGTTGGCGCGGGCTCTGCTGCGGGCTCTGCTGCGGGCTCTGTCCCTCTGCTTTATCTCACATTATCACTCTCGCATTATCACTCTCACATTCACTCACATCACTCACACACCTCCACATTAACACACCTCCACATTATTTTATCTCATCACCATAAGGCCCTACCACCTTAATATCCACTACTAATCGATGTCGTTTGTGTCGCTTCTGTTGCTTCTGACACTTTTCTCCCCATTAATCCTCTTGTTTAATATCATCAAATTCACCATCATCAACTACTTTATCAATCCCATTTACTATCTCATTAACATCTTCAAATTCTTTGTTCTACTTCCATTCATCCCTGTTGCTTATATCTTAGAAATCGACGGGGTAAATGTGTACAAGTCATTTGAATTCCTTAATGTGCTCCTCCAGTACGTTATAGTAAATATTATTATTAGTGCCATACTAGGACGATTATTGTTCAGTAATTTATCAATTATTTATTATAGTGGCCGAGAGAAAGGTAAGAGGAGTGGAGAATATGGGATGAATAGAGACGAGATAATTAGAGATGAGACGAGTAGAGAAGATGCTGATATACCTAAAGGACGATGGGAGCAATGGGACTCCAGTTGGGAGAAACAAACCACAAAGAGTTTCCAGCCAGTCAATGATACTGATGTTACGGTACCTGAGTCATCACCAGAGGATGTAACCCAGAAAAAGTAGCCGTAGCCCATTTACTATTATCATGTATTCGTTTCTATAAAGTTATCAATATAATCTTAATCAGAATTCCCCATATAATACTCACTAAACACATTCCAGTTAAAATTAACCAAGATCAACACTCTATTAGCAATGTTATTTAAATTGATTTGATTCACATTAGGATTTTGATGAGTTAATATCAATTTTTCAATTTCTTTAAATAGTCCATTGAAATAATTTTGTTCCATTAATTGATAAACGGTATTACTTGGTTGAATTTGTTTAATTAGCCAATTATTACTAAACTGTAAAACTTTATTGGTATCAACTTTGGTATCATCATTATTGTTACCGAATAAAGTTTTGTTGATTTGTAAACTAATCAAATTGATATTTTTGGTCCATTTAATATTACCATTATTATCAGTAACAATGGATAAAATCTCTTGTTTTAATTGGTTGACGGTTTCTGGGGATAATAATTGATTCTTCTTGATATTGTCATGTTTAAAATGATCCATCACCAACAGTTGATATAAGTTAATACATAATCTTAATACAATCACTTGTCTAACATCAGCTCTTAATAAGATCAATCTTGTATGATCAAATATAAGACATTGAGGAAATTCATTAATCATTTTTTTACAACTTAATAATTCAAAAATACCATACACCAAAGTGATTTTCCCCTTAATTTCTTGACTAGTATTATCAAAATTACTTAACTCATTATCACCTCCATTACTATTATATTTAGTTAGTTTACCTTGATTATTATAACTAGCCAAATTCTTTTTAAACCAATCAACCAGATCCAGCATGGTTACTCTATTTTGTAAAATCAATTGATTAAAATAATCTTTTTCAAAATCAACAGCCGTTTCAATTAATATTGGTCTTAACATTCTAATTTGATGATTAGCTATATCTAATTTCATACATTCCAAGATTTGGAAAATTAATTTTAATCCTTCAATTAATAATTCTACATTATTAAATTTATAACTTAATTCAAATTTTATCAACATTTGATTGACTAAATTATCTCTCATGGGAGCACAATGAATTTTAAAGATTTGATTTAATAATGTAGCCAATTTTAAGAAATCGAAATATTTTTGTTTAAGTTGTTGTAAGATTAATTCAATATCCAACATATCATGAATTAAATGACGGTCTTTAACTGGTAATAAACTAATCAAAATATCTTTTAAGGTTTGAAATAAAATTGGTAATCTTACAATTTTAGGGATTTCTTGAGGATTATTTAATACTTGAGGATCATAAAATTGTTGACATTCTTTTAAAATCTCTACCCAATATTTGTTGATAACAACCTTCTTTCTCTTTCCTCTTTCACCATCTAAATTAGGTCTGAATTGTAATTGAGGATCGAAGATTATATCATGTCTTAATTGAGGATTCTTCAAGATTTCATTTAAATCAATTTCTTTTAATGAAGTTAAATTAATTGGTGGGAGTGGAGGTACTAATGATTTTCTATGGCCGTGACCATGGCTGTGACCATGCCCATGACCATGCCCATGACTATGTACCAGTCCATGATTATGTCCATTTCCATTATGTCCATATCCATGTCCTTGACCATTATTATTACGATTTACAACATTATGAGAATTATTTATCATTAAAGTGTTACCGTTTTGAGCACCTCCATAACTTATGATTGGTAAAGATCTTGACCGTTGTTTCTTTAAAAATTTAGGAGATTTATTGATCTTGAGTTTCTTCTTTAATAAGTAACTTTGAAATTTATCATTAGATGCTATATGAGCCGGTTGCACTATTGATGTCACTGCACCTGAACCTACTTGGCTACTGGTGACTTGACTATCTATTGGATCTTGTGATACTGTGGGTTGGTTAATGGAATGAGAAGCCATGGGTTCTGAATGATTTGAATCTTGACTATTTTCAGATGTTTCATCTTGATTCATATCAACATCTTCATCAACATCTTCATCAATATTTACATGTTCCATATTAATACTGGGGATTTCATTGGTATTAGTAGAAGAAGATACTGAGGTAGTAGTGGTGGTGGTGGCAGCAGCAGCGACGGCAGCAGCAGTAGCAGCAGCAGTAGCAGCATCAACGACAGTTGTAGTAGGACCTCCAGGACTTGAGCTGGTGACATGGGGTTCTGTGGTGGCCATAGTTACAGATACAGGAGCACCAGATGTAGAAACTGCCGATGATACAGGACCCAGACTATGAAGAAGATGTGCATGATGTGACAGCAGTTTACGTTGTTGATGACCGTGGACTGGTTCAACTACTGAAGGACGTGGTTGAGACAGATGATGAGACTGGGATGAATGACTATGGGAATTTCGATGACTGGAAGGACCTGATGAACTATTATTATGACTATTACGATTATGGATATGTGTATGAGTGTGACTACTATGACTATGTGGATTTGATGGAGACGAAGAGGAAGCACTAGCACCAGGGCCACCAGCACCACCATTTGGCGCTTGTGGTCCATCTTCCTCTAAAAACATAGGCTTGAACTGGGACTTGAGTTTATCATTATATTGATTCATGATGGGAGATCCTTAGTAAACCAAAAAAAACAAAAATAAAAAGAAAATCCTAAACAAATGGGAACAAAAAAAAGACTTACCCCCTTAAATAGCGAGGCAAAAGAAGTAAAAACACTGGGAGGATAAGGAACTAAAGGCTGGGAAAATCGAACGCTGTGGTGAATAACAACAAATATCAACCCAGTTATACGTGAAACACTAACTTAGAAATACCAAATAACACACCAGTTGAGGATGATTAAAGAAAAGAATGATTAAAAAAGGATAAGGTTGGAAGAAGAATGAGAAATTTCAATGAGCACTCACAAAAAAAAGAAAACCTTCGTCGTGTGCCACCCGCGAGAGTTGGAGGAATTTAACCAAACGCATGCCGAATAAAACTAATAGCACTGGGGAGGCCAACCGGTGCATCCCAACCGGGGAGGCTAACCGGGGAGCCTGATAGTAAGGACAAGGATAAGGCGGAGGGATGAGGGAGGGATGGGGTAAGAACATGGAGGGAGGATATAGAAGAGAATGACTCATGTATGACTACTGGGATTAGTGTAGAGAGGTCGATACTATGTGGATACTATGTGGATACTATGTAGACACCATGTAGGTGCCATGTAGGTGCCGTGTACATACTGTGAACATATTGTGAACATGCTGTGAACATGCTGTGAACAGTTCACATACATAGAGTTTAAGATTAAAATTAAGTGGTTCTGGCTTACTCATGAGATCAAGATCTGTTGAATTTCAAGTAGGAAAATTTCAAGTAAAAATAAAGTTCCATGGATAGAGCACGGAATTAATCCTACAACGTTACATCTGAAAGGGAGAGAGAGAGGGGGTGATGTGAGCCTAAGCAGGTGATAAGACGATAACAGGATGATGATAAGATGATTATAGGAAGGTTGGTTGATGGTTTTTGTTGGATTGTTGAGTCGTTGAATGACTATAGTTATTATTACCTGTAGTAATATAATAACAGCTGCGTAAAATGTTCGTTTGCGTCTCCGGCTAATGAAGAGAACAGTTCCTGGTGTTCTCGTGCATATGGGTCGAGAGAGCCAGTGTTAACTAGCGCGACATACGGCCAGTTGGGCATCTTTATTTTCTCGCTCCCTTATTTCCTATTTCCGCCACAAGCATTATTGTATGGCCGTGGCTCTCACCAGGAAATTCTCATTACGTCGTCGCATTCTTTTGTAATAATTCTCTTTACACTGAATTCTCCAACAACTCTTCACTTGGAATGAGTACAAGGAATAGTAGTATCCCAGATCTCATTGAATCTGATGGCCATGACGACTCCAAGAACAGTGCTGCTGCTACTCATGGAGTTGATGCTACTGATGTTACCGTCGGTACGGGTACTAATGATGCTACTGATGCCTCTGAAACCACTGGCCCTACTACTGCTACTGGAGATTCTACTCATGTCAACGCTGGCGTTGATACATCCCTGAGCCATGGGCCAAAAAGGATTGGTAATGATGAGCCGTCTGCTTCTTCTGGTGTGGGTAATTCCGAAAATAGTGTCCCTGTTTCCAGCATCAATAGTGGCTCTAAATATAAACCTCAAACCATCTTTATTCATAAATTATACAATATGTTGGAAGATCCAACCATAGATCATTTGATTTATTGGGCTCCTAATGAAGTGTCCTTCTTTATCGTTCCTAATGAATCCTTTTCAAAGGTATTGAGCTTTTACTTTAAGCATACCAACATTGCTAGTTTTATCCGTCAATTGAATATGTATGGATTCCATAAGGTGAATGATAATGATAAGAAGGAGAAGGAGAAGGAAAAGGAGAAGGAGAAGGAAAAAGAGAAGGAGAAGGAAAAAGAGAAGGAAAAAGATAATGAAAAAGATAATGAAAAAGACAATGAAAAGGAAAAGGATAAAGAGATTCAAGAACCATCATCGACTATTTGGGAATTTAAACATTCACAGAACCAATTTAAAAGGGGGGACCTTCAAAGCTTGAAACTCATCAAAAGACGAAGTAGTAAAAATATCAATAAAGAGATCATCATTGACGCCAATTCTAGTCCATCTACTCCAAGACATATGTCTGTACCGAGTGCTCATGGAAGTTTTAGTGGACCTAGTGGACCTGGAGGCCCAGATGCTGCTGCTACCAATGTTGGGACTTTTGAAGGGTTTGGTGGGCCTTATGGTACTGGAACTAATCCCATACGTCATGAAGATGAATTACATCATTATCATAATCATCTTGTTAATAATCAAATCTTACAAAGTAATCAAACTATTCCCATAGAGAAGTATCATGAATTGATGAATAATTTTAATCAAATGGCATATAATATGAGTTTAATGAATAATAATCTTATGAATTACCATCAAACGTTTGTTAAATTACTTGATGATTTATCGGATCCTGATAAACTCAATAGTTCAAATTTATCCCGGCTTAAGAATACGGTGCTTCAGAATTTCAATCCTGTAAATATAGGAGGGCCTTCACCTATGACAAATCCTTATGGACAACCGGTTACATATCCAGTACAATACCCTTATCCACCACCACCACCACCACCACCACCGCTTTCTTCTTCAGGATCTCAACAAGAAGTCCATGCTACACAAGCATCATTTCAACCACAGCAACAAAACCTTAACCCCAAAGAGAATAGTAGACCTCCAAATATTCAATCTAATTCAGCACCTGCTTCTGTACCCCAAACAAAAGCTCATAAACTTATACCCCAACGGAGTGGATCACGACATTCCAGTGAACCTCATATTAAATCGCAAAATAGTTCTGTGTCTCAAGGCCATCCACAATTACAACAACAACCCGGTCTGTTACCATATGGATATACACCACAGGCTAATATTTTAAGATCAAATTCTACTCCAGATTCTAGTGGGATTTCAACACCAAACCAAGCCCCTAGTTCTGTCCCTTCGTACATCAATACATCAACTAATCCAATGGGTAATTATTTCCATGGACCATCATCTAATCCTCATGGATTATATTCGTCTTTTCCACCACCGGTACTTGTTCAATCACCACACGGTCCTGTGTTTCACCAAATCCAATTTCAACCAATAGGAGATGCCCAAGGACCACCAGTATCACAGGGACCACCAGTACCACCAGGACCACCACCAGGACCACCAGGACCACCAGGACCACCAGGACCACCAGTACCACCAGGACCACCAGGAGCCCAAGGAATACAAACATCAGGACCACTTGCTCCTCAACCATATGTTCCAGGGATGATCTATTCAAATCATCAACCATTAGGACTTGGCTTATACCATCGAGGATCAAACTCATATTCTCCATTATCCAAAGAACGTGATAAAGAAGATCAAAAGCGTAGTGGTAATAATAATCCTGATATAAGCACTAATCCTGGATCAAGAGTGGCTTTACGGAATGCACAATTACCACCAGGGTTTCATCAACCATTTGAAGAACCTGATAATAACAAGTTAGAGAAGTATCAACATCAATATCAATATCCATTCCCATCAACAGATCCAACTACTCCAAGGACATCTGTTGATAGGTCGATAATTGATAGGTCAGTACGGGATCGGGGTGAAGAAAAGACTACTAGAAGGTCATTTGACCAGACCATTTTGACCCCATCTCCTAAACAAGATGCAACTCCTAGGATGGTGGCATCATCGAAAGTTTTACCAAGTGTCAGTGAATTAGATAAATCTATCAAGGATAAACGAAAATTGAGTGATACTAATGTTGAAGAGATGAAGAAAAAGAAATTGTGAACTTGTGTGAACTGGTATGAATTTGTGTGAACTGGTATGAATTTGTGTGAACTGGTATGAATTTGTGTGAAATGGTATGAACTGGTATGACTCGGTGTGAGCAGTTATGACCCGGTATGAAGTGGTATGAAGTGGTATGAAGTGGTATGAGCTGGTATGAACTGGTACTAATGGTTATGACCCGATATGAACTGGTATGAACAGTTATGAACCAGACGTTATGAACCAGACAAGAAGTGTTAGATCTATTTTAACCAATATTATTAATGTAATGGTTTGGAGATTGGTACAATAACCAAGGTTAAGCTTATATATATAACCAAGGTTAAGCTTATGTATACTTATACGGAAAACATGTCCATATGCGGTTGATATACGGAAAGGGAACAAGGAATGAAAAAATTATCAGCTCATTCTGAAAACGCAATATGATGTCAGAGAAGGAATGAATGAGAGGTCTATTTTTAGTAGGATGAGGGTGAAAGATATGAGAATGAGGGTGAAAGGATAGCTAGTCAGAATGGGTTATGGGATGTGAAGAAACATGAAAAACTGCAAAGAAACATGCAATGATCGCCTTACATGTGATGAAACCCACCAAGATAAAAAGTCAAGGCATCCAATAACTTGTATAGTCGGATATAGTTTCTGGTTATAGTGGCCCTAAAAAAGAAAGCGCAATTTTACTCCAGAAAATAAAAGCACTATTTTTTATACGGAAATAATATGTCCTCTACAGAACTGACGCAATTTAAATTTCAGACATTATAACAATATTTTTTCATGGGCCAGAAAATTACTGGGCCAAGGATCGGGAACCCTTAATTAACGGAAAGGGCGTAAACCAAATCACAGTGCGATAAGGGAGATATTTTCTTACATCGGGAAAGAGATGTCCATGCGGGGGAGGTATTTTCTGGGGCCAAAAAGTCTATTCAAAGGTCTAGAATGGACCCTGATAAAAGGTCTAATATAGTCAGGTTTCTACAATCTCTAATCTGTTTCTACAATCTCTAATCTGTAATTTCTAATTTCTAAACGTACATTAGTCATTAACCTATATGATAAGCTATATCGTTAACTGATTCATTACATTAAAAGCTAGTTAAAAAATCATTAAAGTCTTGATTATCATGATCTTCAATAGGATTTAAATCCATAAATGGATAGAAATCAACAGCACCATCCACTGATGGACCCATATTAGAATTTGGTGATGATAACTCGAAAGATGGTTTGGTCATTTGTGAATTTGTTTGTTGATGAATTGGAATTTGATGGATTTGTTGTTGTTGTTGTTGTGGGTATGGAGGAATCAGTAAATCGTTATCTTCTGGTTTATAGTGAGAAAATAATGTTGGTTGAGGAGTCATTGGACCTGCCAAAGATGAAAGTGATTGTTGAGAATTATTAGTTAATGATTGTTGATCAAGAAATGCATCAATGGATTCAGTAGATGGAGCGTCTCCAGTATTGGTGCTTGTATATGAATTCATTTGTGGTTGTGGTGGTTGTGTTTGTGGTTGTGGTTGTGGTTGAGCTGCCAATTGGGTTGACATTTGTGGTTGTTGAAATTGTTGAGCTTGTGTTGGATCAAATGATGGCATAAAATTATATTTAGTTAAATCAGGAACTGAGCTAGCTCTATAATCAAATGCAAAATTATCAGGGATAAATCCATCTAAATTACCACCACTATTATTATCAAAATTCAAAAGGGTATTATCAAAATTATTAATTGGGTTGTTGTTATTAATCTTGGTGGTATTAGAAGGACTAACTGGCGAATTAGATAATTTAACTCTCTTTGGAACTGGTTGTATTTGTTCTTGTTCTGATGGTTGTGGATGTGCTTGTACTTGTGCTTGATCAAATTCAACAGGAGAATCATTGTTAGATACAGGAGTAATTGGTTGATCAAATTTAGCATAGTTAATATATTTAGAATCTTTGAATGGTTCTAAAAATTCATTACATTTATCACCATAAGTTTTTGGAGTCAATCCAGTAACAGATTTGAACACTCTATGGAAATGCCAAGCAGATAATTTAGATTTAGCAGCCAATTCTTTAAATCCTAACACACCACCTCTTCTTCTCTTCTTCTTACTACCAGCACCAGACCCATTAGAACCAGGACTGGTAACATTAATATCATCACCGGAATATTTCTTTGGAAAGAATAAATTAATAGCAGCAGCTGAAGCTAAATGCCTACAAGCTAAATCAACTAATCTATAATGATCAGAATCATTTTTAGATAAGTTAATATGGTTTATAGATTGTTTAGATTTTTCATCGAAATTTGGCATACTTTGTCTTCTAGCAGCTCCTTGAGGAGAATTACCATTCTCAAGTACATTCAAGATTTGTTGTTCATTAGCCTTTTTGGATTCCAATATATTAGCTTTAATTTTATCATTATTAAAATCTTCATTTTCATCCAATAATGGAGTTAAAAACCCAATTTGTTTATTAATAGTCTCAACACATTGAATTAATAACTTCACATCAATACCTGGTGGATGAATAGGATCACAATACTTACATGGAACAAATCCTAATTGTAAAGCATCGTCACTAAATTCCATAAATTTGATTTCGGATTTTAAATCAGTTTTAGGTCTAGCATCACAGTCTGGTCTGCAAAATATCTTGGAGATTTTATTGCAAATGACAAATGAGTTGGTTGCAAATGGATCACTAAATTGGTAAGCTTTCCATTTAGCAGTTTCTTTGGAATACACCATGATGAATTGATAAGGGTACAAAAGTAGTTAATTAAACTTGATAAATAAGGGGTTGTTATTATTACTTATCGGCTACCTTGTTAGGTATCACGGACGGATAACAGCAGTAAACAATAAGTACAGGTCTAAGGTATGAATAAAACTTTTAAAGTCTATTCAAATAACTACTTCTTTATGATGATTACTAAATTAGTTAGATTCTGGAAAAAACAAAAAATACCCTGGCGAATGAATTGATATTTATAGGTATTTTTTTTTCTTACCCACAATGCAGAAAGTAATAGAAATTAAGAAAAGGTTTCAGACATGACTGGGATCCTTGCATAACACCTGTATATTACCTGCATAAGGTTTCATGTCTGCATAAATTCTATTTCCGTTTTAACGAACACTAAGTTCAGACATATGATATTTCCGCATTAGGAACAGTAGGAAACAAGAAAAAGAAACCAGTTAATGGCCCTTACTGCTGCAGAATTCTATGGAGAACCATCAAAAACCATACGATTTTTTTATGGATGAGTGATGTTTGCCAGGGCCGTTACAGGTTAATAAACCCAAAATGGTCATTTACAGTCAAGTGGATAGAGGGATTAGGCAGTGTGTATGTGTATGTGTGTGTTTGTGCTTGTAGATGTATGTACATGTGTATATGTGGGTTTAAAGGCGGACATGCAGCCAAAATAAAATTGCCTAGTATATTACCTCCGTATATGACCTAATGCAAGAGCGTTTACGCAGAAGTTAAAAAAGCACCGAAGCAGCCCAAATAAAATTATTTTTTTGGTCTATCCTTCTAAGGTCTGAGGTAAAATGGCTCAATAGAGGAGGAGGAGGAGGAGGAGCAGAGAGAGAGAGAGAGAGCATGCATAATTTTTAAGCTTATGAAATGCAGCATCCAAGTGAAATTTTGAAAATAGCAAATACCCCTATCATATTCTAATCACTTCTCCTTTTATTCCATAGCCATGCCCCAATAACCATCTGGAGTTCCATTTAATAAGAGTTCCAGCTCTTTTTCCCCCGTAAAATAACCACTAATGACATAAACTTTCTAAAGGGTTTATCTATCAGCGATCGAAATGTTCTTTTGTCTTCTAACAAAGCGCATAGACAGACAGGTGTCTGAAATATAAGGGGTAATTAATGATTCCCGGACAGACACTGCCTGCTCGATGTCTTACATCGGTGAGACTGAAGGACAAAAGGTACCCGGGTTTAATATAGATCATCGGGTATTTATATGGGGAAGTAAAAGACACAAGACACATATGATATAGTATAGAAGCATTAACGTTCGAGCAAAAATGAATCCTTATGATGTTAATAAGAATGCATTGATATGTTGTCAAAGCTGATATATCCCAGGGATAGGTCAATTGAGATTTCACTTGCCGCTACTGCTCTGGAGTTCCGCACTTGCCACAGGTAGTACTCACTTCTCATAACCGAAACAAGAAACAGCTTTTAGGCCATACCACAGATGTCTCTCCTATTAGTGCCACATTAGTGTTTGGGGCAAAATCTCTCCTTCCTATAGCTTGGATAGTTTTTAGCGCATGTTACAATTATAACATCACTAAGCTGGGACTTCCCATTATTCATCCCAGCCCATTACGCAGTGAGATGAGAGCTGGAATTCCGGAGATAATTAAAGTTTAAGCTATGTTGATGTCAATATTGTGGAACCACAGTATACCAAGAACGGGTGAAACAATACTGCTAATAGTTACTTAGGCATCAACATTACTGCAGGATGTTTGTTGTCTAGGACTATGATACAATAGAGGAGTGATGTGGGTACATGTGGTAATACTATGGGGAGAGGATTTGTAGAAAAATAAAGACAGACACCAATAAATTTGTCATCATCCGAGACATGTCTTAGGATCTGTAGACCCCGTCAACAGTTGCACCAGTGATGACATATCTGCAGGTTCTGTGACTGGTGATATGCGTGTCTGATTACGTAGAACTATTTTCATCTGACTTGCATATTCCCGGACACTGAATCACCCTAATTACAAATGCGGCGACAAGGAGTTGTGTCGCATTTTGTCTTGTTTTGTCTTGTCTTTGTCATATTGAGGTGGAATTGACAAATCTGTCGTGTCTGGATGTCCGTTTTGTGACTATTTCTGGTAGGTGAATTGACAAACGTACCCCTAACCATAACCCGATTTCGGCACCAAATGCGACACAAATGACATGTTTCAGCCACCTTCATATGCGCTTCTATGCACTCTATACAGTCCAGCTGCCCGTAGTTACATGTCTGTAATTCGCCCACTCATGCACCTACACTGACATCAATAATAGCCACTTTCTCATTACAAATCCTTTCTCAACTTTACCAGTGGCTTGTCATTTTTCTTATCGCAGTTCCGTTGATCAGCTTATCATAACCCGTGGTGTTCCAGGTGTCTGAGATATTTCTTGTGACATCAACCGTCGAATGTTGATGGTGTTAATTTTGTGGCTAGGGTTACGTTAGCTGACATTGACGTCAATGTTTCAGAACCTTACCACTAGGTGTGGCCCATGATGATGCCTTGACGTCACACATCAATGGTAAGAAAGTAAGTAGTTATTGATTATGGTTGATTTAGTCTTGATAATTCAGGGCGGATATCCGATGACTGGGTGGAGACAAATAAGGTTAAAGTTGGGTTATTCGGAGAGTGGGTTATTTTTAGAGGCTGGGTCCTGGTGGCTGGAGGTGCTGTGTAAATGTGCTGAAGGTGTAAATGTGCTAAAGGTGTAAATGTGCTGAAGGTGTACAGTGTACATTTGTTGGAGGTGTCTGATAAATGTGCTGGAGGTGTAAATGTGCCGTGTAAATTTGTTGGAGGTAGCTAGAGATGCGATGATGCTACAATATCTGGTCGTAACCCTATTAGTTTTAGATTGATAATAGACCCGTAAGTGCCTCATTGCACTAGTCTCACTCCGTCGCACTCTCTCCCTGTCTCACTTTCCCCTGTCTTACTTTCCCCTGTCTTACTTTCCCCTGTCTTACTTTCCCCTGTCTTACTCCCTCACCGTCTCACTCTCACCGTCTCACTCCCTCACCGTCTCACTCTCACCGTCTCACTCCCTCACCGTCTCACTCTCACCGTCTCACTCTCACCGTCTCACTCACCGTCTCACTCCCTCACCGTCTCACTCACCGTCTCACTCCCTCACCGTCTCACTCACCGTCTCACTCCCTCACCGTCTCACTCCCTCACCGTCTCACTCCCTCACCGTCCCACTCCCTCACCGTCTCACTCTCACCCCATTTTACTCACTCTACTTCAATTCGCACCTCATTTCTTCTCATTCTTCTCATTCTTCTCATTCTTCTCATTTCTTAGTCTTTAAACTATGGCCGACCCTAGACATGAAGGCCATCATGGTTCGGACTCTACCCATTATATCAACATCAAATATGGATACATAAGCTTTGTCGCCTCATTCTTTTATTTAGCATTTGTTATGTGGTACCAAAAAAGACAGTCCCTTCAGTTCAATCAGAATTCTCCCAATTCAATCGGCCCTAGATCTTTATCAATTACATTCCATATAATCATTTGGGTACTCCTTTGGGCTCTATTAAACCTATCATTAATCCCTGAATTTCACCTTTCGGTGCTATTAAAACGTTTCGGCCGAATAAGTTATTCTTTGGTACCACTAAACTTGGTATTGATCCTAAAACCAAATTTTGTTAATTATTTAACGTTAATTCCAATTCATAAATGGTTATCACGGTTTATTATCGTATTGGCATCAGCTCATTCCATTGGATTCCTCATTAAATGGGCAGCTGCTGGTGAATTATTCAAAGCTTTCAGATTATGGAATGGATTAGGATTGGTACTTTTCATCAATTTCTTGATCTTAATAATCATATCTTTAAGAACATTTAGAGCTAGAAATTATATGGCATTCTATGTCATTCATAATGTTTCAGTGGTAAGTTTTTTGATCCTAGTAACTCTTCATGCTAGACCTGGTGTTAGCATATTTACTGCTATCAATATCTTTATATTAATGATCAATTTATTTACCAAGATCAATTATTGTAAAATCTCCCCAACTTCAGTTTCAGTAACTAATTTTAAAAGACTTTCATTAATAAAATTTGAAAAACCTGTCAATTATCCCATATTATTACCAGGGTCTCATTTAAGAATTATTAATACTTATAAAGGTAGTTGGCTTTGGAAATCATCCCATCCTTATTCAGTAATTAATAATCATGAAAACATTAATTTGATTGTTAATAATCAAAATCAATTCGCTAAGACTTTAACTTTTTCAAGTCATGATCCTTCCATTGCATCAAATTATTTATTATCATATCCATACTCTCCTAATTTCAATATATCTAATTATCAAAAGGAGCTCATATATTTTCTCATTGGTGGATCTGGAATTTCATTTTATTTGTCATTTATTAATTATTATCAAAATTTGAACATGTCTTTCAATACGAAATTATTTTGGTCTATTAAACATAAACAAGATTTGAAATTATTGGATCAATTCAATATTCCTGATTCTGCTCAAATCTCCATTTATATAACCAGTGACGTACAAAGATCTATTGGTGGACAATCTAATGATACTCAAGAGTATCCATTTGATGTAGGTTCTGATCTGGATGCTGAATATGATGATCGTGGTCATTTATTAGCTCAAGAAGATGATCCACATGAAGATATTCCTTTACAAACTCTTAAGAAATCCGCTGATGACAATCCCTCGAAATCCAATCAATCCAATCAATCCAATAAACCATCGAACAGAGCTGACATTCATTACGGTCGGATCAACCTAGCAGACTTGACACCATACCCTGCATTATTAATAGGTTGTGGACCAGAGCCTCTTATTAACGAGTGTGAACAATTCTGTTCAACCCATGACATTAAGTTTATTAAGGAATATTATAACTTTTGATTCCTAAATACTATTGTATATAGATGTTATTTTTATAGAGAATGAAAAGTACATTGGTATTAGAAATAAAAAAAAAAGGAATATAATCATAAAAAAAAGAAAAGAGCTCGCACTCAGATTCGAACTAAGGACCAACAGATTTGCAATCTGCTGCGCTACCACTGCGCCATACGAGCACTTTTAGCATCAGTGATGATGATGAATTTGGTCATATTTTTGTAGACCATAAAGTCATGTCACATGATTAGAATTAAAGTCATGTTTATAGTTACTACTATACGTATCATCAACTGTGATATAAAGAGATATCAAGACATGAATATGAAAAGTCAGATGGATATGATGATAATCACCCTTAGAGGGGGCTGAACCTACTCACCCATACTTTATAAACCAGAGCATCTCAACTGTTGAAACAACTTGCAATTTTTGCAATTCGAGAGCTGCTGAAAATCTCAACAAAGCCACAGTTAGTACCCAACCGGTTGCAGACACAAAGTCAACAAACATCAAGTCTGTAGCCACAGAGTTGGTATCAAGGAATCTTAATACAACGATGGCTTCGAAATAGAGATATTTCAGGACTGGAAACCAGATTGGACAATCTCTTGAACGAACCCAACTTATTTATAGAACAATCAAGCTATTATATCCATACATCCATACACCAACAAAATGAGTTCTTCTAACCTTCATGTATTCATGAATCTCCAGTAGAGATCAAAAGGAATTGTATCTATGGAAATACGAACAGAAGTATGGGATTTCCTAATCAGGTTAAATTGCGGTAGGTACACAATGATTATAATGAACATCCCACGGAAACAGAAGTAACCAAGAAGCAGAGACTAGAAGATAATTATGACGATCTGACTTGAATCAGCAAGCACCAGTTATAGTACCGAACCCAGCACAGACACCGTAAGTGACATTGGTGTTGTCACAAGTGAGATATATCTATCTAATTACTACCTCGCTACAGAATAGTCTCAACACTCTCTTAACAGATCTTCAACAGACACCATAATCCTTAGACATCAATCCTAACAACTTCATCAATCCTAACAACTTCAACGGTTCTAACAGTTCTAACAGTTCTAGGAACCCCAACAACTCATATCAGTTCCCCATTTCCCCTTTCCAAACCTGTCTTGTCTGTTGTCATGAAATTCATGTTGGTGGTGATCTGGCCTGCGTTGATCCGCAGGGTTAGTCGACATGTCGATGCCAGGGCCAATAATCCCAGATTCGTGGTAACAAAGCCAGCAGGAGCCGGGATCGGGATGGATACCCTTTGCGATAGCCATAGACTAAGGATTGTCAGTGCCATACACAGGCGCCATAAGCGCCATAACCAACCCGATTCAACGAATACACCCTTCCTCTTATACTACTCTCCCATCATTGCCAATACTCATCAATACCAAGCCCGGCTCCTACTTACCGAACCCAGGCGATTTAAACGAGAACGGGCATGTACGCATCCCAAGAAAATACTAGCCGTACCTTCCCCTTTTCGTGCATCTGAGCAGATGTGCATCAGATCTCGGTACCTAAAACTCCTTCCGCCTCCTACATGCCCTACAGGCCCAATATCTCCTTCACACCCACCATTTGTACCCAAAATCTCTTGTACTTATTTTTATCCCCTTATCCCTTATCCCTTATCCCTTCTACTAGTCCCTTTGTTCACTGTTTCTCCAACCCGCAAATGTTTCATAAATAAATCTGTTGGTTATTGTCAGGGATTGTTATTATTGTCTATATTTGTATGCACACAATGGGCTCAGAACAAATAATTTTTCCTAATGTAGTAAATTATGCAGGTTAGCTCATTAACTTGTTAATGAAATGTGCTAAGGATATCATTAGGGCTTTTTAAAATGGTTAATTCCTGATTAGGGAGATTTTGAGGTATCAACCATCAAAATTTCATCAATGGTCAGGTGCAGAATTTTTTATATAAATCTTTAAAGATCTTTTTAAAAATTGGGGAACCGTTAAGTATATGAATAATAATGGTGTCATTTGACTTGAATGCTTCTGAAATAGACATAATCCAGAGGATCTGGTATTCTTTGGATTTTTATAGTGTGAATAAGGGGGCCAGTAGTAGCACTAACACTAGTAGCCCTAGTAGCACTAACAGCCCTAACAGCCCTATTAGAACCCCAAACCATTCATCGTCCACGTCCTCCTTCTCCTCATCCACCACCAATACCACCACCAACACTACCACCACCACCACCACCTACCTCAACAAAACCACCCCCATCAGTATCAACCATCCCTCAAGTATAACTGCTGGTAGCCAAATCGATATAACCAACCTAAAGTTCAAATTCTCAAACATCACCAGATTTCTCAACCAATTAATTTCCACCTCAGATGATCATAATATCTCATTAACAGACGAAGAAATCGACGTGATTAGTTTCCAATTCGATCAACTCATTCAATTAATCACCCTAATCATCCTTAATTTAACTCATCTAAATAATTCCGTCTTGGATGTTGTAGTGAAATTTTCTAAAATTAATAACCGAATTTATCAATTAAATTTATCCAAACTTGGACAACTTTTAATAGTTAATATGATTGACCATACCGGGATGACTAATTTAAATCAAACGATATTTTTGGATTTCTTAAACCAGTTTTTCAACTTGATAAATCAATTCACCAATGATCCTTATTTGGATCCAATAATAGATGTCAATGATTATCGATTAAGTATTAGTGAATCAAATTTGTCTAATCTATCATTACATAATGTTAATGATTTAGATGATAATTCTAATGTCGATACCAATTCAATTATGACTCTGGATCAAGTATCTATAAAGATGAAACCTTCAATTTATAATCAGTCCCCTATAGGACATCTCAAACATAATCATCATAATTCCTTAAGTAAATCACCATATTCCAATAATATGGACTTAAATTCAATCAATTCTGCATCTATCGATACTAGAAATCCTGTTGACATTGATCGTGATAATACTATTGATATTGATCAATTAGATGAATTGACTGATGATTTAGATGGAATTGACTCTGTTGTCAATCATGATCATCAGTCTGATCCTGATTCTGATGAGTTTAATGATGATAGTTTTGATCTATTGAATTCATTTTCTGTATCTACTACTACACCAGCTGTTAAACATTCACAATCGATCAATTCTAAAAAGCTGAAGAGAAGATTATCATCGATGAATTTAAAATCTTCAAAGACTAATTTGTCTAGAATTGATACTAATAATTCTAGAGATTCCAAACAAGATTGTATTATTATGTAAGATTAACCCCGGAGGCACTATATTATTGTATACATTAAGGAAGTTATATATATAGATATAAATATAAATATAGATATATAATTCATAGGTCAATGATTGTATTCTTTCTAACTTATTATTTTTTTTGTTAATTATTTCACTTATGACTTAAGCAATTGTCATTGAAACATCCACTAGCATTATCTACTGAACAATTTAATTTAGTTGTATTCCCATAAGTTTGAGGATCATGAATTGTTGATGAAAGAGCATGGTCTTGTAAACGATTTTGTAAGTCTGATGAATCATGACCATTAATAAAATTCCCATGGGTGGTAGAATCACCTCCAGAAAATTCTGGTTGAATAGTAGCACTATGAATATTAAAACCATGTAATAATTCTCTAACTTGAGTTACAATATTAATGAATTTTTCCTTTTCAAAATCAGTATCATTACTAGTAGAACTATCATCTAATTGAATATGTAAAGAAGCAATCAAAATATCTTCATTTAAATTCCAAATATGGAAATCATGAATGGATTTAATGGAATCAAGTTTAATAATTTCTTTAACCACTTGATTAGAATCAATATTGGTTGGGGTAGCTTGTAATAAAATCTTACTTGATTTCTTACATAATGGTAAAGCTGACGAAAAGATGATCACGGTAATAACTAATGAGATTATTGGATCACTATAATATTTACCAGGCCAATCAGTTTTCCAAATAATTAAAGCTGAAATGATAACTCCAACATTCCCAAGAGCATCTCCTAAAACATGTAAAAAGACTCCTTCCATATTCATGGACTTTTTCTTTTGATGTTTATTAGATTTTTTGGTAGTTTTGTTTTTGGAACCATTTCCTCCATCTGATTCAAAATCTTCATCTGAGTGAGTAGAACGATCAAAGTTAGAGATAAAAGTCTCTGGCATATATTGTCTAATATCACCAGAAGATTGATTTCTAGATGATTGTAATAATGGCATATTTTCATCACTAGCATTATCATTAGCAGTGAGTTTCAGACCATGTGATTGAGATTGTCCTTGTTTTTGTCCATGACTATGACCATGGCCATGACCATGACCTTCAGCTTCACCTTCACCATGACTGTGACTATGACCACCAGATCCAGATTCTAAATCGCCACCACTTGAACTACCACCGCCATGACTATGACTATGACCATGTTCATGGAATAACACCAACCCAATAAAATTACTCAATAATCCAGCAAAACCAACTATTAACACCAACTTAGCATTCGAAATCTCTGGAGGTGAGATTAATCTTTGAACAGCTTCAATAACAATAGTAAAACATAACGCCAATAAAAATACAGCATTAATTAAAGCCCCTAAAATTTCAGCTCTTTGCCAGCCGTACGTATACATTCCATCAGCAGGTTTAGTATTTTTGACTTTGACAGCCCACAAGGCAATAAACAATGAAATGATATCATTTAACATATGGAATGAATCAGCCACTAATGCTAATGAATGAACCGTATAACCAATTATTGCTTCCAATAGAAAGAATAAAGTATCCATTACCAATAGGGCAATAATTCTGATCTCCTTAGATGTGACCATGATGAATGAATGTTGTTACAGTACAGTAAGAGCAGCAGCAGAAGCACCAATAACACTACAATTAATAGCAATAACACCAAATAAAGTTACTAAATCACCACAAGAACCGAAAAATCCTTTTTGATTAAGTAGTATAATTGTTTATTAAACAGCGATGACAGCCTTAAAAAATTATATTTCACAGACTAATGCGCAAAAAAAAAAAGAAAAAAAAAAGGACCTGGAAGGTGCTACGGCGGCGATGGGACTGCGGACCGACCATTTGGGCCCAGGAACGGTTTACCAGGAACGGAAGCCATGCCACTAGGTTCCATGTTAATGGTCAATTTAGACAATTTAGACTTTCAGTGTACTGCCTTCTTATCTACTGTTATAGAATATACTCAAGAGATCTAACAGAGTATGCCAAGGGGTTATACGACCCCCAACACGGGATGACATAGAATTTTAGAGACTCAGAGACAACAGGGATAATTTCCGGAAATAATACAATAGAAACCTTGATGGTTGTGAGCCAAAAAGAGCAGGTGACCAGTTAGGCAGGTGACCAGTCAGAGCAGACCAGGCAGGTGATCAGTCAGAGCAGACCCAGGCAGGTGACCCAGCTTGACCTGATCGTGTGTGGTTACAATATTTACGTACTATCATAACTCCATTATATTCATAAGCCTATTTACTAGAACCTAATAAGTCATTAAAAGAAATTTTTTGGCCTTGGTTTGTAGAAGTTGAATTAGCTGGAAACGGTTGTACTGGATGAGTGGGTGGAGTTTTGAATTGTTGAGGTGGTAATTGATGTTGAGGTGGGTGTTGTTGAGGTGGAGGTGGAGGGGCTTGGTTATAGTATGGGAAATAATTGACCCCTCCTGGTTGGTACATCATAGGCATTGGTAATGGTTGACCAGGGACTTGACCAGGAATGTGGGAAGGGACTTGACCGGGGATTTGACCAGGGACTTGACCGGGGATTTGACCAGGGACTTGACCAGGAACTTGACCAGGAACTTGACCAGGAACTTGACCCGGTACTTGATTCATTGGTAATGGATGTGGCATAGGCATATGTGGCATAATCCCATTGGTCATAGGATAGGTTCCATTCCCATTACTATTAATCGATCCTGGCATATGATATGGCGATGGATAATTGGTTACAGGATACTTAGGTTCAGGTTTTGGCGATGAACTCTTAAAACTTGGCTTGGGTAAATTTAATGCTTCTGGTGATGAATGGAAGGTTGAACCTGCAAACACATCCTCTTTCTTATTAAATTTCTTTCCTCCTGCTGTTTTCTTCTTATCTTTCGAATCCTTTGAATCCTTTGGATCTTTCGAATCCTTTGAATCCTTTGAATTCTTTTCATTCCCGAAATCTGGCTTCATTCCATTAGGTAAACTTTGTTCAAAATGTTTATCTTTCTTCTTGCCATTACTTATTTTACGTTTGTGGGGAGCGGAATTATTATTATTAGAATTCTTCTTATTATGACCAAAGTCTACTTTTTCACCATTTGGTAATCTTCTATCACCTTTAGGGTCATGAATAGACACAGGCATTTCATGAGCCATCATTTCTTGAATAAATGTGTGAGGGTGAAAGGATGGACTGGACGATGACGATGACGATGAGCAACAAGACGGGGTTCACTCGATGGGAAAAATCAGTTATTCAATATTATTGGACCTAGGTATAAATATATGTATAGATTTAATGATCGATTAGTTGAATAATATTGGTTATATGAATGAATCTTGAATTATTATATATGGTTATTGAAGAATGAATTAATGAATTGGCTGATGGATGATGCGAAAAGTTACACAAAAGGTCATGGTAGAGGCACTGAACAGAACGAGCAAGCTGATAACGGTGCATTACATTTGCATCTCACATTTGCATTACATTTGCATTACATTTGCATCAGTTCTTGATAACGTTTAAGCATGAACCCACAATGTATTCATTTAAATTCTATATATTAACTCTTGGTATATATATATATATATATATAAGACCGTAGTCCCTCTCAACCACATGCCACCTCCTAACTGGTCAATATCAATGACCCTCCAAGTACAGCAATTCCTATCGCCGCCCACACAATCACCACATTAATAGAGCGATTATTAAATGCTATAGCTGACCCAAACATCGATAATGAGACCACCGTTAAGAAACCACTAGTCACCGAAATCACAACCCCAAATAAGAAGTTTAATGTATCAACCTCATCATCATCATCAGGTAATATTGGATTAAACTGTAAGAAAACATATCCCAATAAAGCCCCTAATGGTTGAGCTATTCCTCCAAGACCCCCACTAATTAACACCGCTTTAAATTTCCCATAGAATTTATTCTTGTCTGTACTAAACAGATAATATAATGGTAAGCACATCAGAAATCCTTCTATGAAATTATGAACCAATAAGCTTAGAAAGATCTCAATTCCTAATTTGGAATCGGCTTCTGAAGTAATATAAGTGACGAATCCTTCTGGTAATTTATGCAAGGTTATTGCTAAGGTGGTTTGGATTCCAATCATTAAAAGTCTAGATAAGGGGGTGGAGATGTGATGGTGATGGTCTGAATAGATCGATGAAGACTTGAGGGAATGGAATGATTTAGAATCGTAGGGAGTGTGATCATGGCCACGAATATCATGAGAACCATTAGCATCATCGGGGTGGTCATGATGACCATAAGGACCATGTGACCCATGTTCATGTTCATGTAAATTATCATGAGTTTGGTGATGTGCAATCCCATGCCCATGTACATGCCCAGGCTCTGATGAATAAATTGAATGGATTTCTCCCTCTCCATGAGACTCGGTCATACTAAGTGGTAACTCACAATAATGTAATCTCTTTGTTTCATCATTTACACATACTTCAGCTGATGAATATCCTTTACATTCACCAACTGCATCTTTACCAAACAAGTGAATTAACGAAAATTTCTTTTTAGGGACTCTTCTACCATCATCTAAACTAACTTTTGATTTGCTCTTATTGATTTGAGGTTCTGATTGGGTGGCTCCATAGTTGTGATTTCCGATTGAAGAGTGTTTTAAACTAGACCCACTTGAAGGAACAAAATGATGGTGATCATGATGGTGATGGTGATGTCCATGATTATCATGACTATTGAACTCTTCATGCTGATCTTCATGATGTTGATCTTCATGATCTTGATGCATTTCATGGTCATCACCTCCATCATGGGCATCCTGATGATTATGGTCATGATGACTATGACCATGATGATCCCCAATATGACTTTCTGTGTCACCTCCATGACTACAATGCACAACACTATCACTGGTAATGACATGCAATATCCCATTCAAACTCATACAAATGATGATCCCTAATAAATACGACCCCATGAGGTATGGCATAATGAATCTGGATTCTAAATGGCTATCAGCCAAATAATCAGTAGCATGAGGTAATAATCTGTATAATGAAGTGAACAATAAACATCCAGAACTAAATCCAAGAGAAGCAACAAGAAATCCATAATTCTGACTGATTTCAAATGGGAATTTAGTAGTGATCCATTTTGGAAATAGCAACTTGTATAAATCATCTATGAAGACAGTTAAGCACCCCAACACACATAATGCTGAAGATAAGATTGATAATAACCAACCTTGGTTCATATGGATGTCCATGATCAGGAATAAAAGGTATAAGATGATGATATAGTTGTGGACAAGTCCGGTTGTGAATGGGTGCTAAAGAGATCAACGCGAAACCTTGGTGGTACTATGAGAGGTGATAATAGAAAAATGGCACCAAATCAGAATACAGCATAACAAATGAGAGGTAAAATATAAGTGTTGTTATATGAATATTATCTGTGTATTACTATGTCTTGTATGTATACTATACCTATACTGCAGCATTTACAGCATTTACAGCATTTACAGCATTTACAGCATTTACAGCATTTACAACATCTGCAACATCTGCAACATCTGCAACATCTGCAACATCTGCATATTTGCACACCCTACACCATGCACCACCTCATTCACACCCCAGATCATACCCATTTCTAATCAGTCTTATGTAAATTATCCATTGGTATATCGGATGTATTCAGGGGTAATTTAGAATATCCTTTATTACCCTTTCTTATAAATGGAATTCTTCTATGTCCATGATTTTTCCCCATTGGTTTTCTAGCTTTTAAATGACTTAAATCAACCTTATTAACTCTAACAAAGAAGTACATAAATATGGCTAATCCACACACAAATAATGGGATTGCCATCATAGCAAAATATTTTTCATAATCCATTCCATCATCAAATTCACTCACCAAATGTTTATATTTTTGCTTTTCTTCTAACCATCTTAAGTCAGAATACTTCTCCTTTTTACGACTTCTTGATGGTTTTGATATACTTATAACTAAAGAATTTGATAATACATCAAAATCTTCATCAGAAACGTCATCTGGTTGAATTGATAATAACACTCTTTTAGATCCAATTTCATCCGGTTCAAAAAATCCATTTTCAATAGTTAATGGATAAATCCCTGCATCATTTGAAATCCAATCACTTTTAAAAAATGATTGTTTAGCTACTTTCCCTCCTTTATCCATTATAGCGGACCGTTTCTGTTTAATGGTTCCTTTATCTCTTAAACTTTCTTTAATGGTAGATAAATGAAATCTAACTTTATCAGTATCAAAATATCTGGAATACCAAGTAACAAAATAACTTTTGCCAGCAGTCATGTAAACATTATCTTTAGGGAAACAAAATGGTTGGGATGATGATTGTTTATTAAGACCTTTTTTGAAATATTGATCAGGAGTACATCTAATAATTGGATTTAATGAATGATAAGTCAAATCTTCATCGATGTATTTAACTTCAGTATGGATTTCATCATCAGCCATATTATGAGCCTTTAATTCTTCTTTAGTATACTTTATGGTGGTAGGAGTAGCAAACCAAGTATCATAAGTTGGAGATGGGTTTTTGATATGTCCATTTTTTAACACCGGGGTAATGGTCTTAGGACTTCCATCTTTCTTTAAAGTGATCCAAGGTTCTAATCCATTGGTAGTGGATGGTGGTTTAGCACTAAAAGTAACTCCTTGAATAACTGTAGGTCTAACAAGTTCAACTACTGATCCATAAATGGTTCTTAACCATGGACTTGGGGCTGCTTTACTGGTTCCATGCAAGTCTTCTCCATGTTCACTTCTATAAGCAGCGTGCAATTGTTTCCGTTTGCTTTCTATATAATCTCTATTCAATCTTTTGTCCAATTTGACCATCGTAGTACTACTTATGTAGCTAGTAATTGGTTCAGTTACTGATGGATCCGGAGCTTCGGTAACAAGACTGATTCCATGATCCGAGTTGGTTGCACCATCTCTGGCCTGAAGTTTCGGTGGCATGTCAATTTGGGCTGCCAGTGTCATAGTCTGTAAAGACATGGCAACTATACCTAGCAAGTTAACGACTTTCATGGTGGATCAATTGAAAGGAATTCAATGTAAGACAAATCTTGTTTTTTTTTTTTCTCTTAATTGAACTGCTCACGTTCGCGTCCGTTTGAACCGTGTGAACTGGAGAGCTGTGAGGGAATTGTGTGGGTCCGATGGAAGGTGATACTACCAGAGCTTAATACTAGTATGGTACCATCGGTGCGATTATTGGTACTAAGGCCCGGGTCTACTGTAGATGTAACAAAAGATGATACTGTAGTTGATTTGGTGATACAAGTATGTATATTTGTGCTGCCATCAACCGCCATCTTCTGCTGAACGCCTTTCCTTACGCCAATTCTCTACAACTGTCTATTCTCTAGTCAAACGTAAACACATAACCTACAAATACAAGAAAAACTTGCAAAGATCACGTTGTTTGACTAGTGAAAGTTTTTATTCTATGGCAAGTAAAAACTCCATCATTCAATACATGGGATTGGTATAGAATGAAACTATGCAAGATTGCCAATCAGAGGTAAACATTATTAAATATAGGTATTACTTAAAGTGTATATTGTCTATACATTGACGGTATAGAAGTGAAAAATTTTTTATGCGATAAGTACAGAAATGTATTCAGAACGCATTCACAAACGCACTAAAAGCATTATGCACCATAAAATGTACTGGGAACGCATCAAATATACGAAGACCAACACCAGCACCTAAGTCATTATAACCACATAGCTAGCTCTACCTCTTTATAGATAGCTATAAAAGTCCTAACTCAAGCCGTAACTCAAACCCTAACGCATAATAGCTACCTCTAACTCACTCTAACTCGTCATGCTAATTCACTCCAACTCACTCCAACTTGTAGCTACTTATACAAACTTGCCCTATAATAAATTTCATTAATCAAACTAGGAACTTCATGTCCTGTAGGTGGACGCATAATTGCTACATTCTTATCCAACTGTGCTCTTATCCCCCCAAACTGTTCATATATATCCTTATGATTAGTTCTGATAAACTCATGAAGTACTTGATCCGGTAACAATTCACAACATATACTGACCAAGTATGCATAGAATAATACCTGACCAGTAGTCAATTGCCCATCAAATGCATCAAACTTATCAAATGATGATTTACAAGTGTTAAGATATTCATCCAAAAGGTTCATGGCTCTCAAAGTATTCTTCTTATCTCTCACTGATAATGCTTTATTATTCTTCGCTAATAACTGCCTTTCATGTAATTTACTTATAGGAGCTGTATTATCAAATTCATGGTTGTCATCATCATCATCGTCACCACCACCAGCTCCTCCCCATAAAAATCTCCGGTTATATTCGCCAATTCCTACAGTTTTAACCTCTTGTTGAGCAGTATTATAAAACTTCAAGGGTTGGTTATACATCATTGGGAACGGTAAATAATGCTTAAATAGCTTTCTGGTGAACTTTTCATAATTCTCTGGAGATATATACAAGTTATACTGGTTGATCATCTTCAATTTAGTATCGATGAATGTCATTAATCCCATATTCATCAACTTCTGTCGATTGCTTAATTGACTATTATTCACTATGACCTCGGGAATAGCATAGTTTTCACATATGTAATTGCTGATATTGGCATAACCTTCAAGGATTACATTGGTTTCTGTTATCAATACTGGTAATTGTCCTGATTGACTAATGTTGGTATTATTGGAACTAACGATATCGATATCTTTGATGGAACTGACTAGCCACACACAGGCTAATGACTCAGGTGATATTACTGAGACATCTTGGTCTTTACCCCATATGTGTAATTGAACCATAGTGTTAGAGCAATAGTTGTAATATGAGTTGAATAGTTGCAATGATTCACCACTAAACCATTCACCACTATTAACAACATCTTCGCTTCTTCTCACCCTTACACGACCCGCGCTCCATTCCTCACCAACAAATTCGTCAAGTCATCTTCATCTCTAAATCTGTTTATCAGCGTTTTACTTTATCACTAAAGCTCTGTTAACCCATCCCACCAACAGTCCTATTCATACCACCGTTAGAATGAGCTCAGATAAACTGAAACGGTTACCGCTTGATGTCATTGGCCAATTGGAAGACCAGTTGGAAGCCAATCCATTAGACTATGAAAAATGGAATAAACTCATTAAACAAGTAATCGTTAAGGATAAAGAAGAACAAATAGAAAAAGTGTTTGACAAATACTTGTCGATTTTTAAGTATGATGCAAGACAATGGAAAAGCTATATAACCTATGAAATGAACCGACAAGAATTTAAGAAAGTAGAGGGATTGTTTGCTAAATGTATTACCATAATTGATAATGTAGAATTATTCCGATTATATGTTAACTATGTTCGTCGAGTCAATGATGTCATCACCGGAGGAGAAAAAGCTAGGGGAATAGTAATTCAGGCATTTGAATTTGCCATAAACAGAGTGGGGATTGACCTTAAAAGTGGAGATTTATGGAATGATTATTTGGATTTTTTAAAAACTTGGACACCAACTGCTTCTTGGGAACAACAACAAAAGATTGATTTAATTAGAAAAGTTTATAAAAGATTATTGGTGATCCCTACTGAAAAAATTGAACAATTATGGTCTGTTTATACAAAGTGGGAAAATGAAATTAATTCATCTACTGCTAGTAGACATATAGCTGATAAATCATCTGAATTTATGGAAGCTAGATCTTGGAATACTGAATGGCATAACGTGACAGAAAACCTGTTAAAGAGAGAATTAATTCCTGAATCAATTCAAAGCAATTCAGTTAAATATCAATTGCATTTATGGTATAAATGGTTAGATTTAGAACGTAAAAATCATTTAAATATTAAAGATGGTTCACTCATACAAAAAAGAATTGAATATGTTCATAAACAATCGATCATCGCTCTTTCTTTTGTTCCAGAATTATGGTATAAGTATAATAAATTCCTTTTAGATAAATCTAATGATGATAATAATTTAAATAACTCATTTGAATTATTATCTCAAGGATTATTATTAAATCCAAAAAGCTATCTTCTTTCATTTGAATTATCCGAATTATATGAAAAAGATAACAATTTAACTAAAGCTAGTGAAGTTCTTAACAACTTGATAGATTCTTTACTCAAAGACCATGACATGGTTTTATCGCATATAAATTCTATTAGTAATAACAATGCTAGTACAGATGATGGCACTGGTTCTAATAAACCCACTGGAACTGATAATGATAGTATCAACAACAACAATAATGATAATGATGATGATAATGATGATGATGACGATGACAACGATAGTAACAGTAATAATAATAATAATAATGTCATGATTCAAAGGATTAAAAAAGGTTATAATTTATCCAAAGAGGCCGTCGAATCACTCAAATCCTTTAAAGATACTGAAAAGGACTTGAGTAGATCCATCACTTTAGTCTATACCAAATTAATGATGACCTATAAAAGATGTAATGGAATTAAAGGATCTCGTCAAATCTTTAAACAAGCCAAAAAGTTTTCTCATATTGGTCACGAATTATTCGTAGAGAATGCATTAATGGAATATTATAGTGATAATAAAAATACTGCTAGGAAAGTATTTGAGTTAGGATTGAAAACTTATGGAAGTAATGGCAAGTATTTATTATCATATTTAGATTTCTTAATCATGGTGAATGAAATTGAGAATATAAAAGTATTATTTGAAGTATCTATGACTAATCTTTTAAAAGGAATTGATAATCCAGAAGAAACTGAAGATTTAGATACTCCTGATTGGATTAAACAAGAACAATTACAAGATATCAACAATAGAAAGGTTTATATCAAGAGACTCATCAAAAAGTATGGGAAATTTGCGACCAAATTTTTAGACCTTGGAATTATCACTAGTCTCGAATCCAGATATAAAGAGATTTTTCCTACTGATGATCCCATTGGTTTATTAAGTTCTAGGTATGCTTACGATGAAGTGAATTTAGTAAATTATGACTTGGGTAAACCAATTCAAAATCATTTAGAAGATTTGGATGATAGTCAAGACAATAAATCTGCTGCAAATAATGATGGAAACATAGATGACAATGAATTATCCAATCAAAAACTGAAGAGAAGAAAAGTCGAATTACCTTCTAAACCAGTATTAAAACCTGACAATGGTGGTGATACTAATGATAATGGTGCGCTCAATAATAACATGGATCCTATATTGCAGAGTCAACAACAATCACAAGGATTCATTAGTAATTCTATCTACAATTTGTTAAGGATCTTACCAAATTCTTCATATTTTGGAGCTCCAGAGAATCATGTGTTTAATAGTAAGAAATTGGTAGAATTTCTTAATGCTATGGATGTTCCTAATTAAATCAACTCATTAATTAATTATATATTACATGTTGGGTATAAGGAAATTGATGCCCAACTCCTTTGACTGTATATACTAATGGATAAATACAATAAAACTTAAACATTAGAAATGGAATTCCGATTCATCATCTCCCTTTTCACGATCTCTAGAAAATTCATCTTCATATTTAGGTAATCTATAATGATCTTCACTAGTAGTATCACTCAATTCACTAGTCCGTACATCATCCACATATCTAGCATCACCGTATTCATCATCATCATCATCATCAAGATCATCATCATCGGTATATTCTTCCTCACTATTCTCAATAGATTGTTCAGCAGTAATGATTTGTCTAACCTTCTTTGGTAACCTATCAGGTCTATAAAATCTTAAATCAACTCTTCCCACCGCATACATAAGTAACACCAATCCTTCAGCTGCCCCCCATAGTATGTACATAGCAATAGGATTACAAATAGCAGAACTATCCTTCTGATATCTATTTTGGAAAATAGGAATAGCTCTTAATAATGAGCCTACAAATAATACAATGGTTGACACAAACACAATACCAAGGGAAACATTATGAGTTAATGACCCTCTATTATTGGTTAACCCTTCAACCACATTATAATGATGATGAGTGGCAGCTATAACTCTTACAGCATGTCTATGATTATGATTTCTCTTCATAAATGTTTCTTCAGCATCCCGAGCAGCATTTTTAGAAACAAAATAAAATGGATGAAATGATTCAATCCACCATGGTTGATAAGTATATAAATTTTCATCTTTCTTGGTAGGCTTAAAGAAATAAGCCAACCCTAATAACGACACTGCTGTTAATGTATACAACACAACTAAAAGGGATGAAGCTTGTTGAACTTTTTTATATCTGGTGTAATTAGCTTCAGAAAGTAAATGAATATATGTAACAAATGTAGCCATAATAGTCATGGCAACTACCCCCACTACAATCACATATAAAAAGATCATAAACCCCCAAAATAATTTTCTTGATCCTCCAACTGGATGTCTCCAAGTGAAGATTCTTTGGGCTAGAATTAAATTGATGGAAACCAAAAGAATCGATGGAACAATTAACAAGACTTCACTAGTAAGCCCAACTCTAGTAATACTCAAGTCTCTTTGCCATATGATTCTTAATGAAAACCCTATGATCTTTAATACACAATAAAACATGTATGATAATGTAAGCCAAAAATAATGCCCTCTGGAGGTATTGACTATGAAGATAACGGTATGCAATACGAACAAAAATGCAAAGAACCCAACAAATATGGCACTGGGAACCACATCTTTCTTATGGGGATAATCACCAAATAAATTGAATTGATATTTAATTTGATAATCAATGAATACTTGAGGAATAGAGCCTAATAAATGTCTAGCTTGAATAGCTAATGCTTGTTGACCAGTTCCTAAAGCAGGGTAATTTTGTTGGTACCGAAGCAACTGCATTATCCCATTGGTGGCAGTATAATTCTCTTGCAGCATGATGATGGTGGGATATCTTAGATGGGTATTAAAACTATGAAAAGTTTTGAAAATATGGTCAATATCAAGGTTTTATGGGGGAGATGATGCACATTGACGTTATTTCCTATTTAGGAAGTAAATTACTTGCATAACAACCTTCCTAATTGGGATATTGTCAGCAGGCACGAAATTAGCGAGAGTTAATTACGGCAGTTGTTTAGGTGGTAGTATGGTGATGGTGGTGGTAGTAGTACTAGTGATGGTGGTGATGGTGATGGGGTGGTGAAAGCACTTGACACTCTGGTGGTGGTTACTACCATTACCCCTACTGCTGCTATTGATAGTACTATCATTATAACTGGTCCCAGTCTTTGCTTTCCTCAGTCCTTAGCTTCCTCAGTCCTTGGCTTCCTTGTCAAAACCTAAGCCCAGTCATTGACCTATTGAAGAGAATCCTTTGAACACTAACTACCCCTTTAGGTACCCTCTGCCATTTCAGGCAACCACAAAGCACTAAAAACTATAACTATAATGGGTGAGATATTGAAATGTGGGGAGACATTTCTGATTTACTCATGTCGGGAAAAATGTCTCATCACCTCACTGCTTTCACCTTCACCATTACGCGTATGTTAAAATCATAAACCATCTCACCTTGTAATAACTACCTTCATCTGTTGTCCAATATCATGCCTAGTATAGAGTTAGACTATAAGAAAGTAACACCCATACTAGATAATACTGTTACCAATCATGATATAATATCCACTCCTTATGGGTTATCAATTTTAGAAATCCAAGGGGTGTTGAATCTTCCTACCGAAAAACCTCAAAATGCTGATGCGATAAAGGTGGAAAATACTTATGATGCTATAAAATTTGGGAAGTTACAGTTTGATAATGGGAACAAGTCTAAAGTTACATTGTATATAGGGAACTCACAAAGACTTGAGGGCAGTATAGAAACTCTCGATCCCCCCTTAGGAGTGCTTAGGATCCCTACAAGCAGAGAGAATGATACCAGCGATGACAATGGTGCTAGTCACAATGGTGCTAGTCACAATGGTGCTAGTGGAGATGGGGTCACTAGTGATTGTATCTCCATGATTGATATAGTTAAACAGAAACTTGTATTTAAACATAGACCATTACCCATTATGTGATAAGAACACGGGTTCACGTGACCATTATCAGAAATCTAATCTAGTGTAATATATTAGCTATATATATATAAAGTCCATCTACCTACCTTTATAAGTTAGGCCCTAAACAGTCTATGCCCTCATTAGCACTCCATGTCATAAATGTATCATCTCTAAAATATCCAACGCTATCATTAACAATCAAATTATCATAGATTTGACCGATGTCAGTTTCAGTGAACTTTAAATAATGCTTCAAATATCCAATGACTCCTCCATACTTTCCATTGACTAATTCAATGGTAGATAACATCGCTTCATGTCTCGAACTAATTAAATTGTTAAACCCATCATTTTCTAATGTCCAATTCTCTCTTCCTTGTCCAATGGTATTTTCAATTTCTTTGGATTCTCCTAATCGACTCTTCATTTTCCCCATGATATTAATGAAATTCTTCTTAATATCTTGATGTTCTGGTATTAATCCTATGGTAGTTAATTCATATTCTTTGGCTATAGTATGCTTATCTAAACCTACTAATAATAGAATGATCATACTTAACACTCCAGTTCTATCTTTACCAGCAGTACAATGGAATAAGATTGGGGTATGTTTATGATCCTTGATATAAGTAAGAATGGTTCTAAAAGCTTGGGCTCCATTAGTTAACATGTCGTCATAAACATTAACATAAGTACTCCAACTAGTCATTAAATTGGTGTATCTAACCACCACTGCTTGAGGAGAATAATCTTCCTTACTAAAAACTGGGGCTGTTACTCGTTGGATTCCATATTGATTTAATGTTTCAACTGAAGGAAACCCATCTCGTTCACTTTCTCCATCAGACCTTAGATCAAAGATAACTTTAATTCCTAATTGTTTCAAGTGGGTTAGTCCATTATTGGTGATTTTCCCTAAATGAGCACTTCTAAATAGTATATTAGGTTTGATATAAAATTTCCCTGAATTACCTTTAGGAAACCTTGGATTGGTGATTCTCCAACCTCCAATATCTCTAAAATTACTTACTCCTTCAACTCGTTTCCATCTAGTTAATTGTCCAATGGTTGTACTAGCATGTAAAAACCGTTGTAATTCTTTATGAGGTTGTAAAAAGTCAATGATTTTATCCACTACACATGGATTATAATTGACTAAATTTGATGAATTCAAGGGATATCCTTGTGGGTTATATTCTTCTTGATCATCATCATTTTCTATGGGGACCGTCCCAAAGAAATTATGATCAGCTAAAGGAATCAATTCTAACTGATGAGTTAAATGTCCTCTATTCAATTGGTTAGCAAAATGGGCTGAATCAACTATAGGGATAATATTATCCTCTAATCCATAGACACTTAATACAGATATAAGTGGTGGTAATTGTTTAATCCCTGAAAGATCAGCTTCGGCTAAATCTAATAATTCTCGTCTCATAATAAGTACTTCTTGATATTTCCCATGTCTTAACATCATTTGGGGTAACCGGTCGAAATCTTCATCCTGAAGAGGATATCTATCATATACCGTTTCCGATTGATACCGTGATGAACAATTTACTAGGTTAGGTACTTGAATAGCTTTAGAACTATCATTACTTTTAGCAAGTTTATCTTGTTCGAGAGCCCATAAAAACATGGCTACCCCACCTCTAGAATGACTAATAATTGATGATAAAGTGAAATTGATTCCTAATGGATTCTTAGTCCCATCAATTAAGAATTCTGCCGAATCTTGAATATCAGCTACATCTTGTGCTAGTACTCTACCCACACGTGAATCCACATTATCAGCAGACGATCCACACCCTCTAAAATCAATCCTAAGCGAGTAAATTCCTAACTGTTCAGCAAGTCTATATGCTAATTGTTTCTGATAACAATAATTTCTATGCCCACCTTGGCCATGAAGAATAAGTGCTACTTTATGAGAGGCCGGTGGGAAGTTTTTTGATGCATCTGTTTGTTCAGCACCATGGGGGATAGCGATTGTACCAGAGATTCCTCTACCAAAATAAACCTCTACTTCCTGAGGTTTTTGCATTGCAATAAGATATATTAGTTAGTTTATGTTAGTGGGTTGGAAAGGTGTAGCGATTGGTTTTTCATGTGATCTGACCCAGGCCCCACCAATTCTCAGATATTATCGCGAAAATCAACCATCAATCGCAGCAGCATTAATCAATCGCAGCAGCATTAGTGATATCGCAGTAATAAAATCACCATGGATAATACCAGAAGTGATAGAGACAGGTATACCCAACTAGGACGTTATCTAAGTGAACTACATTCTGGACAGCTATCCACCCAATTATCAGTATTCGAATCAGCTCTCATAAACTTTGCTAACGATCATGGTGATGAGATTAGAAATAGTAATGAATTTAGAACTAAATTTAATGAATTATGTCAACTGATTGGGATTGATCCATTGGAATTAACAATTTATTCTACTAGCAAGAACCCTAATAGAAATGAAAATTTCTATATTAGTCTATCGGTGAAAGTAGTGGAAGTGTGCCAAGAAACCAGAGATTTAAATGGTGGATTAATATCCTTTAAAGAACTTTTACCTCGATTACAGAATAATGTCAATCTTCATTCAGCCATCACCGAATCAGATCTCCTTAAAGCTTTGGATATATTACATAAATTGGGTAATGGATACGAAGTGCTAACAATTAATGATAAAAAATGGTTGAAATTTTCTTTGGCATCTTCATCATTAAATGAGAATTTTACTAATGATCAGAAAAGAGTTTATGAAGTGTGTACATTTATGGGAGGCTTTGTTACGTATAGATTACTTCGAGATAACTATGGATGGGATAAAATACGATGTAAAGCAGTAATCGACGAGATGATTACCAATGGGTTTCTATGGGTAGATAATCAAGGAATTAATGGAGAATGGCAATATTGGGAGCCATCATGGATAAGTTCATAGGTCATTATAATAAAGCAAACCAACATTTTCACTCCGGCACCGAATTAGCTAATTTCCTCTTCTTCTTCTGTAAATGTCTTTCATTAACTACTTGATAACTCTCTCCAAAATCTCTTTCTAAAATTGGCACATACTTCTTATAACTTCTTCCCTTCCCATCTCCAAGGTTAATAGTTCCAGCTCCTAGAGCATTTTGTAATTTATCTTCATCCCTAATCACAGCATCTTGCATAATCCTACTGATATGAGCTTTTACCTGATGGTCTAATACAAATCCTTTCAATTTCCCAAACTCTTTAATATTCTTATTAAATGTATTGAAATGAGTTGGTGATAACCACTCCATATCTGGGAACACACAATCATATAAAATCAATGGGATATCATTAGCCATTTCAAAATTAGGTCTACAAGGATATTTTTCTACATCCAATAAATGGTTGATCACAGTGATATCTTCTAACCCTTGTCCAACTGATAAGAGAACTGATACCATACATCTTACTTGATGCCATAAGAACGCAGACCCTTTCAAGTCAAATATTACAAACTCTTCGTCCAATGGAATTATATGTGATTCATAAACTTCTCTGTGATAATTGGTGATTTGTTTAGACCCATCAATCTTACAGAAATTCCGGAAATCATGAACTCCTTTATATATGGCCGCAGCTTTATTCATTAAATCAATGTCCAATCCTTCCCGTTTAATGATATATCGATAATGTCTATATTTACAACTGAATCTAGCATCAAATCTAGGAGGAGGTCGAAGACTAATGGCAGTTATTCTTATATCTGATGGTAGCATTGAGTTAAGGATCGAAATATAAGGAATCTCCTTGTTATCATTTTCCATGGATTGTTGTTCTTCTGGGGTTAAACTGGATCGGACTTTTAAAGAAATCACTTGATTCATGGCACTAACTCCTTTATCAGTTCTACCGCATCTACTAAAATTACAACATCCAGGTTCTGGGTCTTTGACCAACTTGGCTTTAGCCAAAGCTTTCAAAATCTCTTCTTCCACTGTAGGTAAAGGAGTGGGTTCAAATTGGAAGCTTAATCCGTTATAATTCCATCCTAAATAAGCAAATCTTAAGGCAATAAATCTGGTGTTAGTGGTTGAGAAGTCAAATACTTTGGGCTTTTTGGTTGGTGGATTAGGGCCAGATTTCAGGTCACTGGACGGTTTGATGGTTTGCTGTTCATTGGTATGTTGATCCGGTTGTGGTTTTGATTGTGATTGGGCTTGTGATTGTGATTTTGATTGTGATTGGGCTTGTGATTGGGATTGAGATTGGGATTGAGATTGGGTTGAGGGCATTTCCTCCAACTCTTTGATCTTTTCAATCAACTGTTGTTTACTCCAGCTTTCGTAATCTCTAGAACCAACCATTTGGACTCGTTCAGAATTCCATATAGACCGTAAAATCCTCTTCATCATAATGGGTCCCACTGTACTTGTAGTTTATAATTATAGTGATGCTCACTTTGATTCTGCTCATCGGCATCGCATTTCTTCGCATCAGTTTTCATCTCATCACCTTTAAACTCTATCATAGTTTATCTCATCCACCTTTACTCAAGTTATAACCTTCCAAAATGACTTTAGAAACTCGGAAAGGGTCCCTTTCGTGGGAAAATCTAAAGTTTGACCTAAATCCTTGGCTTAAAGATGCTATACTATCATTGGGATACCCTTCAATGACACCAGTTCAAGCCTCTACTATTCCATTATTATCAGGATCTAAAGATGTTATTGTAGAATCGGTTACAGGATCCGGTAAAACATTAGCATTTGTTATCCCTGTATTACAGAAATTATCTAAATTCTTATACGAAGACCAAGATACCTTGAAAAGAGGACACATGTTTGCCGTGGTATTATCCCCTACCAGAGAATTAGCTAATCAAATTCAATCAGTATTTCAATCATTATTACAATATTTACCTGATGATAAGAAACCCATAAGGACCCAATTACTTGTTGGATCTATGGGGACTGTAAGAGATGATTTACATGAATATTTCACCAACGGACCTCAAATTTTGATCGCTACCCCGGGAAGATTTTTAGATTTTTTATCATCTACCACTGTTAAAACTAATTCTATTGAGATGGTTATATTAGACGAAGCCGATAGATTATTGGATATTTCATTCAATAAAGAAGTCATAACCATTCTTCAGAAATTACCTAAACAAAGAAGAACCGGATTATTCTCAGCCACATTATCAGCAGCTGGTGACAATGTATTTAAAACTGGAATGACAAATCCAGTTAGAGTCACTGTAAAAGGAGCTAATTCTATTAATACTGCTCCTAAATCATTAAATATCAATTATATGATGGTAGACCCTGAAAAGAAGTTGACGACATTACTAAAACTTGTTGAAGATTATAAATTTAAAAAAGCCATTGTGTATTTCCCAACTTGTACATCTGTCAAATATTTATATTTGGTATTTAAACATTTATTACCCCCGGACTTTGTTAGTAAGTTCCATTCTTTACATGGCCAATTAACTACTAAATCTAGATTGAATACCTTAAAGAAATTCACTGATGCTGATACCTATGATTATAAACATGTGTTGATGACTACAGATGTAGCAGCTCGAGGGATTGATATTCCAGATGTAGATTTAGTTATTCAATTAGACCCTCCTACTGATCCAGATGTGTTCTTACATAGATGTGGTAGAACTGGAAGAGCCAATAAGGTTGGGAAAGCCATAACATTTCTCAATAATGATAGTATGGAATCAGATTATGTTGATTTCATGAGAGTCAGAAATGTCATTATGAATGAATTATCTCCTGTAATCAACGAGCATCATGATTCTTTTCAACAGAAATTGAAGGATTATATATTAAGTGATCGAGCCAATCATGAGTTGGGGTTAAGGGCTTATGTTGGGTTCATCAAATATTATAGTAAGCATATGGCATCTTCAATCTTTAGAATCTCCATGTTGGATTATATTGGTATAGCCAAGATGTATGGATTATTAAGATTACCAAAAATGCCCGAATCTAAACATATCTCCCCGGAGAAATTTCCTGAAGATGGTTGGTTAATGGATCCAATGGATATGGATAAATTTGCTTATGCTGATAAAGAAAAGGAGAAACAAAGACTTGAAAATTTAGAATCGATCAAATTACAAAAAATTCATGATGCAAAAAAGAGAAAAGAATTAAAGGTAAAGAATGAATCATGGTCTAAGAAAGTTGATGCCAAAGAAGGGAAACAAGAAAGAAAGGAAAGAATTAAACAGAAACGTCAAGAGATTGAAAGACAAATAATGGAAGAATCATCTAGTGACGAAGAAACCCAAACTGATTGGAAAGAAATTGTTAAACAGAATAAAAGGCAAAAGAAATCCCATACGAATGTGCAAGGGAGTTTTGATGATTTATAGGTATATTTAGTTGAATATACACCAGTGATGTGGAAATGTCTCATCCTCGTACTACTGAATCTTCCATTTATCACTAATGGATCGAACCCCATCAAATACCAATAGGTTATCCAATGGAATATACTGGGAGGTTGTCAATTTAAGTACTTCTTGTGAAGCTATACCACCCATTAGACTACTCATATTATGATAACTGGTAGTACCATGACATAGAAGTTCTTTAAATACCCCTATAAGTGAAGGGGGTAAATCATTGGTGGGTGGTTTAGCATCAAATGTATTACAGAAAACTTCAATAAATGGGGCCAAATCATCAGATGTTGGTGATCTTCCATAACATTGAATGAAAATATTGAAGGTCATTAATCCATAATAGATTCCTAACGTATTAAACTTATCATCATCAAATTCACTAGATTCATTATTAACAACTTTATTCACTAGGTGAGGAGTTGTTAATTGATTAGACCCATTACTAACATGTAAATACTGACAATTCTTACAAAATAGATTAATCAATTCTAATTGTTCTTCAGTTAAGGGTTCTTGTTCAACGTCAACGTCAACGTCAACATCGACATCATCTTGTGATTGCGGTTGCTTCAACAGCCGTTGGACTCTTTTAACTTCAGTGATAAACCTCTGTTTATCAGACGATGCCTTCTGTTTATATAGGGATTGTAAGTTGATATAGTTCTTTGTATCAGAAGCCATATCAGGCAAGGACCCCGATAAAGGGAGTTGATTACTATTCAAACCAGTGAACTTATGTAATGCTTTCACGAGAATCCAAAAGAACAGAGGATTTGATGTGGTGGAGCCATTCACAAGTCTTGGGCTATTAAATAATTTCAATAAATGATTAGGAACCTCTGTTTTCTGTAAAGCTCTATGAACAGAATTACAAGCTTCAATGAAATTCGTTTCAAAATTTATATTTCTTGACATCGACTCCACATATTTTTTAAACTCCTTCTTTTGTCTATAATTCAAAGGATCCTGATCATTATGATCCATTCGCCATTTCTGTAAGGCTTTAATAAAGATTATCACATATGGGATATGAGCATGGTCTGTATCATCAAGAGCATCAAGATCTATTCCATCACTATATTGTAATAATTCAGGCCATGGTTTATCAATTCTCAAATCAAATAGTTTATTAGAAGCATGTGTTTCAATTACTGTCACTTCATGGGCAATGATGTTGATGGATCCATAGAACCCCACTGTATTTAAAATCACTAAGGGGATGCCTTTATAGAACAAATGATCCTTGAGATGATTTAATACACCAATATCTATAGAATCACTTATCACCACAACATTGAATTGATCCCAGAATTTATCTTCAACCGTTGATAATGATTGTATTACATAATGACCTTTACTATCATTATTTAATTCCATGAGCATTTGACACATCACTCGAGCTTTTGGCTGTCCCACACTTTCAGGAGTATAAAAGAAGTTACCAGATAAGTCAGCTTCGGTTAATAGGGAATCATCTATGATGGTGAATTGACCAATTCCTGGAAGGATCAAGTTTTTCAAAACTTCTGACCCAGTTGAGGTAGCATTGATTAAACAAATATGACTGTCTTCCAAGTTTGATTGACCTGTTGCTGCCCATAATCTCAATTGACGGTCATATTTATTAGATTTATCTATGGTCATATTAAACCAGGTATAAAAGAATGGTGGAGTTGTGGGGATGAATAAGATGGGTTGATTAAATAGAGGGTTTAGTTAGATATGATTTAAGAGTTCTCATAGGTCGTGGGTGGCCGGATCCATAGAGAGAAAGAATACAGAGAATATGCAGAGTATGCAGAGTATGCATAAGTAGAGAGAATACAGAGAGTATGCAGAGGATGCATAGTAGAGAGAATACAGAGAGTATACAGAGAGTATACGGCCTATGGTAATACAAACCAATGGTAATACAAACCCATGTTCCTGTTCCTGTTCCTTACCCTTCATTAATCTATATAAATACCCTACCACTCCCCACAACCTTTCCTTTACCCTTCTTCTATTTATACTATTATACATTTTGGTTCCTTACCTATAATCTCAGTAAAGTGCTCTTCATCCCGTTCCTTCAATTTTTGTTTAACTTCTTTAGGAAATAACCGTTTCATCATTTGCATAGTTTCAATATCAAGGTTTGAACTATCAGCCAACTGAAGAACTTTATCAGCTCTACATATTGGACAATCAAATTTATCTTGTTGTTTTAATTTCACCAAACATCTTACACAGAATAAATGACCACATTCTAATCGAATTGGTTTAAATGCTATCTCCATACATATAGGACATGTGTAATCATCTAATTGAGGAATCAATTGTAATAAAGATGATTGAATAATATAACAAATCGATTGACCAATGGATTTCCCCGTAAAGAAAATATGATCATCTGATATCAATTGAGGAAATCTTGATTTAACATTTAATGATGTCTGTTTATCAAATTTCTTTAAAATTTTGGTAAATGCTGTGGAATTAATTGATTGAAATTGTAACACTTTCAATAAATAATTATTAATAGCAAGAAATTGGTTCAATGCTCTTAATGATTGTTTGTTTTTAAAACTGTTTAAAAGGTCCGATTTATAAATTTCCTCATTAAAATTTTCAAGGTTTTTTTCAACTTTTTCTAAGGAATTTTCTGATGTGGTCAAAGAAGTTTCATTATATTTAAAATAAATTTCATTATCAAGAAATAATTTAAATAATTCTCTCCAAATATAAATGTCGGATTTTTTGTTGGATTCTTTGGAGGCTAAACTATTTAAGATTTTACTGACTTCTTCGATATCTTTAATCATTTTATCTTCTTCTTGAGCTTTAAATTTATCTAAATTTTTTAATTCTGTGTCCAACATTTGGAAGAATTTTGTATCTGCATTTAATTTTATCGAGAGTTCATATTTTCTACCGGGCCCTGGGAGTCTTTTGATGGTAGCTTTTGAAAGGACGTTAGTGGGATCAGAATCGGTGGAGTCGGTAGAATCATTGGGGGACATGGGGATTTCAATGGTATCAAATTCTTTACCAATTTTTCGATGTTGATTAGATTCGTTTTGATTAGATTCTGTGTGGTTAGGATCAGGCCCACTTTCTTTAGGTTCATGCTCTTCAATTCTAGTCTCTTTGACTCCATTCTCTTTGGCCCCATCGCCCTCAAGTCCATGCTCTTCAATTATAGTCTCTTTAATTCCATTCTCTTTAACTCCATCGCCTTCAATTCCATTCTTTTCAATTCCATTCTTTTCAATTCCATTCTTTTCAATTCCATTCTCTTTAACTCCATCGCCTTCAAATCCATTCTCTTTGCCCCCATTCTCTCCTTCCTCTATTAGCTTTATCACCTTTTCACCCTCACTTCCATCACCCCCTTTGCCATCACCCCCATTCTCCTCCACCTCCCCTTCCTCTATAGCATATATCTTATCACTGTCCATATCAGGATTGGCAATCTTCTCTAAATTCTTCCGTAGCTTCTCTATACTACTATTGATATGATCATCCGTTAACTCATTGCTATAATCAATTACAATCTTCAACGTAGGCACAATCTGATGATCTTTGGTCTTACTTAACACATACCGTGCAACCACTGGATTCGAAGCGGTGGTCTCTGATTCATTCACCTCTATCTTGTCCAATAAAACTTTCAATGTATTCTGTTCTAATCCCAAGTTTTGTAACTCATCTACTATATTACCAATACATTTCTTTAATGCTTTATATTGAATAGCAGCTTCTATCCAATCATTTGGAATTTCATCCTCTGCCAATGTCTGTTCAAACTTCTTTCCAAACTTCATGATAACTAGTGGAAAATAAAAAAGAAGAACAAAAAATCTTCAAAAATCACTGACAACAGACGCCTGTCAGGGTTTGTACAAATAGTTACTTTTTTTTGGGGGGACAGAAAAGCGCATCAAGACCGGCTGGCCCATCCCTACCACGTGAAGAGGCTTTAAATATATTACGAACGGGGCTAAAAAAACTTAAGCAGTCAGGTAGTGGTAACGACTCATTATTAACAATGTTGAAGTTATCAGGGTGGTTCTACTGGTTAGTATAGTGGATTACACTAAGAGATTATGGGCCGTTCAGGACAATTGATTGCGTCGGGTTATGCATATTTTGGAGGTGAGCAGCATATTTCCTACAGATATACGTATTACTATTTTGGGCGCCACAGACGATTTTATGTGAGACACTGGAACGAGAGTTTTTTCGCATACTGTGCATATTTTCTATAAGTCGATTTATGACATTTAACCAGATTTTAGATCAGTTACCAGCACCACCCAACTCCATAAAAACACCCGAAAATTAACCAGGACCCTCCTAACAACACCTATATGCCATCTATCTACAATTAACTATCACCTATAACCATTCAGGATAAATAACTCCCCTAGTCAAATAGGTGACCTAAGCCGGTATGAGAATTACCCACACAAGAACATTCTAGAACGCTACCATCAGCCATCAACCGCATCTGTTCAACCGCATCTGCACAAGTGTATCAAAAGATACTCACAAGAAACTACTGAGACAACTCACCAAAACTACCCCAGTTAATTCAACAGTATTTCAGCATGGATTTGGAACTAGAACCAACGTTAGAATCCCTCGTAAGTCAAGACACCTTGAAATGGATATTTGTAGGAGGTAAAGGAGGAGTTGGGAAAACCACCACGTCATCATCTATTGCAGTCCAATTAGCGTTGAAATATCCTCAGGAACAATTTTTATTAATTTCCACCGATCCAGCCCATAATTTATCCGATGCATTCTGTCAAAAGTTCGGCAAAGATGCCAGACAAGTTGAAGGATTAAACAATTTATCGTGTATGGAAATTGATCCAGAAGCAGCCATGTCAGATTTACAACAACAAGCTTCTCAATATAATAATGATCCAAATGATCCATTAAAATCGATGATGAATGATATGACTGGATCCATTCCTGGGATCGATGAAGCATTATCATTCATGGAAGTATTGAAACATATCAAGAATCAAAAAGTGAATGAATCAGCCGAGGATAATGATCCTAATAAAATCAGTTATAAGACCATTATATTTGATACTGCTCCAACTGGTCATACATTAAGATTTTTACAATTACCAAGCACATTAGAAAAATTGTTAAGTAAATTTAAAGATTTAAGTGGGAAATTAGGACCTATGATGAATATGTTAGGAGGAGGTCAACAACAAGATATCTTTGGGAAATTAAATGAGATTCAAAAAAATGTTTCTGAAGTGAATGATCAATTCACTAATCCTGATTTAACTACATTTGTGTGTGTATGTATTTCTGAATTCTTATCATTATATGAAACCGAAAGAATGATTCAAGAATTGATGAGTTATAATATGGATGTTAATTCCATTGTAGTTAATCAATTATTATTTGCTGAAGGTGATCAAGAAAACTGTAAAAGATGTGTTTCAAGATGGAAAATGCAAAAGAAATATTTGGATCAAATGGCTGAATTATATGAAGATTATCATTTAGTCAAGATGCCATTATTAGGAACTGAAATTAGAGGAGTTGAGAATTTGAAGAAGTTTTCAAGATTTTTGTTGACTCCATATGATCCTGTTGAGAATGGTAATTTAGTATATGAATTAGAGGAGAAGTGAGTTGTAGACTAAGTAGAATATAGCTAACAAGTGACTACTATAACCAATTGACTACTATAACCAAACTGTAAGTACCCAAATAATCGTTACCCGCATTTATAAAATTGAACTGAGGTCGTTACCCGCATTTAAATCATTTTTCATCCTAAAACTCTCACCTTGTCCTTGTTTTGTTAATCATTCACTTCCCCCATGACTAGAGGAAATCAAAGAGAATTAGCCAGAGCTAAGAATTTAAAAAAGCAAAAAGAAGCATCTAAAGGTCTGAAGAAGGCAGGAAATCCTTTGAAACGTATGGAAGAAGATGCTGAAAAATTAAGAAGAAAACAAGCTGAAGGTATGTAGATGGTTGATTTATTGGGTTTGTTGATTATGAATTAGTACTAACAACTATAGCTGATGCCAGAAAAGCTGCTGGCCAAGGTAAATAGATTGGTATTGCCATAGATACCATTAGTAAAGGTAGATTGTTTTTCCCCTGGAGTTGAATATATGTACTGTAGAATGTAGACTGGTGCTTGTAGAAAGGAGACTGGAGAGGAGGAGATCCAGGTACACAATAGAGACATACACTTGACCATAGAGTCACTATCCCTCATAATAAACCCTTATACTATACCCTAGACCCTATACCCTAGACCCTAGCCTCTAGCCTCTAGCCTCTACCCTCTACCTACGCTTACAATAGACTCGAAGCTCAAAGTCACCTGATTACCCCATTTGTTTCATCCTGAAATAATCACCTCAGGATTCCTCTTGCCCGCATTCATCAACAAAACTATCCCCTATTTAAACCACCATATTTCAACAAAAAGAACAAAAAAAACATCCATCCATCTTAATATGTTAATTGAAGAATCATTCCATGATGTCGTTACCTCATATGGTACCACAATGAGATTGTTTGTTTACCACCCCAAAGTTTTAAACTACCCAAAAGTTAAATTTCCTGGGGTCATTGTCTATAGTGAAATTTACCAAGTCACTGGTCCAGTTACCAGAATCGCTAAAGATATAGCCGGCCAAGGGTTCATTGTTGTATGTCCTTCTATTTATCATAACTTTGAATCGTATGAAGCTTTACCTTATGATTCCACTGGGACCGATAAAGGAAATGATTATAAAATCAAAAAGCCTTTGAAATCTTATGATGAAGACAATTCCTTAGCCATTGAGTACTTGTTATCCTTACCTACTTGTAATGGGAAAATAGGTGCTACCGGAATGTGCCTTGGAGGTCATTTGGCCTTTAGATCATCATTAGATCCTAGAGTTAGTGCAGCTGTATGTTTTTTCGCTACTGACATTCATCAACATGCGTTAGGAGAAGGAATGAACGATGATTCTTTAAAAAGATGTGGGGAGATTAAAGGTGAAATCATTATGATTTTTGGGTGTAAGGATAATCATGTGCCACTAGAAGGAAGAGATTTGATCAGAAGTGAATTGAGAAAACAAGATGTTGCAATGACATTTATTGAAATTAATGATGCTCAACATGCATTTGTTAGAGATGAAATGAGTAAAGGTAGATATGATCCTGCCATTACCAAGAACTGTATGGAATGGTTATTTGAGTTATTCAATAGAAAATTGAAGTTAGAGTATGGTGAACATGATGGGAATCCTTCTGAAATTGAAAATGTTTGTTAAATTTTCACCATTTTGTGAGATTTCGTGAGGATTGTGCGGATAATTCAGAAAATTTTGCAACCAAATGAGATGATGTGATGGTGACGATAATGAGGCATCAAGCGTTTTATATACGATGCAGAATGAAGTATAGGATCCGTTGTAGTCTCTATTTAAGCATTAATACATATTGTCCAGCGTTATAACTATCTGACCTATCCTATTCATTTAGAATATCTCTATTATCAACTAGTTCCTCCTTCAATCCCTCCTTGTAGGTTCCCTCGTCCCATTCCCTCGTCCCTCTCACCATAGCACCAGAATCGTGCCCCTGCTGAAAAGTTTTTCAGCGAGGGTAAAAATTTTCATCATCGAGACCCTCAACTCTCATATATTAAATCAATAAATAATCATTTAATATAAAAATCATTACCCAACCATGAGACCTATAAAGTTAATGGGACATGAACGTTCCCTTACTCAAGTTAAATATAACAGAGAAGGAGACTTGATCTTTTCCACCGCCAAAGATAGTTGTGCATCAATCTGGTATTCCTCAAATGGAGAAAGATTAGGAACTTTAGAAGGTCATTTAGGGACTATTTGGTCAATTGATGTAGATTCAGAATCAATATTATGTGCTACAGGTAGTGCTGATTTAACCACAAAGTTATGGAAAGTGGAAACTGGTGAATGTGTATTCACTTTCCAACTGAACACTCCGGTTAGAAGAGTAACTTTTTCCCCTGATAATTCCAAATTATTAGTAGTAACAGATCAAGTCATGGGTCATAAAGGGACTATGACTATATTTGATATAAATTACCAAGGTGATTTAAAATCTCAATCTTCTGAACCTTCCTTGGTTATTGAAACCAGAGATGATGCTGCTAAAGTCATGGTGGCTGGTTGGTCAAATAATGGTCAATATATTTTAGCTGGTCATGATGATGGATTTGTATCAAAATATAATGGACAAACCGGTGATTTCATACAAACCGTTCAAGCTCATGGGATTCATAATGAAGAAAAAGTCCTTTCCATCACCGATTTACAATTTTGTCCTGAAGATAGATCTTATTTGATCACTTCATCTAAAGATAAATGTTCTGTTTTAATTGACGTAGAATCATTAGAAATCTTAAAAGTATATAAAGCTGATGCTCCTATGAATACTGCTGCCATTACTCCTATAAAAAATTTCGTCATATTAGGGGGTGGTCAAGAAGCTAGAAATGTTACCACCACTTCCGAAAATCAAGGTAAATTTGAAGCTAGATTTTATCATAAGATATTTATCGATGAAATTGGTAGAGTCAAAGGTCATTTTGGTCCTTTAAATTCCATAGCTGTTCATCCTGATGGTATAGGTTATGCTAGTGGTGGAGAAGATGGGTTCATTAGAGTTCATAATTTTGATAAATCATATTTTGATTTTGAATATGATGCTGAAAGAACTGAAAGAGCTATTGCTTCTGGTGCTACATAATTGTTTATATCTCTTTATAAATTTGTATAATATTTCAAGGGCATATATATATATCCATACAACTGTTTGTGTAACCTCCTATTTCTCATACATTTCTCATACATTTCCTTGCATTTCCTTACTAATGCGGTAATGTAATTATTTTTCCTCACTTATCATGCTGCAACTCTTTTTTTTTTTTTTTTTCTTTCTTTTTCAACTACTCTTATCTTGTGGATTTACTATTGCTATATTGATCAACACCAGTATTTTGTATGAACTTATATGAACCATGTCATCAGATGAAGATTCAGCACAGGATTTAGGTGGTGGGTTTATAGTGGATGATAAAAACTATGCCTCTAATAAGAGAAGAAAGAGTACCAGATCAACTCCTAGAAAATCATATAAAGAAGATAGTGATAATGAAGGTCAGGAAGATGAATACCAGGTGGATGAAAATGATTTAGTAGAGGTATCATCTAGTAGTAAAAGGCAGAAAACACGTGGAAACACGTCGAGCCGGACTTCAAATGGCTCCAAGACAAGTCAAACCAGAAGAAATGTTCCTCAAGATTCTAATGATAGTGATAGCAACGATGAAGATTATACCTTGGATAATGAACCACCTGAAGAAAATGATGATGATAACAATGATGATATAGATATCCTTGATGTCTCTATACGAACCGAATCGGGGTCAACAGCACGGCCAGGACTAGGAAATGATTTAGCTGATGCCATTGAAATCTCCGACGATGATATTCCTTTACAACAGCAAAAACCACCCGCTAAAAGAAAACCAAGAAAACCAAGGAAGAAGAAAGAACCCAAAGTTAAAGTGCCATATTTCACTAGAGTGACTAATAAATTGTATGATAATCATCCATACTTAAGGGATGTGTTCCCCTATTTAGAAATGTTACCACAAATCAAACCAGAAAGAGCCCCACAACCTTCAGGAATGTCTATAAAATTATTACCATTTCAACTTGAAGGGTTAAATTGGTTAATCAAACAAGAAGATGGTGAATTTGGTGGTGGTATTTTAGCAGATGAAATGGGAATGGGGAAAACCATTCAAATGATTGCTCTTTTTATGAATGATGTCTCTAAAGCTCCTAATTTAGTAGTAGGACCAACCGTAGCTTTGATGCAATGGAAACATGAAATTGAATCTCATACTAATAATAAGCTCAAAGTTTTATTATATCACGGAGCCAAAAGAGTGACTGATATTAAAGAATTAACTTCATATGATGTTATCTTAACGTCATATTCCGTTTTAGAATCAGTTTATCGTAAAGAAAGATATGGATTCAAAAGAAAAGAAGGATTAGTTAAAGAGAAATCAGCTTTACATGCGGTTAAGTTTTATAGAGTCATATTAGATGAAGCTCATAATATTAAAGATAGAACTAGTGGGACTGCTAAAGCTGCCAATAATTTATTAACTGAAAAACGATGGTGTTTAACTGGAACTCCATTACAAAATAGAATTGGAGAAATGTATTCATTAATCAGATATATGAAATTGCAACCATTTCATCAATATTTTTGTACCAAATGTGATTGTACCAGTAGTGAATGGTTATTTAGTGATTGGAGACATTGTGATTTATGTGGTCATACTCCTATGTTACATACCAATTTTTTCAATCATTTCATGTTGAAAAACATTCAAAAATTTGGGATTGAAGGTGATGGGTTGACAAGTTTCCAAAACATTCAATTATTGTTGAAAAATATCATGTTGAGAAGAACCAAACTTGAAAGAGCTGATGATTTAGGATTACCACCAAGAGTTGTTGATATTCGATTTGATCATTTCAACGAGGAAGAAAAAGATTTATACGTTTCATTGTATAGTGATTCCAAACGAAAGTTCAATGATTATGTGGCAGAAGGGGTGGTCTTGAACAATTATGCCAATATTTTCACCTTAATTACTAGAATGAGACAATTAGCTGATCATCCAGATTTAGTGTTAAAAAAGGCCGGGAATAATCCAATTTCTAACGAGATTTCTGGATTAATAATTTGTCAATTATGTGATGACGAAGCAGAAGAACCAATTGAATCGAAATGTCATCATAAATTCTGTCGAATGTGTGTTCAGGAATATTGTGATTCTTATATGGGCGATGAAAAATCTTTACAATGTCCTGTGTGTCATATTGGTTTATCGATTGATTTACAGCAACCAGCTTTAGAAGTGGATGAACAGGAATTCACAAAAGCTTCTATTGTTAATAGAATCCAACTGGGGACTCATGGTAATGAATGGAGATCATCTACCAAAATTGAAGCATTGGTGGAAGAATTATATAAACTTCGATCTGATAAACATACATTAAAATCTATAGTATTTTCTCAATTCACTTCCATGTTAGATTTGGTAGAGTGGAGGTTGAAAAGAGCAGGATTTCAAACTGTAAAATTACTGGGATCAATGTCTCCTCAACAAAGAGATAATACCATTAAATATTTTATGGAGAATACTCTGGTGGAAGTATTTTTAGTTTCATTAAAAGCTGGTGGGGTGGCCTTAAATCTTTGTGAAGCCTCTCAAGTTTTTCTTATGGACCCTTGGTGGAACCCTTCGGTAGAATGGCAATCAATGGATAGAGTTCATAGAATTGGTCAAAAGAGACCTATTAGAATCACTAGGTTTTGTATTAAGGATAGTATTGAGCTGAAGATTATTGAGTTGCAGGAAAAGAAGGCTGATATGATTCATGCTACTATTAATCATGACGATGCTGCTATAAATAGACTAACTCCACAGGACTTGCAATTTTTGTTTATGAATTAACCTTTTATATATATTTTATATACGGATATGACCTTGAAATATTTCGCAGCCTTTGCAGGAATTTTGCAGCAGCAGCAGCAGCAGCAGCAGCAGCAGCAGCACCATCACCACCACAAGACCATCATCAGTTATATTTCACTACACAGCCAAACATATAAAACAGTATATCCCTCTAAAATTCCTTCAGTCCATCAGAGGTGCCGATGATACCAGTTTCACTACTCCAATACCCCAACAATCCCCAAACATCATTCATATGAGATGGTCCCTGTCTCTACTACTTACACCCCTAATGACTCATTTTATAGTGATTTTGCGACTCTTCTTTTTTTTCTCTCTCATTTGCGAAAAGTTTTCAACTAATCCTTTCTCTTCCGAACAAGCACACAACATGACAAACAATTACTGGTTAGAGTATCTTGATAATACCACTTTATCACTCTTCCCATTTGATTACTTGAGACCTGCTAATAATAAAGTCATTGAGGCTACTCATGAAACTTCGGTTGCAAATGGGGATTATATCACTTGTTTAACCGGGTTTATCGCATTGATTTACAGATTAACCGGAGATGAAGATATTGTAGTGGCTGTTAATTCTGCTGATACCGCCAAAGAATTCATTCTTAGATTGAATTTAACCCCTACTTTAACTTTCGCTGACTTTAGACAAAAAGTCCAACAAGAATATACCAAAAACCTCCAACAAGCCAATAGTTATGGTTCATTAGATGAAATTGCTGAAGCCATCAAGGTTAAAAAAGGTACCGAGGAATATCCAAATTTATTTAGATTATCATTTCAACATGGAAATGACCGTCAAAATTTAAGTACTTCTGTTAAAGGATCCATTAGAGATTTGGCGGTATTTCTTAATGGAGATGAATTACAAATTTATTATAATGGTTTATTATTTAAACAAGAAAGAATAATCACTTTTGGTGAACAATTTAATAAATTTGTTGCAACGGTGATAGAAACTCCTACCACTGAAATTTGTAAAGTGAATTTAATCACTGATTCTCAATTAAATGTTTTACCGGATCCAACTATTGATTTAGATTGGTCTGGTTATAGAGGAGCCATTCAAGATATTTTCATGGAAAATGCTTCTAAATTTCCTGATAGAACTTGTGTAGTTGAAACCAAATCATTTTTAGATGCTAATTCTAAAACTAGAACCTTTAATTATAAACAAATCAATCAAGCCTCCAATGTTGTTGGGAATTATTTGGTTAAAACTGGGATCAAAAAGGGAGATGTTGTAATGATTTATGCTTATAGAGGGGTTGATTTAATGATTGCCGTTATGGGTGTATTAAAAGCTGGAGCTACTTTTTCTGTAATTGATCCCGCTTATCCACCAGCCAGACAAAACATTTATTTTTCAGTTGCTAAACCAAGAGGGTTAATTGGGTTAGAAAAAGCAGGAATCATTGATTCTTTAGTAGTTGATTATGTTAAAACAGAATTAGATGTTATTTCCACTATTCCTCAATTGAAAATTGAAGATGATGGGTCTGTTAAAGGTGGGATGTTAGAATCTCAGTCTGTTGATTGTTTAGGTGATTATAGTAAATATGCTGATGAAGGGACTGGTGTTATAGTAGGCCCAGATTGTAATCCAACTTTATCATTTACTTCTGGATCTGAAGGGGTACCAAAAGGAGTATTAGGACGTCATTATTCATTGGCTTATTATTTCCCTTGGATGGCTAAAAGATTTAATTTAAGTGAACACGATAAATTCACTATGTTATCTGGTATAGCTCATGATCCTATTCAAAGAGATATGTTTACTCCTTTATTTTTAGGAGCTCAATTATTAATTCCAACTGCAGATGACATTGGAACTCCTGGAAAATTGGCCGAATGGATGGCTGAATATGGGGCTACTGTTACTCATTTAACCCCAGCTATGGGTCAATTATTAAGTGCTCAAGCTTCTACTCCTTTCCCAAGTTTACATCATGCATTTTTCGTGGGGGATATTTTAACTAAAAGAGATTGTTTAAGATTACAATCTTTAGCAGAAAATGTATTTATTGTTAATATGTATGGTACCACTGAAACTCAAAGAGCCGTCTCTTATTATGAAATTAAGAGTGCTAAATCCGATCCAACTTATTTAAAGAGTTTAAAAGACGTTATGCCTGCTGGAACTGGTATGTATAATGTTCAATTATTAATTGTTAATAGAAATGATACCAATCAAACTTGTGGAGTTGGTGAAGTTGGGGAAATTTATGTTAGAGCTGCTGGTTTATCTGAAGGTTATAGAGGATTACCTGATTTAAATGAGCAAAAATTTGTCACCAATTGGTATGTTGATTCTGATAAATGGATTAAACAAGATCAAGAAAATAATAAGGGAGAAGAATGGAGAAATCATGGATGGTTAGGACCAAGAGACAGATTATATAGAACTGGTGATTTGGGACGTTATTTACCAGATGGGAATGTTGAATGTTGTGGTAGAGCTGATGATCAAGTTAAAATCAGAGGGTTCAGAATTGAATTAGGTGAAATTGATACTCATTTATCTCAACATTCTTTGGTTAGAGAAAATGTGACTTTGGTTAGAAGAGATAAAAATGAAGAACCAACTCTTATTTCTTATATTGTTCCAAAAGATTCTAAAGAATTAACCGAATTCATTTCTGAAATAGAAGATCATGATAATGTAGATGATCCAATAGTTCAAGGGTTAGTTCAATATAGAGAATTAATTAAGGATATTAAAGGTTACTTAAAGAAAAGATTGGCTGCATATGCAATTCCAACATTAATTGTTCCATTAGCCAAATTACCATTAAATCCAAATGGGAAAGTTGATAAACCAAAATTACCATTCCCTGATACTGCTCAATTAGCAGCAGTGGCACAATTATCTAAAAGTACTAATCCAGAAGACAATGAATCCTTTAATGAAGTTGAATCCTTAATTAGAGATTTATGGTTACAAGTTTTACCTAATAGGCCAGCCACTATTTCTAGATCTGATTCATTCTTTGATTTGGGTGGTCATTCAATCTTGGCTACCAGAATGATTTTTGAATTAAGAAAGAAAGTTAATGTTGATATTCCATTAGGAATTATTTTCAGTAATCCTACTGTTGAATTATTTGCCAAACAAGTTCGGGCTATAATTAAAGGAAATGATTTTGAATTAGCTGATGGGACTAATGATGGTAATGACAATTCAAATAATAAAACTACTGGATTATCATATAGTGAAGATGCTAAAGAATTGAGTAAAACCATTTTATTGGAAAAATATCCAAGTTTAACCAATGTTGATACGTCTAAACCTATAAATATATTTGTAACAGGAGTTACTGGATTCCTTGGATCATTTATCATTAAAGATTTATTTGAAAATGAAAATATATCCGTTCAAATTTATGCCCATGTTAGAGCATCAAGTCCAGAAGCTGGATTGGATAGAATCCGTAAAGCAGGAATAACATATGGAATTTGGAATGAAGATTGGAGTTCTAAAATTAATGTAGTTATAGCTGATTTATCTAAACCACAAATTGGATTAAATGATCAAGAATGGAATAAATTAGCTAATGAAATTGATGTAATTATTCATAATGGAGCATTTGTTCATTGGGTTTATCCATATTCTCAAGTTAAGGATGCAAATGTTATAAGTTCTATCAATTTAATGAATATGTGTGGAGTGGGAAAACCTAAATTTTATTCTTTTGTATCATCCACTTCAGCCCTTGATTCAGACCATTATATTAGATTATCTGATAAATTATTAGCAGAAGGGAAATCTGGGATTCCAGAATCAGATGATTTAGAAGGTTCAGCCACCGGATTAGGTAATGGGTATGGACAAAGTAAATGGGCTGCTGAATACTTAATCAGAAGAGCAGGGGAAAGAGGATTGTGTGGATCTATTATTAGAGCTGGATATGTTACTGGATATAGTAAAACTGGAGCTTCTAATACTGATGATTTCTTATTAAGAATGTTAAAAGGATGTTGTGAATTAGGAGTATATCCTGATATTGGTAATAATGTCAATATGGTTCCAGTCGATCATGTGGCTAGAATCGTTACTTCAAGTTCTATAACTCCACCTATTAAAAATGATGTTGGTGTATGTCAAATTACTGCTCATCCAAGAATCAAATTTAATGATTTCTTGGGTCAATTGAATGAATACGGGTATAATTTAAAACAAGATGATTATCCATTATGGAAGAGTGAATTAGAAAATTTCGTGGTTAATAAATCCAAAGAATCAGCTTTATTCCCATTATTACATTTCGTATTAGATGATTTACCTCAAAATACAAAAGCTCCAGAATTGGATGATTCTAATACTTCTAAAGCTTTATCTACATTCAATGCTACTGGTTCAACCCCTACAGGAGTAACCCATGAATTGATGGGATTATATATCAGTTATTTAATCAAAATCAACTTTTTACCATCCCCACCTGGTCCTGGAAACAAACCACTTCCAGAGATTGATATTTCAAAAGAAACATTTGAGTTGATTATGTCTGGTTCTGGATCCCGTGGATCTGCTGCTAAATAGATTTAGGTGGATTCAATTAATACATATTACGTTCGCAACTAAACTAGGAACTCTCTGATGATGTTTTCCTCATATTACTGCAATTGTAGGTATTTGCAGCCATAAACACATGCTTCCAAATTTATCCTTACAAAATATTGCAACCGATGTTGCGACCCGAAACTTTTGTAGTACATGATTTAACTTGTGCAGAGTGCAGTGTGCAGTGTGCAGTGTGCAGCTTGCAGAAGTTTATGCATTGAAAAACTTGCAAAATTAATTCTATTCATTTTTAGTTTTATTCACTCGTAGAAGACTCTCTTGAAGCAGCTTGTTGTCGATTTCGTGCTTGTTCTTCACATACAAATTGCCTGAAAGGAATTAAACACTGTTCTGGTTTCCTACATAAATCGGCTATTTCAACCAATGACATCCCCTTCTCTACTCTATACCTTTCTAGACTTTGGCCTATATCAAACAAACCCATCGAAACAAATTCATTATACCCACTTTCGGCATTACCAGCATTTTCCACAATAGTTTCTAGAAAATTGATAATGCTTTTTCTTCTAAAAAAAAACTTATTAACACTAGGCTTTCTTCTCCATTGCATTTTAAATCTCTTTTCCTTAGATACTATTGACAACATACCCTCTTTATCAACGAACCATTGTTGTAGTAAATTATTTATACTATGTGTGGCAACCATAGAACAGTGTCTTGCTTCTGGGACTTCTAAATTACCAGCAGAAGGTTTGATCTTTCTTCTTTTCTTTCCATTACCTGAGGACGGGAATGATTCAGATGATGATTCAGATGATGACGAGTCGAGATCAACAGACGAATCTGAATAGTTTAAAGGTGGATTTTGTAGGACTAGTGGAGGATTAGATTGTGTGTATGGTTGACCAATTGGTAGATCTTCTGAAGCGAATCTCCTTTCGATTCTCTCTATAAGCCTACACAATGTCTTAAAATTATTTTCATTTTGTTGTTTCATTTCTTCTATTGACCTCATAACTTTTTGATGTTCTTCCTTGATTAATTTCATATTCATATGTATAAGTAGTTCATTTGATCTTCTTAATTCTTCTATTAAGATCACCATATCCTCTGGAGTCATGGTAGTAGTATCCTGTGACATATCTGGGTTCTTTTTATGGTACTTAGATGTGGAGTAATCCCTTTAATCAGATCAGCATTGGAAGAAAATGTCACCAGTGTGGTGCGAATTTATGTAGCCTTACGCACTGAACCTTGCATTACCTACCACCTCATTACAGTTGTATTATTTATACTTGTACCAGATATCCAGCCAATGGAATGAGGTGATAATGATGAATCCGGTCAATCTAAATTCCAAGAATGAAGTCTATCCAAGGCGACAGCAGCAACAGCAGCAGCAACAACAACAGCAACAAGCAACCTCATTTGAGACATTTAAGAATCTGGAAGAGGATAAGGAAGAGAATCCGGGAAGCAATGGACTGAATGTACTGAATGAGCTGAATGAACTGAATCCGTTGAATTTACTGAATCCGCTGAATACACTGAATACACTGAATACACTGAATACACTGAATGGATCTAACGGTAATACTATCACCAATCGTCCGTCAGGGAGCCGCAAGTCCAGTGGATTTCAAGGAAGTCATAGTAACCAAATGAAAGTTAATGTCAATGGCATGCATAGTCCAGGAACCGAAAAGGATCTAATAGAGGCATTAAAAGCGGAGGTTAATGAACGAGGGTCGCCAAGTAGTTTATTAGATGCTCCTATGTTTAGAGATCAAAAGAAACCCTCTGTTAGCAATTCATTATCTTCGTCATCAGATACAAACATAACTAGCTTAAAGGATTTTCAATACTCGCTAAGTACAGGGAATTTAACTAATTTGTTAAAACGACCAGGGCATGAACGGAGTGGGTCAAGTACGTCCGTTAAGAGTGCTAAGACTCCGTTAAGGCGTCCTAATAAGAGTGGGATTAGTATTAATGATCTTGCTGGTGGTGGAAATAGTTCTAGGAATGGTTCTGCTGGTGCTGCTAGTGGTGCTGCTAGTGATGCTGGCACTGGCACTGGCACTGGCACTGGTGCTAGCACTGGTGCTGACTCACTGGGCCCTACGGCAACACCTTCTGGTCCCTCAACCGATTTCACCCCTTCCTATAAACTCAAATCATCGTCAGATAATCGGAAAACATTAGTTGATCAGTTTTATTCCATAAATGAACAAAACCCCATCAAACAAGATGAATTAGGATTTATTAAATACCTTCCATTAGACTCAGACATTAAGATCGATAATGAATTAACCAATTACTTATTAAACATTGACACCATTATAAAAGATTTATACCAACAACAAGAAGATGATGCATTAATTCCATTGATTAATACCATTCAATCAGTGAATAATTCCATAAACCATATCAATTTATCAAAAGATTTCCAATCATCAACTCAATTAAATCAACTAACTAGCCAATTAAATCAATTAAAATCCTCAATTACTCAATTGAATCAATTAATATCTAGTAGTTCTCAAAGAATCAATTCCAAATATAAAATCGAAATTAATACAAATGTCAATAAATTGAATGACTTACTTTTGACGTTAGATAATTTAGAATTCCGTCTTAACAAAACTAAAGCCATTATTAATGAATCTAAAAAAACCATGTCGTCAGACATTTTGAATATTATTGAATTATTAGAGATGGTGGATCATCGATTTATTGAATATTCAAGAGATACTAGAAAGACCCGATTTAAACAATTGACTATTACATTAGGAGCAATTGTATTATTAGCCAGTGTTTACTTGGGAGTTTACGGGGGGTGAAAGGGTGTTGTTAACATTTTAACTATAAGGTTTGAGACGACGTTTTGGGTGAGGCATCGGAAAAGATTCCGATTAATGGGGTAATTAGTAGGAGTAATATATACATAAGGGATGAGTGTCTGTACATGTACGTGCATCTGTGTGGGTGTCTGGGGTTTGTGGGTGTCTTGGGTCTGTGTGTCTCTCTCTAACCCCAATGGTTAAACCACTTTTCTCTAAACCTTCATTAACACTCTTTTCTATTCACATTCTCTTATCTAACAGATCTTAAGCCATTTATTAAACCTTCAACGGTTTAAGTGGTATGGACACTACACCCTCACAAAAATCAAATTTTTTTGGAAAGGAAGACAAAAAAGGGAAAAATCCTTAACAGGGTCTGTTTAACAAGAACCGCTGAATAACACTATTGTTCTACCCATTAAAGGATTTCAACCGTTGAATATTTAAAGGCAAATTATTCGGAACAGATAGAATAACCCACAAAGTTCTAAGTTCCTTGCCAGAAACGTGTATTCTACATCAACCATTACCACCTTTTGTACACATCAACACCCTCATATTTCCATAGATTCACCCTTAGCTTTATCCATAGCTTCATCCATAGCTTCATCCATAGCTTCATAGCTTCATCCATAACTTCATCCACAACTTTATCCTCCATTCCGTCCCCCCTAAAAAACATCGAATGAATTATGGCCGAGATAATAGTATGTTCTAAACATCAAGTGACCGGTCTTGATAGCATCAATACCGATAGACCAATAAAGCACTTTGATGACTTTAAACTGTTGATAATGGCATTGTTTCAAAAGGGTAATAATGAATTTGACACTAACTCTTGTACAGTAATCATTCTAAATAATGATTCTTCACCCCATCCTGATGATAATGAATTACAAAAATTGCCTTATGAAGATAAAGAATTATTGATCAAATATTATTTTGGTCAACTAAATCCCATCATAAGTCTGGATGATTTACTTACAGAGTCATATATTAAAGTTATAAATGAAACCATCAATAAAATCAATAAACTAGTTTCTGATAGAATCACTAGAGTAAAGACTTGGACAGGAACTGGACAACATTGTGTTAATGACCAATATCAAGGTATTAATCAAATCATTTCAACCATGTCATTTACCCTTAGTTCAACTATTAATAAATCCAATTCTACCACAGAAAGAATTATCAAATTAAAAGATTTAATCATTCAAGAGATTGATTTTAAACAATTATTATCTAATCATGAGACTAGTCATTTACTGAAATTATGTAATTTAGTAGGACATTGGTCATTTCCAGCCCATGAATTATCCAATGATGATTTGATTTATTGTGTATATTTAATCATTAAGTATTGCTTAGATCAAATTGAACAACATCAAGACCAACACCATAATTTTGATGAGATTAAATTATCTCCTAATGAATTACTTGGGTTGGTATTTATGGTAAGAGATACTTATAAAAATGGGAATCCATTTCATAATTTTAGACATGCGGTTGATGTTTTACAAGCATGTTTCCATTACGTCATAAGATTAGGATATCTCCCATCATTTACTCAATTTCAAAATAATCCTAAAGCTGATGAATTGATTTGTTTAAATTGTCAAAAATTCGGTAATGCTATTGAATTAATGCCCATGACTAAAATTAGTAAATCTAAACATGAAACCCATTTAAACTTGATTCAAACCTTGGCATTATTATTGGCAGCTTTAGGTCATGATGTGGGACATCCTGGAGTTACTAATGCATTTATGATTAAACATTCATCCCCTACTTCATTATTATATAATGGCCGATCGGTATTGGAACTGTTTCATTCATCAATATTCATAAATAAAATCTTGATAATTAATTGGCCTAAATTATTACCAATTATATCTGATGATACTACTAAAATCACCGTTAAAGATTTAATAATAACTTCGATTTTAGCTACAGATATGGCCGAACATTTTGAATATATTGATAAATTAACTCATTTCAAATTCGCCAATCAGAACACTTTAATTAATCATAATGAAACCATTGAAAGTAGTCAAATTAAATTGATTTCAAGTTTATTAATTAAATGTGCTGATATTTCTAATGTTACTAGACCTTTAAGAGTATCATCTCAATGGGCTTTGGTATTATCAAGAGAATTCGATGAAGTTAATAAATTGGAACAAGTCCTTGACACTACTGATACAAAATTCCCTATTCATTATGAAAAAGTTCCTACTAAATTATCAGAGATTTTAGCTACAAATTTAACTTTACATAATGGTCAGATTTTCTTTATTAATACTTTTGCTGAGAACTTGTTCAATAATATTGTAGAATTATTACCCCAGTTAAAATTCACGGGAGAGATTGTTCAAGAGAATAAAGAGTTTTGGTTAAAACAGAGTAAAGGTTGATAATGGTGATGATTGATTCACATAGTTGATTCCATTCCATTACTATTTCTATTACCAATATCGTTATCGAAACTAATATCCGCAAATATCCACCACTCCTTCTCTCCACAGTCCTCTCCTATTTAGCTCTTGTATAATAAACGTATTTATGATTTCATGTCTGTTCTTTAATCTTCTTGGTGTTTATGAGCAATACACGATTTTTCTTCACTTTTTCTTTTTCTTTTTTTTTTTTTTTTTTTTTTCTTCTCGTGGTCGGTTTTGCGTCGATGAGGAAGAACAGAAAATTTCAATCCCAAAAGTCCCAGAACCAACTTGCTTGTTCATATAGGATTATATCAATTTACATATCACCCATCTGGACGGGACCTTTGAATAATTCGATCTCCCTATAAATTCATTAACATACAGCATCCTTATAGCCGTCTCAATTCTCCATTCTTGTTTTGTGTCGATTTCTTTCCGTCTTATCTGACTTGATTTTATCTAATTGAAACCCAGTCAGTACCCAATAGCTACTATAGTTCTAGAAGAATTGTTGTGAATATTGTAAACCCCAAATAGGTATGGAACCAAGAGCAACCTCTCCATTTCTGGGTAGGCCGATAATATTGTCGCCACCGCCGTTAGGGAGTCCCCATGATACTCCATCCATGTTGCAAGCACCAGGATCGTCATCTGCATCATCAACCCAGTCTCAATCCGGCACCCCATCACAGGGCCAAGGCCAAGTTCAAGGTCAAGGTCAAGGTCAAGTTCAAGGCCAAGCACACCTAGCAGTTGAGTCACAAGGTCAAACCCAACCACACAATCAAATCCCAGGAGGTCCATTTCAAGCCCAAAGACAACAAAGTGTTGGATATAACTTACAACACGAGTTTGAAACATTGAATGCCGATTTAGATTTAGATTTAAGAGAGAACCTTGGATCAAATGTAAATGTCCAAGGCACACAAGATCTAGTTGCTAGTCTGTCTAGTGGTGCTGGTGGTCCTAGTGGTCCTAGTGGTCCTTCGACCGGTGCTACCACCAGTAGTTCCACCAACCCTGCCATGTCTAGCACCAATCCTAGTGGTAATTCAACTCATGTAAATAACTTTATGACTGCATCCCCTATCCCTACCACTGTTAATGCTTCGCAAGCTGGACTTGGTTCATTATTAAATCAAAACTTTTTACCTTCTTTAACTTTACCTAATCGTCCTCAAACCGTTAGTGATTATAGTTATTTTAGACCGGAAAATTCCTCCAATTTTTACCTGGAATTGATTAGATTCAATTCTTGGATTGAAAATTTAAGTCCTCAAGACAATTTAATCATGATTGATTATCTATGTAACAATTTACCATTTGACATTTTACTCAGTTTCAAATCAAAGTTGGATCAACATGTTCTGTCTACTCAACCTCAATCTCAACCCCATAAACCAAATTCTCAACCTACTGGTCCATCTACTAATCAACCTCCAACATCCTCACAATCACAACCTCAATCATTTTCAATTCATCATCCTATCCCTAATGCTCATCCGGATTATCTTCCATCTAATCAACTTGGGGGACAAAACTATTCAAGTTTGGTATCTCCTCCTCAATATCATCATCAAAATGAGTTTTTGAACGATTTGGATCATTTAAGTTTAGGTGATGGTGAATTACATCAACCCAAGCCTAGACAAACTGGGGATGCCAATAATTTTAGATCTGGCAATATTAATACTGTTAATGGGATTAGTCAACAACTCTCTGGTACAATGGGGACAAATTCTGGTTCAGGAATTTCAGTGTTGGGTTCAGGATCAGGGTCAGGTCCAGGGTTTCAAGGACAAGGTCCTAGATCCCGTCCTAGATCAGCAGATCCAAATATTCAAAAATATCCTGGAAATTATCAGTATTTAGAAAGATCTAAATCTCCTACTAATCATTTATTTGAAAAGACCAATTTCTTACAGTTAGCAGCAGCACATTCACCAGGAATAATGCCTCCATCACATTCCCAAGCTCCTCAGTTCTTGCACCACCAGCAACAAGCACAACAACACCCACATCAACACCAAGTCCATCAACACCAGACCCATCAACACCAAATTCATCAAAGTCATCAACCTCATCTGCACTTCCAATCACCACCACATGGTCAAAATCAAAATCCTAGCTCCGAAGATTCGTTAGATATGTCTCAAAAACTAGGTGCATTGGCTACTATAAATTCACGAGTAGCATTAGACTCTAATAAAAAGAATTATGGTGGTTATGGACAGAATGGAGCCTATCAATTACCAAATGGTGGCTATTATAATGATCCTACCAATAGAACTGTTAATTCCAATTCGGTCCCCGTTGGTAATAGATCAGGATTAAAGTCCCCTAACCAGAGATTAAGAAAGAACACCCAGTCTCCTATTCATTTAAAGGAAGGATCAATGAATACAATCAACAACGCTTTAATGAGTGGAGATGGTAATAATTCCAGTTCAACCTCAGGTTCAAGTACTGGTGGTAATACTGGTGATAATACTAGTGCTAATACTGGTACCAACACTGGTACCAACACTGGTGCTTCGACTGGTACCACCACCAACACCGGTGCCAATACCCCTAACACCACCACCAGCAACAGTTCAATGCCAGCAGATGTAATCAACCCCGAATTATTAAATAACATTCCAGCTTGGTTGAAATTATTAAGATTGCATAAATATACTGACTCATTAAAAGATATTCCCTGGAAACAATTGATTGAATTAGATGATGGCCAATTAGAACAAAGAGGAGTTAAAGCATTAGGAGCCAGAAGAAAATTATTAAAGGCATTCGATGTAGTTAAAGGAAACTATCAATAAAGCAGAGTCCCATGGTTGACACTTGCATTAAATGAATATTATTAAATATACAACCCTAAATAGACAAACCTATAAGAAAACAACATATATATACTTACACTTACGTTGAGCAGCTCTACATAATTATGCAACACGAATTGGTCTTTTTAGCCTGTTTATAAAACATTCTTGAAGAAGAAGAAAGAGCTTCAGATTTATCCACTAATGAGTCCAATTTTTCTCCTCTTTGTAACACATTTTCAATAGTCTTATGTAAGACGATTTTAGTTTCATCTAATTCTTGTTGAACCTTCATAATTGAATCGGCTTGTGAAGGATCTTGGTATTTATTTAAATAAACTGATAAACTATCAAAATTTAATGAAGCATTGGTTTCAGTAATGTCCCCCCATTGTTGTTTAGGATGTAATGATAAATATTCTTCCAATACCTTATTGATCAAAGTATATGCTGGTCTGACCGGGTATTCTTTATCACTAATAATCACACAAGCTAATCCTTCCGGTCTAGCATAAGTATGTCCAATATAATTTCCTTCTTCAACACTTTGTCTTTGTCCAGCATTAGTTCTTGAAGAAACGGTTTCGGCAAAAAATGTCATAAATTGTGATACGCTTGATTTTTCAAAGAACAGAAATTGGGATAATTCTTTGGCACAGGTTAACTCGAGAGCTTTAGATCCATCGTTTTTTAATACTCCAATGTAGTAAAGTTTCATCTTGTATGGATATTTATTATTATTGCTATGGGGGGAAGTAGTAGTTTGAGTATTTTTGATTTCACTTTAGTCGGTGACGAGGCTTGTCGCAATCGCGATCTCGATTTCAATAAAAGCAGTCGCACCCATCGCTATTTAGACGATAACAATCCAATTAAACATCCTTATATAAAGCCATAACGCTACCCTGTTCCTTTGCTTCCTCCTCCACTACCCCTAGTTCTTTTGGGAAGGCTCTGCTATTAACACAACCTTGACTTTATAATATCCCTGGGATCTGGTGGGATGACTGAAACTCCTACGTTTAAAGTAGTGTTATTAGGTGATCTGGGAGTTGGTAAAACATGTATAAGGTCACAATTTGTGCATCATATTTTTACCAATGCTTATAAGGCCACCATAGGTGGAGATTACTTGACCACAAGCGTACTAGTAAACGATCCAATACCGACTAATGATAGATCTATTACCACCCCATCCATGCCTGCAATAGACTCCAATCATACCCCCTCTAACACCTTACCGTCTGACCAGTCCACCAATCATGTTCAAGATCAACCAGAAGTTGTCTCTAGCAATTCACAATCCCCTCCACAAACCAAAGTCAATCTTCAAATATGGGACACAGCCGGTCAAGAACGATTCAATTCAATCTCACAAGCATTTTATAGAGGAACGGATATAGTGATATTGGTATATGATATAACCAATTATGAATCAGTCTTAAGCCTTCGAAATTGGTTTAAAAGGTTCATGGATCATTGTCATGTATCAAGACCAGGAGTTATTATTGTTGGTAATAAAACTGATAAAGTTAATGAACGGTGTGTTGACTTAGAAGAGATCAGAGAGATTATAACTAATAATACTGATATGAGTGTTGAAGCATATGTTGAAAATTGGGATACTGATGTGATTGAAATCTGTAGTAAACAATTATCATCAGTAACCAAGTTATTTGATAGAGTAGCACAATTAGGATTAGAAATTCTATATAATAGTAATGATGATGATGATGATGATAACCACCTGAAACGAATAATTGGCTTTGATAGTATAGATTTGAATGGGGTTATTAGTAGAAGACCTACGTCTAAATGTTTCTGTTGATTCATATAAGTGTATATTTACAATCTAATAAAGGGTACAATAAAGTTTAGACAAGGATATATACAAGACTATTTACATTAGGAGTCAGATTTAGTAGCTGGTGTTGAATCGGAAACATTGGTTTGTGATTTGGATTCAGGACTAGCTTCAGTATTGGTATCAGTACTGGCTTCAGTACTGGTTACTGGGGCATCTGGAGTGGTTGTAGTGGTTTCAGAGCTAACTTCAGATGTAACAGCTGGGGTACCTGGAGTAGCTTCAGATTCCTCTAGAGCAGCTAATTTTTCATTATGAGCAGCTTCTAATTCTTCTTCATCCATTAACTGCTCCTTATAAACTTCAGGATATCTTCTGAAACAGGTTCTCATGGCTTCAAATTTCTTAATGCAATCAATCCCTTTAGGCTCAGTTTCTGAATATACAAAACATGCAAATGCTTCTTTAAATTCTTCACCACATGGTCCATGGGCCATTCCTCCTAAACATGGACAATCCCAGTTAATTTCTCCAGTGATGGGGTTATAAGCAGCTCCATCATAGTCTTCTGCTGTAGGTTCTCTGTCTTCATCGGATTTTTGTGGTTTGTCAGATTCTTCTTGACTTTCATTATCAACTAAATACATTGATGACATCATCCAAGTGATTCCAATTCCTACACCGGCCATGGTAGTGAGCTTGGTGTTAGGATTCATGGCTTTAGAAGAATATGCTCTAAATCCTGAAACATTATTTCCTAATCTTTGGGGGTTTCTACCTACAAGGCCTCCTATTCTGTTGATTCTGCTGAATTGTTTGAACATAGTTGATCGGATTACTAAGTGTTAGCTGAAATTTTTTTTTTTCTTATGTGCTCACCAATAAAATTTATGAGGTGGAAGCTGCGAAGCTGAGAAGGTCAGGGAAAGCGAGAGAACGCCAGGAACCCCAGGAACCAGTGGGGACCAGTGGGAAGGCGGTGAGAAAAAGGCCTGCGAGGTAGGCACAGATTATCATTAAATAATCAGAATCCCTCTCATATCCTTTCAATGTTCCACCATTTATAGTGTCCATAACCTTCCTTACAACTCACAACAACTCAAATGGAAATGCCCTAAACTTACATTATTTACAGAATATTTACTCTATTCACATCCTCCTATTCACATCCTATTCAGATCCTCCTGTTCACCACCTCTTGTTCACCACCTCTTCTCATCCTCTTCTCATCCTCCAACACCTCTTCCCATCCTCCATTCACTCTCTAACATCTTTCTTAAGATCAGGCATTTCTACCTTCTCATAAACAGGCTCAGTCATGGAACTAGCCCAGAACAACAGACACAAAACCGTGACGATTGAAAAAGCACCAATTCTTCTAACAATCTTTAAAGTCATTTGAGATTCTTTAGAATTCTCATCCCCGATTCTATTGAAGGAAGCATACATATTTTGAAATTTGGATTTCATAGAATAACATCTAAATGTGGCTAGTTTTGTGTTTAATCCCGTAGAGGATAATCTGTGGTGTATAAAAGTAGACCTCAACATTAGTGGTAGTAGTGATGTTATGTAGTAGTGATGTTATGGTGGTGTGTTTTGTGTGTGGAGATTGCTGAGATTTTTCATTTGTGCGACATCATGTTAGATAATTGACCCACATCAATAGGTGCAAAATCATTCAAATCATTGGTATGGGTAGTGATGTACAACACATCATCTTTTATATAGCCAAGAACAGTTGGATGCTTACCATCCCCACTAAACTCTAAAAGTTGAACCCCTAATCCTGCGTGTGTCTTGATTGAATTCTTCATAATAATATTATGGTCTACACAATAATTCTCTACTACATCTTTAAATGATGTCATGATTTGTATAGAAGGAATCCCATTGACTCCATTATTCTTGGTTAAATATTTTAAGATCTGTTCATTTGTAGGCATGATATTATTGAATAGATGCGGTAAATGGTTTAAATCGTTCGGAGTGAATAATCTATTCATATACCAACTAAGAATTTCTATCACTATTGGATTCAAGTTATATTTAGGAATCAACTTCTCGACCCATTTATAGAAATGAATCAAGTTGATGATATAGCTTAAGGTGTAATTGGTATCATCTATCTTGGTGAATTGTATAATGATAGGGTTTAATACTTTAAATTGAAGAAACATTATAGTTTGTTCATTAGTAAATAAATTACTATTGAATATGATTAACATCTTCTCAAATAAGCCAAAATCAGTCTCAAGTTGACTCAGTTTAAAACATCCAAGTAATTTCTCATATACTTTATCAGAGAATTTTATAACTTGATTTTGGGGAAGATATTGTTGAAATACTTCTATCCAAATATTTTGTAAGGTATCTAAGCTTTCTGGTAAGAATTTCCAATTGGGGACAGTGAAAAAACTGATATATTTACTGTAAATTAATTCAATGATAGGAATAAAGTCATCAGAAGTAGGAAGTAACTTTAAATAATCAATTATGAACAATGGAGAATCATTCATATTAGTCCATGAATGGACCAAATCGATTAAAAATGGGGAGATTTTATCATTAATTAATTTAGTCATTACAATAGGATTAGTAATTATTGGTTGTACTTGCCAATATTCCAAGTTCTCAATAATATGATGATGATGGAAATTTTCAATAAATGGCAGTAAGACTTGACAAATATTTTGATATATCACTGAATCAAAGGGATTTAATATGGGTTGGTCATAATCTTTAATCTGTCGATATAATTTAGAATATTTGATTAAGGTCTCCGTGTCTCTATTGGTAATTAATTGTGGTATGGTTGGTGAAATATAATTAACAAATGAAAACTTGACTTGAGGGTCATCTATGGTTATTAGCAGTTGTAATACTTCCATGGTGGTTTTATCCAGTGAACTTAATAATTTCTTAATGGTCTCTAATTGGGTTATTCGATGATCGGTTTCTGTTATAGATTCATTTAACTGTCGTTTTCTAAACCCCAAAAACTTTTCTTGTCTATTGATGGCATCCACTTCTTCATTCACGGTTTCAAGTAAATGAGTTAATTCATTAATATCATGATTATTAAGATCTTTAAATTGAGGTGATACTTCAATATCTTTTAATTCTAATTCTTCAATCAAGGTATATATTCGAATAATATCTCTTTCGGTGGTTCTTCTTTTCTGTTCTTCCTGTTCTTCCTGGGCCATTTGATCGGATTTGGACGGTTTAGATGATTCATTACCATCTATCTTTTCGTGTATACCACCAACACCTAATCCATGAGGTCTTAGTTTAGTTTCTATCGGATTGACTATACCTTCATGATTTGTTCCTAATCCAGTTCCTTGCTTGTACCCCATTTTCATCATCAACTTAGCACCAATTCCGTACCTTTCTACATGTTCATTATCGGGTAGTTGATCCCTGGAAAGTTTCCCATTACTATTATTATTATTGTTATCATTATCATCATCACCATCACCTTGGCTACCGGATTGATTGTTGTCGCTGGAATTATCAGATGAAAACTCGTCATGATTTATCCAAGCTCCCATAGATTGCATAGAAGGCCCTGAGTCTGCATTATTTTTAGAGGAATTGGGACCAGAGGTGTCACCAGATTTAACAAAGTTCATAATACATTAGAAGCTATTAAACTATACAGTTTAGATAAATGCGCGGGCCTACCAGGGTCCACACTGATGGATGTGCAGTGGAGAGCACTCAGTCTTATGAGGTTCTATTAGACATTATCCAGGCACCATGTGTTGTTGTTCTTGTCATGTTCTTGTCATGTTCTTGTCATGTTCTTGTCATGTTCTTGTCATGTTCTTGTCATGTTCTTGTCATGTTCTTGTCATGTTCTTGTCATGTTCTTGTCATGTTCTTGTCATGTTCTTGTCATGTTCTTGTCATGTTCTTGTCATGTTCTTGTCATGTTCTTGTCATGTTCTTGTCATGTTCTTGTCAT
>JAJMHJ010000001.1:600000-829396 GCA_030583035.1 Yamadazyma taylorii | reverse complement strand
CCTCTTGTCATCGTGCTTCCATCTCTACATAAAACTCTTAATCAAATCTAACAACTCTTTCTCTTGCTGAACCACATCGTCACCCGAATCATAATTCTCTAATCCTTCAGTAATTACTTGTACTATAGATGGTTGATTCTCTCCAGGCAATTTAAATTGTTTAGGAATAAATTCTCCATATTTATTCAACCAATGTTGCCGTCTTAATAATTCTTCATGTTGAAGATTATATAAATCATTATTCAAAAAATGATTCAATTTATGAAGGAATTTCCTTGGATACGTAAATTGTTGATGGTGAAGTTCAATTAAATACTTGGTCTTAAATATTTGGGCAAAATGTTTATAATGATTAATCAATTGACTGAAAATATGCCGATAATTATTTAATGGATTATCTAAAGATTTAATTGAAGATGTCATCAGTAATTCATGATATTTTAATAAGAAAATGATCAATTGAAATAAATTGGTAGATTTAAACTTGTTATATAAATTCATTAAATCATTTAATTGATTTATGAGTGATTCCAAATTAGGGTTCAAATATTGAAGAATCTTCTTGCTTCTGATTTCATTATTAATGATGATATCATACATGGATTTAATGTCTTTGATGACATCTTCAACTTCTAAAGAATCGTTTTGAAGGACTTGATAATCTTGTCCCCGTTGATCGTCTTGTTGATGGTTGTAATTTTTAAGACCAATTACACATTGATCATAATGGTTGGTTAACATTTGTAGTAATTTAACCAATTCTTGTTCTAAGGAAGTATTTTCTTTAATGATAGTGTTGATGGTATTAACTTGTTGATTATATTGAAGATTAATTTCATCGAATTTATTAATAACTTTGGTATATTTCCTTAGTAGGACTTGAGAAAATGGGGTGATGATAGTATCTGTTAGACTATTACTCATAAATCCTTGTAATTTCTTCATATTGGTGTGATAGATCTGGATATTTTGGGTCAATGTGTCGATTTCTTCCATGGATATAAAGCTTTTTAGCAGGTGTTCTTTTTGTTGTGATGACGAGGGTGATGATGATAAATCGGGATCCCAGAATTCAGACTCTATTAACATTCTAGGGACTTTTATAGTATCTAATTGGGTTATAATGTTATCAAATTCGTTCATGGTATTGGCTAGTTGTTCATACTTATGGTCATACCCTTTTATGATATCATTTTCAACCTTATGGGTCAAAAACTCGATATAATGGTGGATTAAATTATGAAGGGATTTAACTATAGTTAATTCATCAGTGATATTATTGAAGGTATCAACGGTTTTATTCAATTCGTTTTGGGTCAATTGTAACAGAGTGTCAGCACTAGCACACAATTCCCTGGCTTCTTTTAATATCAGTTGAGCTTTATGGGTCCATAGTTCAATTTCATCTTTGGTGATCATATTGTTCTATAAATCTGATGTTATTGGTGAGTGGTGGTAGTTGCAATTGGTGATTATATTTCTGTGGTGCGAATTTGGTGCAATTGAGGATCAATGTTGCAGCCATAATTATCATACTAACTCATTGTCTGTTGTGACCTTGGTTACTGTTTTAATGGTTTCTGTTGGGGAATGGGAATGTTATAAGCTCATATATTTATGCAGATGGCCTTAAGGGTAATGACGTGTATATACATTTTGTCTACAATGATACGTGGGAGGTGGGAGTCCACCTGTGTAATTAGGGCCTTAGAGGCACTGGTTAAACGAATCAAGCTCAACTTGTAGGGATTCAAGAAAACGGAGAACCCCACCATGGATCATTCTAGGAATAGATGATGAAGATGATAATCAAAATAGGGCTACTGGGTCAAAGGGTTGATCTAGTAAAATCACTCCTCAAAATGATTACTCTAGAAGTCGTCCACAATGAGGCTATGGATGATGACAGATTTGAGAATAGTCCCAAGCCTTTTGAAAGGATGATATGTGGTAACATCTAGCAGTATCGGTGGTAAATACAGAGATAAGTTATATAAGTTGTACAATATCTCATGAAGAACATCTTCCTTTCAATTTCTCTTGACTATTTTTCGCAGCAATTACTCAACAGAAATAATCTCATAACTTTAACAGTGAGTGGGAGGAGGAGTCAATAGCTGGTAGACAAGAGATTGGTAGCTACGAGTTAAGGGTCAAGAATTACACACATCCATACGCAGGTGTATTCTCTACCGCATGTTATGGAACGTATAAGAGATGGGCATAATTTCATAGACTCTTGATAGGGCATGGACACACCAGTACGAGATAAAAGCTCTCACATCTCACATCTCACATCTCTCTCTCTCACATCGCACCAAATCCTCACCAACAGTTCGCGAACTGAAAAATTTCAATCGTTCACTAAACCATCAATCACTATACCCTATCCAAGCCCACCCATCGACATAATCCATTAACCCCAATACTCCAAAGAGGTTAAAAATAATGGTATTCCCAGTCGAAAAATTAAGAAATGCCATAATAGGTCAGAAATCCGTGGAATTATACCAAGACCAAACCCCTGTTGATTCTATAGATACGGCTAATTCAATCAAGATTGATAATGAAATTATCGATATCACTCAGTTAACTAATTTCTATAATGATGACCAGCAACAAACATTAAAAGCAGTATTTTTCTGTTGGCTTCATAATAAATCGTCAGTGATTGATTATAAAAACGAATGCGCCGCTCATAATATTCAAGACTTCAAATTTTTGGTGAAAACTGAATTAACTACTTGGTTACAAGGGAATTCAGATACCTGTAAATTTGTTAAACAACAAGAACAAGAACTGAGAGAAGGTGAAGAATCAAGCAATGGTAATGTGACCAATGACAACCCCAACCCCACTGTTAATGGAGAAAAGCGGAAATTAAATGGACAAGATTTATTATTTGAACAATTTGAAAAAGAATCAATTGATCATAATATGATTTTAAGAGGATCTAAAAATATTGATTTTAGTTATCTAATAAGAGATGGGAAGAGTTTTATTAATACGTTGAAACGGAATAAAACTTCTAAAGTGGCTAAAGCCAGTACTTCAAAGAATTTAAAACTGCCAATTATTATAATATCTCCATCATCTAGTTCATTATTATCATTAAGTAATATTAAAGCCTTCTTAGAACAAGCTCAATTCATTGAACCTAATAATCCAGAATTATCCAAATTAACTGGTAATGGGGCCTCTAAACCTACTAATGGAATCCAAGTTATTAACCATGAATCAGATAAATTACATAAATCCGCTCATAAAATTACTGTGGTTGATAATGTGGACATTTTTACTAAACCAGAATATTGGGATAGAGTCATTGGAATTTTCACTACTGGTCAAAGTTGGCAATTCAATAAGTATAAATATTCTAATCCAGAATTATTATTTCAAAGATATCCTGGATTCTTTTTATGTTATCAAAGTGATATAATTCCTAAACAAATCATTGATTGGAATATTAATGTGATCAAAGTTGATAGAGATAAACGGTTCAGAGATAAAATGGTTGTTAAAGATTTTTGGGAAGATATTGATAAGATATTAATACAAAGAGGGTACGGGGTTTAGAGTCAGGCAACCGGTAAAAACAGTTTATTCATTATGTACAAGTATTGTAAGTATTCTAAGTATTCTAAGTATTCTACCAAGTTCTTTTCTATTTATATCGTTTCTCTAAATCGATAAATTTGTTATAAATTTCATCGATAGTCAAATTTTCAACCTTCCGATCATCTCTAGTTCTTATAGCTATAGTACCTTTATCAATATCCTTATCACCAATCATTAAGATATAAGAATAACCTTTAGTAATAGCATCTTTAATCCTGTTGCCTACGGGTTCATTTCTATGATCAATATCTACAAAGAAATTATATCCAGTGATTGGTGCAATGAAATCATCATGATTAATTAAATCTCCTGATAATTGCGATTGGATTTCTTTGGCTTTATTATGGTGGGTTTCATTCACAGGTATAATTATAGCTTGTCTTGGATTTAACCAAAATGGCCATTTGCCCTTATAATTATCTAATAAAATAGCGAAAAACCGTTCTAATGATCCAAACACTGCTCTATGGATTAAAATCGGTTGATTATCCCTATTCCCCTTACGATCAATATATTGAAGTTTAAATCGTTCTGGTAAATTAAAATCTAATTGAATGGTTCCAACTTGGTGAGTCTTTTGATAATTATCAGTAATCATTATATCAATTTTAGGTCCATAAAACGCTCCATCTTGAGGGTTAACCTTCCAATTATTTTCTCCACAACTTTCATTTAATACTTGGACCAATTGTTGTTCAGCTATATTCCAAGTATTAACGTCACCAATGAAATTTTCGGGTCTAGTAGATAAATGAAATTTAACATCATTATGAAGATCAAACACTTTATAAGTCTCGGTAATTAATCTGATGGTATTTAAAATCTCTTGATTGATTTGAGCTAACTCACAAAATATATGACCATCATCTTGATGAAATCTTCTAACTCTAGTTAATCCTGAGAGGGCCCCACTGGCTTCATTTCTATGTAAGGAACTAAAATCTGAGTATCTGACTGGGAGTTCATTATAAGACCTTTCGAATTTTGAGAAGATTAGACAGTGGCCAGGGCAATTCATGGGTTTAAGGCCATATTCATGTTCATCATGAGAATTTGATGAATCGATGGCTTCCGACTCTTCTCTTGTCAAATCGTGGCCCACAACCTTAAACATATCCTCCTTATAATTATCCCAATGTCCGGACTGTTGATATAAATTCTTCTTATAAATCAATGGAGTTATGACTTCTTGAAATCCGTATTTGATTTGTTGATGTTTCATGAATTGGATTAATTTGTTGAACACTCTTGTACCATGAGGGAGGAAAAAGATTGACCCGGGTGATGATTTATCGGTGGTGTATAGTTGTTGTTTGTTTGATATGGTGTGATTTGAGTTTGTTGAAGAGGATGTGCTAGCAGAGGTGCTAGCAGAGGTGCTAGCAGAAGTGCTAGCAGAAGTGCTGGCAGAAGTGCTGGCACTTGAACTTGCACTTGAACTTGCACTCGAACTTGCACTAGTAGATTTATTCCTATTCAAGCCCTCATTTCGAACCCCCAAGGATCCCAAGCTCTTTCCAAGTCCTGGTAATCCACCGAATAGCCCTATACCAATATCATTATGGCTCCGTATAGCACTGACCAGTGCACTAGATCTTCCTGACCTTACTAGCAGTAACATCTACTGAAAATTTTCATCGCGAGTTTGTTCATTATCATTATATATAGAAAAGTCGAACTAATTGACAAGCACCGTAGTAGAATAGTCTGCCAAATACACCCATAGGCTTATGGGTTAGGCAAATATATATATATATATATATAAACAGTATAAGACTCTTTTTAACCACCAGTGGTAGTCTACCGGTACTCTTCCTGTAGTAGTGTTCCGGTAAGTAATTAAGCAGTAATCTCAGGCTTGGATTCAGACTCACTTGCAAGATCCAGTGGAGCTGGGTCCAGTGGAATCGGATCCAGAGGTACTGGGTCCAGGGGTACTGGATCTATGGAATCGATAGAAATCTTTTCATCATCTTCTTGACCCTGCTTAGTCAATTCCATAGAAGTGGACCAATGTTCATATTGTACCTTAAACCCACTGAAAGTTTTAAATTGATGTTGACGTTTAACCCATTTACGTGCCGGTTTACCGGATCTATCCAAGGGATAATTACCGGTGATTGGGTTCATGGTCAATCCTGATGTACTCATTTCCTTCAATCCCAGATTAATCTTATAATTCAAATTATTTTCTGGTTGTGGTGATGCAGTTTTAGATCCATTGGCAGTTCCATTACTTTGAAGTTTCTTTTCTTCAGCAGCGATTTTCTTCAACCTTGATTTGGAAATTGGTGGTTCAAACTTCGGCAACTTTGAAAGATACTCTGAAGGTACTTTTACTTTGACCCAATACCGTTTAGGAGGAGCCATATTTACAGTAATTTAATAGATTGGTTGAAATAAAATATGAAAAATGAAAATAATTTTGTCGCGATCTGATCAAAACGGTGGTTTTTGGCTATAACTATAATTGTGCAGCAATTAGATAATAATATCCTTGATGGCTACCGGTGATAATATAACCCCTGAGAGTCATAGTACTACCAATGAGAATACTCAACCCAATGATGCTTTGAGGAATCATGAACCTTTAGGAGTGAGTAGTGGAGTTCAAGCCAGTGCTGGAGGTCAAGCCCCTAAAAGACATGCCCCTACAGTAGAATTACCTAGTAAATTAGACGTTTTTTCTAATGGGTTAAAATTAGATATTAGAGCCCATCAAAGAACTTATGAAGGTGCCTACACAAGAACAGCTATTGGATGTTTTGCGTTCTCCATTTTGATCATTAAAATCTTCTCCAAAGAATTTTTACCTATTGGTACTATATACACTATATATGGATCGATAGTATTTATAATTGGGTTTTTTAAAAGTAGGTCTGTTGATTTTTATTATAATCCTGATAAAGATAAGGAATTTTTCAAGACTAGTGGAAATTCTGTGATCTTGTTGACGAGTATTAGTTTGATATGTTATGTGGTTTTATTTGTATTGATAATGACCATGTAAGGGAGGGAGGGAGAACCATTCAAGGATGTTTCCCTATGTCATTGCTCCTATAGTCAACAACAATACCTGCAAGAACAATTGAAATGACCAGAATGTGATCTTCTTCATCCTAGTCAACCTTGATTGTTCATCAGCTACATAATTAACAAAATTATCATACACTTCTAATGAGATATCATCCATTAATAAGCAATCATAAATGGTCCAACTACCTTCGAAATCTTTGGTATTTTTAATGATTTTGTTATTAATTTCAATCAAGGTATTTTTGGAATTAATATATGCTACTATTGGTCGGATTAATGCGTAATTGATATAACTAAGTTCATTGGTTTGAAATGGAACTGTGGCCCGAACATTATTCAATTTGATGTTTAAATTCAAAATGACATTGTCAGACTTCATGGTAATATTTCGTTGAAGGCCACTAAGGGATTTTTTCAATTCGTCTTGAAACGATTCACCATTAGTGGTCTCGTTGGCCTCGTTAGTGGTTCCATTACTAGTCCCATTACTAGTCTCATTAGCTCCTTTAGTAGTGCCATTGTCCCCCTTAGTAGTCCCAATGCCTAAATAATATTGTAATAAATCTTGATGTTGAGGTTTAGGGATTAATAAATCTCCAATCATATCTACTTTACCACTAGTAATCCAACCAAATGGACCTTCTAGACCTCTATTCAAATGATCAATATTCAAAGAATCAATTCTTAATCTTTGGAACTTATAATCATTAGATTCATCGTGGAAATCATGAAACCCTTGTCTCTTGTGAATAGTAAATAATGATCCATCATAAGCACCATTCATAATATTACAATTTAAAAGATCATAAAACAACCAATGTTTGCGTAATCTGCTAGCTTCACAATTATAAATTTCTACATTAAACGGTCTGAAATTCTCTGGCTGTAATAACTCTATCAACATATCATTTAATTTAAAACTACCAATTTCAAAATCTCCTGGTTGATAAACATTTTTATAATTAGTAGCACTATCGTTTGGATCCCATTTAACATGAGTTCTATCAATTACTCCTCTAATTCCTTTCATATCTAACGTATCGATGATTCCTTTCCCATTAACCCATTTACTAAATGATAACGTGATATTAACTTCTTCAATGGTTAAATCATATTGAGTATAATTTCCATCGTCTAATTCTTCTTCCTCTGGGGATGATTCGGTACTAGGACTATCGTTGTTCTGTATTATTGATCCACTTGTGGTGGTGGATCCTTTAATGAATTTCTTTGATAATTTAGGTCTTCTACTAACCAAGACTTTTTTAAAAGAAATCTTTCCATCTTTCCAACCAGGGACAATGGCATTTTCAAAGATCACTGATAATTTTGAATTTTTGGTGATGATTTCTCCGAATTTTCTAGCCACGAATTCTTGTGCAAAAACGGTGTTGATGGTTAAAATGATAAGGGAGAAAAAGGTGGTGGTTCCAAGAACAATTAAAAGAGCATTACTGATGACAAACCATGAGAATAATGCCAGATAGTCATCGGTGTTAAAGGGACGATTCGATCGCTTTAGGAGCCATTTCATTCTGATTGATAAGCGACTGATCCAGTTATTAGCATTTGCAAGGAGTTGTTCTTTTGTAGTTTGTTTGTTCGGTTTGTCGTTTGGTTTGTTGTTTGGGTCATTTTTCGGGGACTGGTCTTTATTGGAGGGTATGGATTTATGGAAATGTCTGGAGAACGTGATGGGAGTGATGGGAGTGATAGGACTGATGGGAGTGGGAGTGATAGAACTGATAGGACTGATGGGAGTGGGAGTGATAGGACTAATCACACAGTTACCACTGGAACTTCTACCCCCAGATCCTCTAACATTTCTTGTTCCCTTTACCTCCTCACTTCCAAACGAATGAACCTGTCTTCTAACATCACCAATTATTCCTATTCGTAGATTCAATGGCATTCTCAGGACCACATCACCACCAGCACATGACATCCTATAACCAGATCCTATCTTATTAAAGCCCAAGGACCGTATTAATCCCCTAGGACCATGTTTCATAGCTATAACACCAATGGTCATGGATGGGATAGTTCTTAATAATAAATTACAATCTACGATGAGCTTATGCCAAAACCGAACTACGTAATTGCAGAGTGTCCCGTTGCGAAAAAAAAAAAATGAGCAAAGGGGGAAAATTGCAACCTTTAAAACCTCGACCTTTGATAAACCTCGATACCCCTTTTATTAAAATATGATAATGTTTGGCAAAGAGATTAGACATAAATACTTTTCACTCTTAGATGAAAAGGTAACTCCAATTAACCATGGATCTTATGGATTGACCCCTACTCCCGTCTTTGATACCTACATTGAATCGATGAAAGAAGATTATAACCATCCTGATAAGTACATGTTTGAAACTGAATCACAGGAATATTTACAAGGACTTGAAACCATTGCAGACATTGTGAAGTGTGATTATAAGAATTTAGCTATCATTGATAATGCTACCAGCGGGATTAATATCATTTATAGAAGTATGGAATGGAAATCTGGGGATAAAGTATTGGTAACATCCGTAGTATATGATAGTTGTGAGCATGTTCTTGAATATATGGCCAAGATGTTTGGAATCGAGATCATCAAACTTAATATTGACATTGAAGTAACTGAGGATGAACTTGTGAATAGCTTTGAACAAGTTTTCATTGATCATGATATCAAATTATGTATGTTTGATCTTGTAAGTTCAATGCCAGCCTTTTTATTTCCTTATAAGAAATTGGTAGAATTATGTAAGAGATATCAGGTGATTTCAGTGATTGATGGAGCTCATGGGGTAGGGATGTTTCCATTAAATTTACAACAATTGAATCCTGACTTCTTTGTAAGTAATTTACATAAATGGTATTATGTTCCAAGACCTTGTGCTATGATGTATGTTAATCCTAATTATCATAAAACCATTCAACCATTTCCGATCAGTCACGTGTTCATTGAATATGAAGGTGATGATACTTTAATTAAAAAATTCATGTTTTCAGCATCTAAAAACTATGCATATTTCAATTGTATTAAGGCTGCAAAAACTTTTAGAGATCTGATTGGTGGAGATGATCAAATTTGGGAATATTGTCAAAATTTGAAACATAAAGTGGTTGATTATATTGAAAAGATTTGGGATACTAGAGCTCTTTCAAATGATCAACCATTACAAATGGTTAATATAATCTTACCACAGAAGTTTTATTTGAGTGCTGAACAAGGAAATGCTGTTCAAAAATTGGCGTTGAAATATCATCATTACTATCAAATTTCAAGATATAGACATTATTGTTTATTGAGATTATCATTTCAGATATATAATGAATTTTCTGATTATGTGGTAGCGTTAGAGAAGTTAGAGTTGATGATAGCTCAAGTCAAGGCACAAGATGGGAATTGAACAAGATGGGAATTGAGTCATACTGACAGAATGTTGTTTCATTTTGTGTTCTCAATTGTAGTGATTATGATAAGATCAATTGGAAAGATCGCCGCACATCCGCGCAGCTTATCTTTGTTTTAAATCTGAGTCATAGACAGTATATTTAATATAAATAGACACCACTTGTAGCCCACAAGGCCTCTCTACTTCTACTCTTTTTGAATATTACTCCCTTCAATATAACAATGGCATATCTCAAGTATTTTGATACCAATGGTAAATCCCTAGATGATGAAGAGTTTAAACAATTTGGTGCCCCAATGAGAGAACATTTCATGATAGACCCAAACATTATTGCAGTTAATCATGGAAGTTTTGGAGCGGTTCCTAAATCAGTATATGACAGTTATTTGAAGGGTTTACATGATAGATATTCATTTCCTGATAAACTGTTCTTTGTAGATCATATGAATCTTTATAATGAATCTATTAAATGTATTAGTGAAATCATTAATTGTGATTCTCAAGATATATTTATTTGTGCTAATGCTACCACCGGGGTTAATAATATATTTAGATCACTTAAATGGAATGCTGGTGATAAGATTGTTATTAGTAATTTCATCTATGCTTCATGTAAAACGTTGATGGATTATATGAATTATACTTATAAAGTAGAAATCATTACTGTTGAAGTTGAGTTCCCTAATGATAATGATGAAGCCATTGTGAAGAAATTCTCTGATGCTATACATCAACATGAACAAGTTAAAGTATGCTTTTTTGATAATATTTGTTCATTCCCTCAGGTGAAGTTCCCGGTTAAACAATTGATTGATTTATGTAAAGAAACCGGAGTTATGTCGGTAGTTGATGCTGCTCATGGAATTGGATGTGAACCAGTTAATTTAAAACAATTAGATCCGGATTTTTATGTAACTAATGTTCATAAATGGTACTATGTTCCTGCTGGTTATGCGGTCCTATATCTGAATAAGAAGTATCATAAACTTTTGCAACCATTTCCTATAGGGTATACATTTATTCCTGAAGATTCTGATGATACTGAAGATATGTTAACTAAGAAGTTTTGTTATTTAGGAACAAATAGTTATGCACATTTTACCACAATCATTAAAGCTAAAGAATTTAGGGAATCTGTTGGGGGTGATGAGGTTATTTGGCAATATACTCAATTATTAATTGATCAAGTTATTACTATGATCAAACAGAAATGGGGAGATGATTGTTTAGTAGGGGACCCAACTACTATGTTTAATGTTACTCCACCATTTGAGGTTGATATGAAGAAATTAGAACTGATAGAATTTGATCATGGTCTTTATATCAGGAAGGGGGTACTTGATGGAAGAGTGTTATTGAGATTTTCGGTGAATATTTATAATTGCTTAGAGGATTATGAGAAGGCCATGGTAGTAGTAGAGATGTGTAAGGTGTAAGAGGGATGGTAGATACTGTGATAATATTCTGTTAGATAATATGGGAGATCCTGGGGTAACATGGTAGATAATTTAGTAGATAATTTAATAGATTAAGTTTATATTGTTGCAACCAACTCAAATTAGCTGCATGGGTGTCTCTTAAACAGTCGCATTTTTGTCCCTATTTAGAATAGTACGCCAATCCTTACAGTTAATTTATGCACCGGTTCCAATTTAGGATGGTCATATAAAATAACATCCTATCACCCTCATACAAGTCTATATCAATTTCACCCTCATACCAGTCGATAACAATTTGAAAAATTTGATATTGTTACTATGTTTATATTTCTTTGTGAACATTATAATAATGAACAAAGGCGGCTCAAACCCCAACACCCCATGGTCCCTTTATTAATAAAAAAAACATAAACAATTCATTCCAGGTCTTTGTTGTATTGTTTTCGTAAATGGCTGGATTGTTTACCTCCCTTTTGTGTAACCATTAATTTTTCGTGAACAAATACTCGTCCTGATAATACAGACCTTCTCCCTCCCGACCCGATGTTACAGGAGAGGAGGGGTGGTTTTGTTCCCACATCCAATAACCACATTAACCCATTCTTAACCATATTTCTGAAATTTTAACCAATTAAGCCACCATTTATTCATTAACTTGCCCTCTTAACCTAATCCTGAGCAATCATCCCCTACAACCCTAAACCTTCCACTTGTATGGGCTCAAAGGTATTGGTGCACAGTGCTAAATAACCTTTCCCACTATTTCACACTAGTGAGTCTAGTGAGTCTAGACATTTATGCTGCGAGGCTGTACATAACTCTACAGAAACTTACAAACAGACTTTCTATTAAAATACAAAAAAAATATCAGTTTTTGTAGAAATAATCTCTATTAATGAAAAAGAAATAATTTGGGTTATGGTACAAAATAAAATAAACAAAAAAACCAGGAAAAATCAAATAGTAAAAATTGTTTAGAAAAATTAATGGGGTGGAAAAACGAAATGAAGGACGTTAAAACTTTATAAAATTACATTAAGATGAAAGGGATTTTGGGGGTGTTCCCTTCTTGTAAGAAACTTACCAACATTGATTAGGATATTGTCTATCATCAATAGGTTGAGGAAATAAACCAACATCGATTAATTTTTTTAAATCCCATTCAATGGCATTTTCAGTTTTCCAGTTCCAGAAAAAGAATCCATTCATCATTGAATAGGCATCTAATTGAGCTTCGATATATTTTCTCATATTAGTTTTATGCCAATCAGGGAAATTGTCATAATAAAGAAAAGGAGCGCAAGAATTGATATAAGGAGAATTATCATAATCACCAGACCATCTAGCCCCTCTACCAACCCCGTTTAACCATCTAGCACAATCAGTTAAAGCACCAGACCATTCACCAACAATATTCCAATGGTATTCTTTGGTATGACCATAACCTTCACCACAAGTAGTAGAAATATGATCATCAATAGATCTTTGTAATTCACCAGCAGAAAATACTTGATAATGATGATGATCAACTAAAACATCCCAAGCATTATCATTATCATCGTTATTTAAGAAATCATTCCAATAACCAGAAGATTTAAAAGCATCATGAATAACTACAGTTTGACTGGAACCAGCATCTCTAATAGTATTATAACCTTTGTTGAAAAAATCCTTTAATTGGTCCATATTTAAAGCTGGTCCTAAAGGTTCATTTAATAATTCAATTCCAATAATTACATCTTGATAGTCTGATCCACCATATTTATCAACAATAAGCTTAAGGACATCTAATGTAATGGCCACATTATAAGGATTACTTTGGAATTTGATTTGATCTCTTTCACCGGAATTATCAAATCCATTTTGACTTCCTGCGGCTCCGTGTAAATCAATCCAAACCTTCAAATTATGTTTTCTACTCCATTCAATGGCTTTATCAAGATATTCTTGTTGTCCACTAACATATGGATCATAATCATACATTTTAAAGGCCCAATATCCTACTGGGATCCGGACTGCATTTAATCCGGATTTACTCATTTGTTTAAAATCATCTTCGGTATACCAACTACTCCAATGTTCTTTTAATCTTTTATGAGCTTCATCTTTACCTAATTGTGAACAATAATGAAATTCATCAACTGGGATATTGGAGCTACCAAATGCATCAAAAAGTGATGGGGTAATGTATGGTTCTAATACAAACCATCCACCTAAATTGACCCCTTTAACTTTATCATTAGCGTAATCAAATCCAGACCCCCTTTGTAAAACAGGAATGGCCATGATCACGTTTACTAAACAAGCTAATAATGCTAACGAAATCATCTTTAAGCAATAAAGGGAAAGCGACTGACGATAAAGACGATATTGAAAATACAAGCAAAAGCCTCTGTTTGAATAAGCCTTTACTAAACTTAAGCCTTTAAAAATAAGCCTTTATTACAAAAACAAGCCTTGGTAAATTCAAAAAAAAAACACAGCAAAAAAAACATTTAAAGGGATTATAAGAGGTTTATAAATAATTACAATCCAAAAACACAATGCTGAACTTACACAAAAGATAAGGACAAATAATTAATCACCCCTTTCTTTTCAGGAATACCATGCATTATGCATAATGCGGTGGAGCACCCCTTCGCGGGATATACACACTGTGTACGAGGGATGCGGTGCCAGTTGGTGGTGCCAATTGGTGTCAACTAGTGTTCAAGGGGGGGTGTGATCTTTTGGTTACGGGAATCCCTGTCAAAACCCTTCGGATACATCGAGGGTTTCAACAATTATGAAGCAGAGTCATAGTTTGGTTATGGGTTTTGTGAGTTATGGGATGTAGGTCACAAAAGATTTGGCGTAGAGGTAGAACATGCCTATTGATGTAGCATGTGGTGGTGTTGTTCTTGAAATTTTCTTTGATTTCTTGGAAACCACCAATTTTAATGACCTCATTAGTTTACAATTGTATTCCAGTTGACACATATTGTTCAATAGCAGGTGGAGACACTAAGTTGTTAGTTGCAGTTAGTTACTGAGACCTGGCATGAGACATGGAAGCAATTGGCGTGAGCACTTACACCGATTAGGGGGGGCCGTTTGAATTTTTAGGGCCATATCCCAACTACAGAGGTGGTGGTGATTGGCTATCTCCTTTTACTCCTTAAAGGGAAGGCGCATTACTACGATAAGAAACCTCACTCCTTGGTTGCATGAGAGATCATATGTACGACCATTGGGACGATCACTGGTACGATCATTGATATAGGGAGCCTGATGTTATTATGATGATATAGCACAACGATTATATGATACTATGACAAAATATGGTTGTAGCCATTGACCCCCCATGCCAATTTTATCCCAATCCAGTTCATCCTGTTCCATATGCGCTCTATCACACGCTCCTATCCCACTCTTGTTCCATATGATCGCACACATTGTGGTTACCTACTAATATTTCTTGATCCAGTAATATTGTGTGCTTAGAGAGGGGGGTACCCAAAGGCCCCATAACATCCCAGAGGTCAATGACCCTTCTAATCCCTTTGAAATTTGCAATTGGGTCAACTTTAGAGAGGTTTGGATGTTAAAAATACGATTTATTTTTAGCGAAAGTAAATATTTACTGATCATTTAACTGTCTGGTAACCAATTGAAACTTGATTCCGGACTAGGGGGTCTATGACGTATCGCTCCGCAACCTGGTAATGAGCTAGGTTGTATAAATAGAGGAAGAGCCTGTTTGTAAAGTGTGTGGTGTAAGGTTAGTATGCTGACCGTGTTGGTGCGAGCGTTGGTACAACCATTGGTGCACTTACCACTGGCCATCACACTTACCAGGTGAGCGCACGGATTTTACAATTCATTTATATCACGTGATATCGATCAGTAACCCTAACGACCTTTTGCAATGGACACTATGATCCCTTCAATACATGAGAAGTACTACTTACTCTCTATTAAACAACTATTCACCCATACATTAGCAGTTCATCTCATCAGCTAATTCAACAATACCAATCTCCTCTCTATATTCATATATACCCTCCCTATACCTCCGTTCACCCTTCAGCTACCCCCATACACTAACACTCTCTCCAGTATGTCTCTACTATGCCTCTCATATTTTGCATCCATTTCCCACAAGTGTTTTTTTTTTTTCAGTCGCACCGTGAGATTTTTCAGGCCTCACCCGGAAAATCTGAAAATTTTTTTTTATTTCATCTTTAAAAAGAACTAAGAATTAGTCTGCTATCATAGCTTAAATTGATTATTTCTAGTAACAACAAAAACATAAAATATGTCTATTGAAACCAGTTTATCCTACGCCGCTTTAATCTTAGCTGATTCCGAATTAGAAATTTCTTCTGATAACTTATTAGCCTTAGTTTCTAAAGCTAATGTTGAAGTTGAAAAAATTTGGGGTGATATTTACGCTAATGCTTTAAGCGGACAAGACTTGAAAGAATTATTCTTCAACATCTCTGCTGCTCCAGCTGGTGGTGCTGCTGTTGCTGGTGAAGCTGCTGCTGGTGGTGACGCTGCTGCTCCAGCTGAAGAAAAGAAAGAAGAAGCTCCAGCTGAAGAATCTGATGATGATATGGGTATGGGATTATTCGATTAAGTTAATTAATAAATAGTTTAATATATCATAGATCAGAATAAGAACTGTAGATGTGTGTAGGTGAAGGAGAGTATTAGGGTGTAGGAGATTGTACTAGGATGTAGGTAGGAATGTGTGGGTAAGAGTAGTGGTGTGTGGGTGATGCCTATAGTTCGTGCTCGGTGATGTCTACAGCTAGTAGCGTAAGCGTCCCTAGAGTTATTCGGAGTGAAGAGTTAGTCAAGAGTTAGTTAACTAAATAAAACAATAACCATAATCATGGCTGGTTCCTTCTTGATGGCCCCTCACTGGCAGCCCCTTCAAATGCTTCAACTGACATTTAAAAACCAAATGAAATAATATTATTCATTATATAATTTATATATATAAAAGGGAGAAAATGGATTAGACAAAAGATTTCATCAATGATTAAATTACTTTTTCTTTTTATCAGCTTCAGCTTCAGCTTTAGCTTTAGCTCTCTTTTCTCTGGTACCTTGGTGTCTTTTATCAGATCTGGCTAATCTTAAGGTTCTGAAAGCAGTTTGTTCAGGAACTTCAACCTTTCTTTGACCAGCTTCAGCAGGTAATTGTTTAATTGGGAAAGTGTCTTTAACATTAACAGGAGCAAAAGATTCAATTTCATCTTTGGTGGTTTTCTTGTCAAAGATAACTAATTTATCTTTGTATTCTTTTAATCTATTGACATTTAATTCAAAAGTTTCTTGATTTCTGTTAACTCTTCTATGATCAACAGAGATTCCAATGGTTCTAGCGTATTTAGGAGTTAATCCAACGGCTTTTAATTCAGTTAAGGTGAATCCTCTACCAGCTCTTAATTTTCTATTATATTTAATAGTTGGACATCTGATAACTGGTTTTAAGCTATCAACTGGTTTTGGGGATTCTTTGGCAACTTTAGCTAATCTAGCTTGTCTTCTAGAGGCTTTTTTACCAGCTTGGTCAAAGTGAACTTTGACTCTGTTTTGCCAGTGTTTTCTGAAATGGACTTTTAAAAGTGGATAGTTCTTACTTACAGCCATCTTTGTTGTTTAAAACCTTTATGAAAAAAGTATTCTAACTGGAAAAAAAATTTTTTTTTTTCTGTTGTATGTATTGTGAGAGTATGAACCAAATGAAAATTTTTTTTTTCGCAGCGATGGACGCAATAGGAAAGAGTGGTACGACATCGCGACATCTCCTTGGACTGGCTGGTGGTGGGTGGTGAGTGGTGGGGTGCCTATGGTACTGCGAATATGAGTAGAGGGTTTCGCAGTCACAGTGGTCACCTGATGTTTGATGACAATGGCTGCAATTATTGACTAGCTATATGGCAGAAGAGTATGGCAATTGAGATTAGGGGTTACCTACGAGTTATAGCGGGTGGTAGATATGATAATGGAATAATGGTAGCATTGGAAGGGATTTTGAAGAGTATGTGGACCCTAGGTACTGAATTAACTAGAGGTATATTGGTATGGTGATGTAGTTATAAAGTTGTAGGATATAATTTAACAGGGCTCGCAAGAGAAGTATAATGGAGGCTAGTGAAATGGGGTCCAAATAGGTCGAAAATGGGTGCCAACAAGTCCAAAACACGGGGCTAAACTAACCATGTTCGCACCATTTGTTTGGATGTCTGGTTCTATAATTGCACCAGTGATGGGCTCCCATGGGGCGCCAATGGTGCGACCTTTCACCTCTAAAGCTGTAGTAGTGTCTCTCCACTTTCGTGCCCATCCCGTTTATTTGAAAAAATTTTCTCACTTTATTCTAAACTTGAAAAAAAAAAATTTGAAAATTTTCTATACAATCCAAGTGTAATAATGTCTACTCCATCTGTTCAAGTATGTATAATACCATTAAATCCATGAGTGTAATGTAAGAGAGCATGTTAATTAATAGTATCAGGTTCCTTGTATCAGGATCTTGCCATTTGAATGGTTGTGGAATGAAGCCATTTACCGGAATCAACTAGTATTGAATAGACCTATCCAGCAGTCCAAATGTCCATGAACTACCACCAGCTAGCACCAGCTAGCACCAACTAGCACCAGCTGACATGCAAATATCATGATTAGATCATTACTTTCGTCACCACCATATTTTGATAGCCATCCATATTATCGTTGTCATCGATTCCCTTATATCGTTGTCTCCTCAGAAATCATAGCTTCGTTTCCTGATATTTTAACAAATTCCTATGAGGGCCCACAAACACATAACCTCTCGACTCAGACTTTTTCAAAAAACCTTTACTAACAAAATTCCTTCTAGACTTTTGGTAAGAAAAAAACTGCCACTGCAGTTGCTCACGTTAAAGCCGGTAAAGGTTTAATTAAAGTTAACGGTTGTCCAATCACTTTAGTTGAACCAGAAATCTTAAGATTCAAAGTTTTCGAACCATTAACTTTAGTCGGTTTAGATAAATATCAAAACATTGATATTAAAATTAAAGTTTCTGGTGGGGGTCATGTCTCTCAAGTTTACGCCATTAGACAAGCTATTGCTAAAGGGTTAATTGCTTATCATCAAAAATTTGTTGATGAAGCTTCTAAAAACGAATTAAAGAAAGTTTTCACCAGTTATGATAAAACCTTATTAGTTGCTGATTCTAGAAGAATGGAACCTAAGAAATTCGGTGGTCGTGGTGCTAGAGCTAGATTCCAAAAATCTTACCGTTAAGATGGTTATATCTTTATTGTTATATCCGATGTTTTAACGGTATCATTCATCTAATTATAACCTTTTCCCCTTTATATATATTTTTTATAAATATTTTTTAATAATGTAAAAATATTGTCATTGAAATGAGTCGAGCGATGGTGTGTGGTGTGTGGTGTACTGCTGTATGGTGTATGGTGTATGGTGTGTGGTGTATGGTGTATGGTGTATGGTGTATATCACCTACTACTGTAGCATGTGTCCTGAAATATCAGGATCCTTGTAAATGACTTGAATGTACCATTTTACAACTCTGGTGTCTCATTGCATCTACATTATATCCATCTACATTATATCCATCTACAATCCATCTACAATCCACCTACAATCCATCTGGTTGCAAATGGTACCCGCACTCCCCTCCTCTTCACCCAATTTTTGGCCACTTTGGTGAAACTTTGGCCAATTTGGTGAAACCTCGAATCAAGGTTATATATTTTTATAATTTTTAATAGGTAAGATTCTCTAGTGATATCATGATATTATTTACCTACTAGGTAATAGGTTTTGTTAGAAACGTATATACCTTTTGTTACTTTTTACATATAATTCATCGTCTGTAATCACATTAATCGTTACCTCATAACATCCTTTCACCCTCCCGTATCCCCATTTCCAGTTCTTGTTTATTACCATTTGATACTATTCTGTATTACGTTTAAGATCAAAAATCATGCTTGCATAAATGATATGCATGTATGATCCCGCATCTAATAAAATAATTATCCAACAAGTTCATGGGCTTTGATGCTCTTTGGTTTTCACGACTTTGGTTTTCACGACTTTGTTTTCACGACTTTGTTTTCAGGACTTTGGTTTACAGAACTTTTGACTTAATAGGTCACGAACCTGTAAGACTTTAGATCAAATTGCACTGCTTGTTTTACGTTTCTGAATTCATAAAAGAGAAGGAAGAATGGTAAAAAAAGAGTCCTAGAGACCCCATAAAAAAAGAAGGGGCGAGCAGGGAATTGAACCCTGGGCCACTCGCATGCTTGACTTAACCGTTTTTGTTTAGCCCCATTTGGAACCAAACATCGGCTTCACCCAAAGCGAGTATCATACCACTAGACCACACGCCCTCTGTTATCAGGACAACTTGTTTTTAGGAATATCATGTCCAGTGAGCCTCCCAAAAAATGTGTTTAATATTTAATATGGAACTACATTATAGATAATAAAAGTGTAGTTGAAGTATACCTGAAAAGCATCAGGTATACCCTTCAGGTCCTTCTGAATAAACAGTAGTCCTTTCTGACAACATTTGCAACCTTCCTCCGTCTCATATTCATCGCTCGCCCTAGTCTCACCAGCTGCCCACCCCCGCCCCATCGTTCCACTGCATCGTTCCACTGGCACACAAACCCGCGCACTAAAGATCAAACATCAAAACACAGTCGATTCAAAGTTATAGTCACTACATTAATCACACCCCATATCACCCCCATTAATCATGGTCTGGGTAGACTCAATGCCAGAGAGTCTGGCCCCATTATTAACCCCAGATCATTCAGATGTCCTAGAATTAGTAGATATCCAACACACAAATCTAATGGCTATCCTAACCTCAGACAGTATAATCATTGTCGATAAACAGACATTAATCCCTATAACCATTTATACCCGAACTTCCAAAGCCCTTGAACAACAAGGAACCAATCAATACTTAAAGACAAAAGCCATTAACGTTGATGTGGTGAATTTCCAACGGCTCGGATTGGTCAATTTATTCTTAATCACCAATAAAGATTATTTAATTATTTATCAAATTAATATTCAACTGACTTCTTCAATTTATGAATTATTGAAAGAGAACAACGGGGATCTCTTACAAAAACAATTGCCAATATCTACTGAATTGGGTAATGGTTCCGGTTCTATCATTCAATATTTAAAGGATATGACCAAATCTTTAATGAGTAATAATTTAATTAATCTTGAAAATATTGAAAACTTTAATAATCAATCACAATACACCGAATTACAATTGATTAATAATTGTAAGATATCTATCTTCAAAATCCTTAAGATTAGTAATGGAATCAATAATACCAATGTATGGATCAAAGCTAATAGTCATAATATCTTTATAAATAATATGAATTTATTTCAGATCATTAATATTAAAAGTTTGAATGAAATTACATTTAATGTATTAGATTTTGAATGGTATACAGGAGGTGATTTGATCAATAGTTGGTATAACCTGTATAGAAAGTCATTTATGTTTGTTAATGAATTTGATGAACTTTGGTATTTGAGTTTTGGTAACAATGAATTGAATCCTCAAGGGTATAAACTTGGTGTTTATAAGGTGTGGGATTTAATATTTAATCCAAAATATGACTTATTATTAATCAAATCCAAACATCAAAATGAACCATCTACTAAGGTAAAAGATCCTGATGATTCAGGTGAAGTTGATGAATTTAATGAAAGATCATCTGATAGATCTTCTTCTTCTGATGATGATGATGATGATGACGATGATTCAATCGAAAATATTAATCTTAAACTATATAAATTTAATGACCGTAAACTCACTTACCTAAATGATATTACTTTTAATTTAGGAGAAGCCGATTTTAAAATTATTTGGTCATCAAATGGGGAATTTTTCATTGTCTTAACTCAAAGAGGTTATTGGTTAATCTCAAGTAAATTTGGTAATATTACTACCAATACTTATAATTTATCCCTTGAATTGAATAATTTATACTTACCGATTCAAAATTTAATCATATTAAATAATAATCATCAAATCATTTATCACCATAATAATCATCTTTATAAACTTAATTTAATCAAATCGATTAATAAAGACCAATTGATTTTCAATAATTTGCTGTATTTAATGATTATGGATCAACATCATCTGAAATTAATTAAATTCCCCTTACTAAATAACTTCAAAAAAATCTTAATGAATATGGAATGTATAGAAACTGATCCATTTAATATAATTGATCAAAATGATAAACATACCGAAGGAACCTTTCAAGTTAAAATCAATCAATACAATCAATTCATAATGAGTTATGGGAATCATTTATCAATCTCAACTCCTATTAAAACTGGGAATAAATATAATCATATTCTTTGGTATAATTTTAAAAATTATTATATGGAACAATTAAATATTATCGAACAATTAAATTATGAAAATTATTTAATCATTTTAAATCGGACCACTAAAGAAATTGATCATCATGATAAAGTTATTGATGAATTAATTATATTAAATATTGAAAATTCTAAATATGGGAAGGGGGGTAATATTTATCAATTTGATAGTGACTTGATTGTTCATCGACAAAAATTTAATTATTTAATAAAATCTATTGATTTAATTGAAGATTCTAATCAATTGGTGTTTATTGATGATAATTTTCAATTGGTAATATTAAATCTTTTAACCGATTATTTTAATGAATCAGATCAATTAAATTATAAGTTTTTTATTAAAGTGGAAAAAATCATAAATTTAAAATCATTTCAATTAACCAATACAAATGATCGAAATATTTCTATTAAACAATTTAAAGTTATTCATAATAATCATCAAAAGATTTTAGGATTTTTAATCTTATTAGAAACTGGAGAATTGTTGTTAATTAAAAATCAATTTAATAAGATTTTGATGACTCATTATTATCAACTTGTTAATTTAGGGTATACAAATGAATCAATGATTATAAACCCATTGATGATTAATGAGGAATTCATTAGCTATTTATTATTGATGAGTGGTAATAATCAATTATTGATTTATAATTTAATGGATTTGGTGGATTTAAGTTTTGATAATTCTAATCATTTAAATGATGGAATTAAAGATATTAATACTAATCTACCATTATCTATAACTCCTATAAAGATAGAGATTAATAATTTTGAGCCAATAAAATTGGTACTTTCCAGTAATAATAATGGCATTAATTTAATTGGTATTGAAGATAATTTAGTGGGGCAAAGTCTGGGTCAAAGTCATAAACCATCAGAAAATACCCTCACCCCTAACAACCATAACAATAATACCCAATTGGTGATCAAAATTAACCATCAACTTATCTTAAATAACCTCATCAAATTTGACTTGATCAATGGTGTCTCATTAGATAGAATCTTGACGAAATTTGGAAGATTTAATCAATTTAATTATTGTTTAGAATTATTATTATTTAATGGATTAATCAATAATAACCATGGATTTATTAAACAACTTATCCAATTAATCCAATTAATCGATCGACCAATCATTTTCATTAATTGTCTTCGGAAAATCGAATTTAAATATTGGTCAATATTCTTTAAGATCTTTAATACTAATCCTATCAATTTAATGAATGAATATATTAACAATAACCAAATGGAATTGGGGTATAAATTTTTAATAATTTATTTGAATTTGAAATCAGATTTGGATGATTCTGATGCTAATTTAAATCAAAATGATAAGCAAGTGATATTAAAGATTTTTAGATTATTGATTGATCAGAATAAATTTGATTTAGGATTTGAATTGTGTAGGTTTATCAAGTTGTTGGATCCAAGTAATGAGACATTGGAGAGGATAGAGGAGGTGATGAATGAGGCAGCGAAGTAGAGACTAGGCAGTGTGTAGGAAGTATATAGTGTGTAGGTAATAGATGCATATCAGTAGAGAAATGTTGTACCCCATCACCTAGTTATCACCATATCCCTATCAATCGTCGTGTCTCCACCACCAAATTTTTCAACCAAGTTCGCACCCTCAACCAACCACATTCAAGTTAAATAATCTCCAGAACCCTATAAACATCACCAATAACCCATCATAAATCATGACTTTGGCTACAGAATTTGCAGAAACTACCAAACGTTCTGCCACTAACCCTGAAATGAGAAAAAGAGTCTTACACTTATACAGAAAATATATGAGATACTCCCGAGAAATGAGTGATATCTACGAATTAGATATGCCAGTTTCAAACGTTAAAACTAAAATTAGACAAGAATTCGAAAGACAAAGATTTGTAAATGACTTAGGAGTTCGTAATGTATTATTAATGAAAGGTCAAATGGAATTCCAAGAGTTGATTAATTTCTGGAAACAACAATGTCATGTTATGACTTACTTTGATGATTATCCTCAATTACATGAATCTAATGATTTCGTTCAAGATTTCTTAAGAGGTAAATAAATAGTTCTCCCACTCCAGCATAGATAAATTAATACACGACATAGGAAACAAACATCTCAAATTTATTAATACATTTATAAGATATTTTTATCTCTTTATATAAAAACTATTAACTCTAAAAAAAGATAGCAATTATTATTACTTAATATTACTTGAGAATCAGTTCTTGATAGAAGTAATCCTCATAGGAGACCCAAATACAAAAATAATATGAACATAACATGAACAACAACAACAACAAGAAGGAAAAGAAGAAGAAGAATCAAACAATAAAAAAAAAAAAACTAAAAAATGGCTGGAAAAAAAGCAAATCAATTCAATGATAGTTCAGGTTCTAGAGGCTTGCGGAGTTTAGGTCCCAAGTCCTAGGTTAGTTGACTCTAATCAGATTGTATTTATTCCATGTTATCATCTAAAGGAGCTTCATCTTCATATTCAATTTCTTCTTCATCAATACCAGCATCTTGATATTGTTGATATTCATTAACTAAATCATTCATATTAGATTCAGCTTCAGTAAATTCCATTTCATCCATACCTTCACTAGTATACCAATGTAAGAAAGCTTTTCTTCTAAACATGGCACTAAATTGATCACCAATTCTTTTAAATAATTCTTGAATAGAGGTGGAATTACCAATAAAAGTAGCAGACATATCTAAATCTTTTGGAGGAACAGAACAAATAGCAGTTTGAACATTATTAGGAATCCATTCAACAAAGTATGAAGAATTTCTAGTTTGAACTTTTTGCATTTCATCGTCAACTTCTTTAACTGATACTTTACCTCTAAAAAAGGCAGCAACTGTCAAATATCTCCCATTTCTTGGATCTGAAGCAGCCATCATATTTTTACTATCAAACATTTGTTGAGTTAATTCTGGTACTGATAAGGCTCTAAATGATTTTGATCCAATGGAAGTTAAAGGAGCGTAACCAACCATGAAAAAATGTAATCTTGGGAATGGTACTAAATTAACAGCTAATTTTCTCAAATCAGAATTTAATTGTCCAGGATAACGTAATGAAGTAGTAACCCCTGACATTACTGATGATACTAAATTATTTAATTCATCATAAGCTGGTTGATTTAATTTTAAAGTTCTTTGACAAATATTATATAAAGCTTCATTATCAATACAAAAAGTTTCATCTGCAGTGTCAACCAATTGATGAATTGATAAAGTAGCATTATATGGTTCAATAACAGTATCACTGGTTTTAGGAGATGGAACTACTGAAAAAGTGGCCATCATTCTATCAGGAAATTCTTCTCTAATTTTACTAATTAATAAAGTCCCCATTCCTGATCCAGTACCACCACCTAAAGAATGAGTGATTTGAAATCCTTGTAAAGAATCACAAGCTTCACTTTCTCTTCTAACTACTTCTAAAACTGAATCGACTAATTCAGCTCCTTCAGTATAATGACCTTTAGCCCAGACATTACCAGCAGAACTTTGTCCAAAAATAAAATTATCTGGTCTAAATAAATTACCAATTTTTGATGATTTAACGGCATCAATAGTACCTGGTTCTAAATCAACTAAAACGGCTCTTGGAACATATTTCCCATTGGAGGCTTCATTATAATAAACATCTAATTTTGATCTTTGTAATTCGTCTTTATTTTGAAGATTACCACTATTATCTAATCCATGTTCTCCATTAATAGTTTCCCAGAAAGCAGCTCCGATTTGGTTACCACATTGACCGGTGGATAAATGAATCTATAAGTGTTAGTAAGCATTGATGGGTTAAAAAGTGAAGGTGATGTGAAGGTGATGTGAAGGTGATGATGATGGGATATGAAATGAGAGGTGTATGGGATGAAAGGATGTTACTATGGTTATAATTATGGTGCATGGTGTATGGTGTATAGTCTGTGGTGAATGGTATATGGTGTATCGTGTACGGTGTATAGCGTATGGTCTATAGTCTGTGGTGTATGGTCTATATATCTGGGTCAAATCAAATCATTAGACGATGTGATCAGATCTCACCAGACGTGTAACAATCCAATCCCATAATTGATCTTTACCCCCCATCAAACACCATCTTCCCTGGGAGTCAGTTTGGAAATGATCTATCATCTAAACACAATCATTCATAGCTTTCAACTACCCTATAAGTTACTGGTGCAGTTATTGATGGATTAAGAAATCCATTAGGGATAAAAACCGATGGGGTGTGATTACTTATAGCAAGTGGAGGATGAGGGCATGCCAGTTCAATTCCAAGGGACCCCGGTTCAAATCAATCAATCAATCACATTCACATAAGGAGACTGAGTCGATATACTCAAATCATACATACAATTTCTCTCATGGTGATTAACAAATCTAATGTATTTCAAGAAGAAACAGTTACAACAGGATCGTGTAATTTTTTTCATTGAGATTTGTTTGTTTATATTTTGAACTGGTAAAGGCGCGAATATAGTCGAGGAAAATGGGAGTGAGAGTGAGAGAGTGAGAAAGTGAGAAAGTGTGTGAGGGTGAGGCCATTGGTGGGTTTGGGACATATAGGGGTTGGTGGTAGGGTTGGTGGTAGGGTTAGGCTTAGTATAGGAGTCGGTGGTGTGTGGATTTATTGGGGCATGATCTGTTGTGGCTTGTGGTCTGTTGTCTGCTGTGGTCTAATTTATGGTCTCTGGTATTAGGTCGGTCTCCGGTATTAGGAGGTGGTAGATGGTGGTAGATGGTGGTAGATGGTGGTAGATGGTGGTAGGTTCTCCTAATTAGGTCCAGCCTAATGCCATATGGCCCTATTCCCTCGCCCTATGACTCTCACTCTCACTCTCTCACTCTCTCACTCTCTCACTCTCTCACTCTCTCACTCTCTCACTCTCTCACTCTCTCACTCTCTCACCTTCTCACCTTCTCACCTTCTCACCTTCTCACTCTCACTCTCTCAATCCAGCCACCTCATCCAGTGTTCATTCTTCAATCTTATTCAATATCTCCCACCCCCCATCGCCATTATGATGAGTATACAGAATAGAACCTTTGAATTCCAACAATGTGTCTCATCATATGACAAAATCAATAAAAAAACCCACGCTAATAACGGTCCTGTCGGTGCCGCTGGTGGTAGTAATAACCCTAATAAAAAGAGTAAATTTGGGTATCAAGCCAGTATAATTGCTAAAGATATCGCTCATACCACTGAATTATTAAGTAAATTAGCATTGTTAGCTAAGCGGAAACCCTTGTTTGATGATAAACCCATAGAAATCGGAGAATTGACTTATGTGATAAAACAAGATATCTTTAAAATTGAAACCAATATTAACAACTTGCAAAAAATTATTAATGGTGATAATAATATAACTATTGATTCACAGATCAACCAATATTCTAAAAATGTCATGACATTATTAAATTCTAAAATGAAAAATATCTCTGGAGAGTTTAAGACTGTTTTAGAAACTCGTCAAAAGAATGAACTTTTAAATAAATCCAGATCACAAAATTTTCTTTCTGCTAGTCATCATCAACATCAACATCAACAAGGGGGAGATATAAGTCCATTATTATCACAAGCTAATAGTCCTAATATTAGTCAAAGTAACTTAAATTTAGGAGAAAACCCATATGCTCAAGCTGCTAGTAATTCTAATACTCCTATTAATCAAAATCCCGATTTAGATCCCGATACTTCTGTACCATATTCTAATTATAATAATGGAGAATTTCTTTCAATACCTGATCAAACTCAACAATTACTTATGATGGAAGATCAAAATCAACAATATTTACAACAAAGACATTCAGCAGTGGAAACCATTGAATCGACCATTAATGAAGTGGGGAATTTATTTCAACAATTAGCTACAATGGTTAGTGAACAGGGGGAAACCATTCAAAGAATCGATCAAAATGTCGAAGATATTAATTTAAATATTTCTGGTGCTCAAAGAGAATTGTTGAAATATTATACTCATATATCTAATAATCGATGGTTATTTTTAAAGATATTTGGGGTGTTGATAGTGTTTTTCTTGTTGTGGGTGTTAGTGAGTTGAGGTGTATATGAGTGAAAGGAGTAGAGGGAGTGGTGTGGTGGTAATGTGTGTAGCAGTAATAAGTACAATAGTAATGGTAATAGTAGTAGTCATACTAAGTAGTAGTCATACTAAGTAGTAGTCATACTAAGTAGTCCTCTTAGTCCTATTACCTTCGTGTCTGTACCGACTCTCGCTTTTTCTGCTATCAATTTTGAGAACCTTCAACCCTCCCTAAGTCATTCAACTGATAATTAATTCTAATTTACCCCCCAGTTATATCCATACACTTCATCCCATTACCCCCCGTCTATTTCATCTATATATTATCCTTTCTTGATATAGTAATCTATTGGTGTGATCCTCCCCTGTCCTTCTCCCCATTGCTGCCCCCGTTAACCGTTATCATTTTATCCTCAAATATTATTATCTGCTCATATCAATCATCATGTGGAATTACTTATTCGGTGGTAACAAACAACAAAAGAAAGAGTTGCCTAAAAAGGCCATCGTTGAATTAAGAGAACACATTCAAATGTTAAATAAAAAACGAGCTCATCTAGAACAACAAATTGAAGATCAAGACTCATTAGCTAGAAAGCATATTCTGACTAATAAAACCTTGGCTAAAAATGCATTGAAACGGAAAAAGGGTTATGAAAATAACTTGTTAAAGATTGAGAATCAAATAGATTCATTAGAGACTCAATTAACTGCTATAGAGGGTGCTAATTTGAATTTAGAAACCATGAAGGCTATGAAACAAGGGTCATCAGCTATGAAACAAATACATGGTGAATATGATGTTGATAAAGTTGAAAACACTATGGATGATATTAGAGAACAAGTTGAGTTAGCTGATGAAATTTCTGAAGCCATATCGAGACCGGTTGGTAATGATTATGTTGATGAAGATGAATTAGATGAAGAATTGAACATGTTACAACAAGAACAAGCTCAACCGGTTCAACCTCAAAAGGCTCCAGTTCAAAAGGTTTCTGCTCAACCTCAACGTAACGAAGATCTTCCTGATTTCCCTACCGTTAATAAGGATAAACCTCAAGCTAAAGAAGATGATGAAGATGAGGAAGCTTTAAAGGCATTACAGGCCGAAATGGGATTATAAGAAATGGGATTATAAGAAATGGGATTATAAGAAAAGGGATTATAAGAAATGGGATTATAAGGATAATGTTATTGCCATTGGTTTGTGGTGTTTTCCCTGCTCCCTGCTCCCTGTTCCCTGCTCCCTGCTCCCTGCTCCCTGCTCCCTGCTCCCTGCTCCCTGCTCCCTGCTCCCTTCCCCATGTCTCACTTGCCCCCTTTGTTTTGGCACTATGCCAATATCATCACCATATCCTGACTAGCCTGACTTGTCCAACCCCTTCACCCTTATACTGACTCACAGAATCACTACCCATTCATCCATCCCTGCTTTTAATGTTCTATCCCTCCTTTTAATTCACTCTTGCCTCCTATAGTTTATATAAACCTATCTTAATATACTGATATAATTTTTTGATTGTGCCACGGCCTCGAGATGAGATGATTTCGCATCTTAAGTTTTTTTCTCTATGAGCTACCAAGAATAAGGTTAAACTTTCTGTGTATACATTTATATCCACTCATAAATTAGAACAACTCGAGGAAATTCTTTTGATTAGTTCATTTTTAGTATAAAATAAAATAATAGAGCAAAAAAAAACCCCCAAAAAAAAAAAGTCAAAATCCTGGAGAGTGTGAAAATCGGTGAAGTATATCAAAAATGAACCCACAACTGTTCAAAGTGCTTAAAAGCATTAAACCCACATCCACTACAACCTATCGGAACAAGATTTCATGTTCATATGGCACCAGCAATTTAACCCATTTAAGGCTCAATAGCACGGGACCTAGCACCAACCCATCTTCCACTCACACAACTTCAGCTGGTCCTCCATCTACAGATTCAAGAGATATGCCTAATTATACCTCATTTCTTTCATCATTAAAATTCTCTAATTCCAGAGATAAAAACTTTCATCGGAAATCATTTGAAGAAATCGACCCTGATTCCATTAATGAATACATGAACAAATTAAACCAAGAAAAACACAACGGGCATATCAATGATTTAGCTACCATGACATGGACTTCTCAATATGATTCGGTTATAAGACAACCATTTGCTAAGGATATTACTCACATGCAATCATTATTAGATGCTCTATTATCTAGTAAGAATTTCTCCAGAGCTGATAAGATTTTAAAATCCATTTATCAATTATCATTATCAAATGAAGATTTCATGTTTTCCCTTAACAATTATTTGGAGAAATTAAGTCAACAACCTGAAATAACTGTTGATGATTTAAGACGATATTTCAATGATTTTTTAAAATCCACTCCAATTAACCGGGCTGCCAGTTCGAATACCACCACAAAATTATCTCCTAATGATAGAACCATGGCCATCTATTTGGCTACTGCATTGAATACCAATCAAACGGATCAATATAAAAGCTTATTGGCTGAATTAAGACCCAATTATAATTTAATCCGAAAGACTTTAACTCATATAGACATTCTAGGAATTGATAATTTGACCCAAATATTTCAAGATGAATTAATTTCAGAAAAGCATATTCCTAAAGATTTCCTACCGCTTTATGAACAATTAAAGTCATCCAGTATAGAAACTACTAATGACACCAATAGAGGTATTGAAGATTCAAATGAGTTGGGTGATGATAAAACTTTAAGTAATGATACTATTAATAATGATCTGATGAATGAAAGTAAAGACAATCATTTTGATTCAGAAGCTAACATCCCAGCAGTTTCTAAAGAAGCTGAACAATTGAAATCTGTTGATTCATTTGGATTAAAGGTTGTTAGACATACCTTATTAGGATTAGACCAATCCACTCAACAAGAAAAATCTATAGTGAATGATTTGATTAAAAATCTAGAACATGATTTAGAAAATTATGTGGTACATAAATTTTCATCATCTGATGACAGAAGAGATTATTTTAATCTTTATAAATCATTAAAAAGTGATGAGGATCGAAAGAAATTTAATGAAGCATTGGACTTGTTTAATCAAACTAGACAAAGAACTATTGAATTAAGAGGAGCCGATTCAGCTAAAGAAAAATGGAAACATGATTATGAAGAAATGCAAAAACGAGGATCAATGCATTTTGGCAAATCTCTTAATGTTCGATTATATGAATGGTTTCAATTATTATTACCATATGTTAAAGAAGAAGTTAATCAATGTGAAAAGATTTTATCGGGAGAAGTATCAATTCATAATTGTAAATCTGAAGATAAACCATTAATTAAAGAACGATCATTTTATGCACCATATTTAACGTTAGTACCCCCAGAAAAAATGTGTGCCGTTACAATTCTTGAATTATTAAGATTAAATTCAACTGGGGGAGTAGTTGATGGAATGAGAACTGCTAGAGCTTTGATATCAGTTGGTAGAGCTATTGAAGTTGAATATAAATCTCAAAAACTAATGGATTCAGAACAAAAATCAATTTCTAAAAAAACTAGAAGTACCAGAGAATGGAGTAAAATTTTTAAACTTATTAAAGATTCTAAAGATAATAGTAAAAAACATAGTAATGCTTATAATGGACAAGCATTCAGTGAATGGGATAATTCTTTACATGCGAAGGTTGGAAGTGTATTAACTTCATTACTTATTCATGTAGCTAAAGTACCAGTTAAAGGAACTGATCCAGCTACTGGCAAAACTGTTACTGGAACTCAACCAGCATTTTTCCATACATATCAATATATTCAAGGTCAAAAATTAGGAGTATTAAAATTACATAAAAATATCATTAAACAATTATCATTAGATGTTGATGGGAGTTTAATTCAACCTCATTTCTTACCCATGTTAACTCCTCCAAGACCTTGGACTTCTTATAATGATGGAGGGTATTTATTTTCTCAAACCACTTTGGTTAGAACCAGAGATTCTCCTGAAACCATTGCTTATTTAAAAGCTGCCTCTCAAAGAGGTGACCTTGATAAAGTTTTAGATGGATTAAATGTATTAGGTAATACTCCTTGGACTGTTAATAGAAAAGTTTTACAAGTTATGACTAAATATTGGAATACTGGTAAAGAATTTTTAGATATTCCTCCAGTAGTTGATGAACCAGAATTACCAGATCCAATTCCTAAAAATTCTGAACCAGCTGTATTAAGAGATTATCAGAAAAAAGTTCGAAGTGCTATTAATATGTCTGCAGCTTTTAAATCTCAAAGATGTGATACTAATTATAAATTAGAAATTGCTAGAGCTTTTATTGGCGAAAAGATGTTTTTCCCTCATAATATTGATTTTAGAGGAAGAGCCTATCCAATTTCACCTCATTTTAATCATTTAGGTAATGATTTAACTCGATCATTATTTTTATTTTGGGATGGTAAACCATTAGGAGAATCAGGATTGAAGTGGTTAAAAATTCATTTAGCTAATCTTTATGGAATTGATAAAGCTCCATTACATGAAAGAGCTAAATTTACTGAGGATAATTTACATAATATTATTCAATCAGCTGAAAATCCTATGGAAGAAAATAGTTGGTGGACTAAAGGGGAAAAACCTTGGCAAGTATTAGGTTGTTGTTTTGAACTTAATGAAGCTTATAAATTACAAAATCCTTGTGAATATATTTCTCATATCCCTGTTCATCAAGATGGGTCATGTAATGGTTTACAACATTATGCTGCATTAGGGGGTGATATGGAAGGAGCTCGTCAAGTGAATTTAATCCCTGCTGATAGACCTCAAGATGTTTATTCATTTGTTGCTAGTCTTGTTCAAAAAAAAGTTGATCAAGATGCTGAAGCTGGTAATAAATATGGATTATTTTTACAAGATAAACTTACTAGAAAAGTCGTTAAACAAACGGTTATGACCAATGTTTATGGGGTTACATTTGTAGGGGCTAGAGATCAAATTAAAAAACAAATTAAACAATATTTTGATTCTGATAGTGATCAAGATCCTGGGGAATATGCTCAATATTTAACTCATCATGTATTTGGATCTATTAGAGAATTATTTGAAGGAGCTCATTTGATTCAAGATTGGTTAGGAGAAGCAGCAAGAATTATTAGTAAATCGGTAAGAATTGATTATGAAGAAACTTCTGCTGCTAATGCTAATAAACCAAATCATTTATCATCAGTGATTTGGACTACTCCTTTAGGGTTACCATGTGTTCAACCTTATAGAGCCTCTAAAAAGCAAGTCATTGGTACCAATTTACAAGATGTAGCTATTAGTGATCCATTTGGAGCATCTCCAATAGATGCTAGAAAACAAAAAACTGCTTTACCTCCAAATTTTGTTCATTCATTAGATGCTACTCATATGTTAATGACTGCTACTGCTTGTAATTTAAGAGGATTAAAATTTGCATCAGTTCATGATTCTTATTGGACTCATGCTTGTGATATTGATACATTAAATACCCAATTAAGAGAACAATTTGTTAAATTACATCAAGTGGATTTGATTGAAAGAATTAAACAAGAATTTGAAGCTAGATATAAAGGATTTTTACAAGTAATTAATTTACCAAGAGATCATGAATTAGTTAGAAAAATTCAAAATGTTCGGAAAAAAATTGTTGGTGATTTAGGACGAGCCTTAACAGTAGCTGATGAAATTCATTTAGAAAAAAGACGTCAAGAATTACTTGCCTCATCTGATGCTAATGTGGTAGAAATGGGTAAGAAATTAATTACTACCGTTAGTGTAACTGAAGATTATGATTTAACCGAAATTCCTCAAGCATCAACTGGGTTTCAAATTTTAGCCCCAATTAAATTTCCTCCTATTCCTAAAAAGGGTGAATTTGATGTTAGTTTAGTAAAAGATTCTACTTATTTCTTTTCATAACCCAATATATTTAATATCATTGGAACCGTAAATAGATTTATTTAAACATGTAAATAGAAAATCAGTTATAATAAATGATAGACTTTTTTGTCCTATATTGACCTGCTTATATTGTAGTATACATCTATATGATCTTCCCCTGTTGTTCAAGATCCTCTATTAATGGCAATAATGGTTGTAATTCATTTCTATCCACCAACTTGAATTCTTTAATAAAACTTATAAAATGAGCAAAAAATGAATTCCAATGAGCTTCTAAACTTAAATGCACGATCTTATCAAAATGATTATGATATATATGAGCAAATATTCTAAACATTTGTCTAGAAATATTCTTACAATCTTTGATAAAATTTGGGGGGAAAGCACCTCCATTTTTAGTAGGAAATACCGATTGATCATTAAGTTTATTAGAAATCCAGGTTAAAACATATTCAATATAATGAGCTGCTGGTAGATTTATCGATTGTCCATTAGAATCTACCCATAGATAATTAGTATTTGGACCAGCATTCATAGTAGGATATGCTTCAGGAGTAACATATTCTACAAAAACTCCATAAAATTGATTTAAATTATTAAAGATTTCAAAGATATTTAAAGCAATCCATTCTCCATAATCAACATATTTAGGTAATTGAACAATGGTTTTAAAGGATCCTTTAACCAAGGAGGTTTTAATAAATGGTTCATTCATAAATAATGGTAAAGGTTCTAAATCATCTCCATTATTATTATGATTACCAACATGATTATTCGGGTTATTTATATCATTTAGTGAGCTGTTATTATGATGTAAAAATGCTTCTTGTTTCAGTGGCAGGGTATTCCCATTTTGATTCAACCGGGTTCGGTTTCTTCTAGTTGGTGATCCTTGTTTATTATTATATGGTTGATTAGCTCTTTGTTGTTTAGTAGGGGATAATTTGGTGGGTGATTGTGGTCTTCTTATTGGTGATCCTGATGAATTTGGGTGTTGATAAAATACATTATTGGTATCCAACTCTTTTTTATTCTTCTTGGGGCCTCTACCTAATCCTCTAATGGTATTTAAGAATGACATGATTGAGGTGTATGCAAATGAATCCACGCAATAAAAATTTAAAGGTTCAGCTTGAAAAACTGAAAGAAAACAAAAACAAACAAACAAGCCCCTATGTAAATAGCAATAAAAAAACTCTCAAACTTGATAAAAGTTAGAATTTAACCTTATTCGAGAGATTATCAAGGATACTTCTATGAGTGAAATTGGTTTAGAAGTACCTTTGTTATTGTTGGCGTTGTAGAGGTTGAGAAAGCAAAGGTTTTGTGTAATAACAAGTCGCGATCGTTGATCTGGAAAAGGCTGCGAAGACAGGCTGAAGGCAGGTCCATGCTACAAGGCAGGTCCTTGCTCAGACTACCACCACGTCCAGGTTATTACTCTATCCAGCCTTCTACTAGCCTCCTACTACGTTTACCCTCTATGTCAATTTTCTCTATATTTAAATATAAACCCAAACTATTAGATGGAACATACTCTAAACAAATCTTCCTAATGATTGACCCATTTTTACCTTTTGACCAACTTCTAAATTGAATTTGAAATTATCAGGTGCTTCAAATACTAACACAACAGTGGACCCTAATTTAAATCCCCCAAATTGTTGACCTTTAGTTAAAGGATATCCTCCTAAAAGCTTACTGGCTTTGGTATACGTAGCTTCATAAACGGTGTTTTTCTTCAATCTTTTACGTTTTTCAGCATTGATTGAATTAGATTTTGATGAGGTCGATGAATTAACTATCGTCACATCATCAGTGATTTCAGTAGCATTACTATTAGATTTCTGCTCAGACAATAATGGAGTGGTTTCTTGATCTTCTTTTAATGACTCTTTTGATGATTCGGATGATGCCTTTTTGGTGGCATTCAGATAAACTTCATGTTCATAAATATCATTAGTCTTTAAATCTTTATCAAAATCAACCACTATACTTCCAACATTGGTAGCCCCTACAGGAATCATTGAAAAAAACCCATATTTCCAATACCCTAAAAGAGCAACTCTTTCATTTAATATAAATAATCCTTGTAAGGTTTTTTGAAAAAATGGAGCCACTGAAAATAATTCTCCAATAAAATGACGTCTTAAGGTAGTAACCCAATTAGTTGGTGAATGATAATGATGATAATCCCCTGGGGCTAAATAAATTACTGAAAAGTATAATTGTTTATTCCCACTTAATTCTAATTTTTCTAATGGAGTAGGAGTTAAATCTTTTGCAAGGGATAATTCTTTACTAATAGTAGAATTTGAATTTTTAATAGCTCTATCCCCTTCATCTTTATAATTTAAATCAGGAATATTATGACTAGTTTCGGGGGGGTTTTCCCCACCAATTATATCATCAACCGTATAACTTATCCCATTTATTTTAGCAAATTCTTGGTCTCTTTCTAATACAGTTGCATCATCATCGTCATGATCAAAATCTAATGAATGTGATGGGGCTGCTAATCTTTCAGTTTTTAATCCTAATAATGCATCAATAGAATATGTCATGCCTTTAACTTGTTCAATTTCTCCATTTTCAATCACTCCAAATTTTAATACTTTCCCATCTGCTGGTGATACTAAATCCGTATCAGCTATAGGTCTAACTCCTGGTTTTAAATTCCTATAAAAAAATTCAGATAAATTCTTATAAGTGGTTAAATCTGGTTCTTCCATTTCATCCAAATTAACTCCAAATAAAAACGAATATACCCGATAAGAAGGGGATCTTAACCAAACTGGTAAATCTATTGAATTAACTTGTCCCCATAATCTTGAAATAGCTTTTAATGGGAAAGTAGAATAAATATATAAATGCCAAGATTGGGGTTTAATAGCATATTCATTATGAGGAATATATTCATCATCATCATCATATGCTCCTCCCCTTTCATATTTAATTTTTCCTGCTACTCCAGTTAATAAAACTGCTAATGAAGTTAAGGTCCACCATCTAATAAATCTTCTTCTTTGTTGTCTTTGTTTACGAGCTTCACTAGAAAAAAATCGTTTATGAAGGTTCCCAGTTTGAGTTCTAATTTTTTGATTGGCAGTCGAAAACAGCCGTTTGGTTAATCTAAAATTTGGTAATCTTAAAGATTTTCTATAACCAGTATTATTGGAATTAACATTCCCATTATTGGAGTTATTACTCCCATTCCCATTCCCGTCACGAGACCAGGTGGTGTAATACAACACACTCCTTTTAGTGGGTCTGGGGATCTTAGGGAAAAGATAATAACCTCTCTTTTGAGTCTTTTTATTAGGAGGTAATGAATCATTTACTGCTAATTCTGTGATAGTACTAGCTCTTGAAAGTGGTTGAGCGATATTCATTCTTTGAGGCCCCAACATAAAGGGGGCTGGGGTGTACCGTAACTTTCTCTTCATACTGGGGGAAGGATTAAATGAAGGTGGTCTATAAACCATTACTGTCAAGGAAGTCTTATCACTTAAATACCAACCAACTCAAATCCCCTTGACTTTTGTGAATTCCCTCTAACCGTTATAGTTGTATTTTTTTTTTTTTTTTCACCTTTTTAACTTAACACGATCGCGCTTGTGATCGTGTGAGATCGTGTGAGAATGGAGCAGATTTAGACGAAGAGGAGGAGGAATTTATAAGGCGGGGGTGGTGTGGTTAGTGCCATAGGGCAAGTAGTAGGGGGGACACAACCATACCAGATGTATCTAAAGGGTATTACTGTGGTGTCACGGGTCACTACGGCGTCACAGTTCACTACGGTATCACGGTATCACTACGGTGTCGCTTTGGTTACAGTATCACTCCAGACCAATTCTCTCCCCTAAATATTCTTATCTGTGAGATTGTCCGGAATGCGGAGGACATTTGGATGTTTGAAAGATATTCTCCACCCACGACCTTTATTTTTATTAAGATAATAAATGCTTGTAAAACTTTAATTAATGAATATTTAGGGCCAAAAAGTGGTTTGGTTGTTATTTTGGTGTAGGAAAATGGTATTATGTGGTTTTTGTGGTTTTTGTGGTTTTTAAAATATTTTCGAAAATTTTGGACGTAGTTGATAATTTGTCAAATTTGCAAATAATGAGAAGTTGAAGCACAGAGGAAGGAATGTGAGTATGATGAAGAGGATGGAACCAATGGATAGAGCCAGTAGACGGAACCAGTAGATAGAGCCAGTGAATAGAACCAGTAGATGGAACCAGTAGATGGAACCAGTAGACGGAACCAGTAGATAAAACTCCCAGCTACACAGTACCAGTTCTACTACCCTCAACAAATACTCTAAACTCGATTGTATATTATCCTATATACCTCAATTATCAGCACCATTTATATTATAAAGCTTAAAGAATTGATAAACATCTTCCATCATATCAGTAATTCCATGATTATGAAATGTCGATTCACTACTTGAAGGATTAGAATTATTAGGAACATTGATATTATTGGAATATACTGCTTGAACTAATGATTGAATTTTAATTAACCCATCTTTAGCAACCAAATCACTTAAACTTAATAATAAGGAACTTGAAAAATCACAATACCATCTATGATTCCATACCAATAATTTAATACAACTTTCCAATATTCTTTCATTTAATTGGTTAATTACTTTAGAATTATTAGCATTGGTATTACCAGAGGTAGAATTTTTCAATAAAATTTTACTTCTTTCCATTTGATAATATTTTAACATTTCTCTAGTAGATTTAGCAGAAAATCTTCCACTTATAGCATTAGCGAAAGCGATAGAACCTTCTTTAAAATGTTTTAATCTAAAGGCAATTAATCCAAGGATTTCCCATTCTAATGTGGTCTTTTTATATTCCATTTGTTGAGCTTGGAAATGAACATATTCTGCTTGCCACATAGTATAAGCTCTTAAATCTTCATATAATAACATGAACAAGTTATCTAACCATCTTTCACATAATCTTTTCTTTCTAAATTCAGTTTCATAATCTTCATCAATATTATTTTGTTGTTGTTGTTCACCATCAATAGCTTCTCGTTTAGGTGATTTAACGGCAATAGTAGAACTATTATCTTCATTGTCATCAATAGTTAAATTGCCATTAGTACCATTGGAACCATTAGTACCATTAGAACTACTATGTTTATGAGTATTATCATCTTTGGTATTATTAGGGGTAGAAGGGGTCAAATTAGTATTGGAAGTAGATTTATCCTTTCTATATTCCTCTTCCATAACAAATACTTTAGCTCTATATTTTAATAAAGATTCCCAACCAGTTTTAACAACAATATCAGTTAACAAATCATAAGCTTTAGCAAAAGTTGATTTTAAATTAGCAGCAGGTAAATTACTTAATTGAGGATCTAAATTTCTTTGTTCATAAGTAATTTCATTACTTTGTAAATTAGACACTTCATCTAATACTACATCAACAGGAGATGGTAAATGTAAATCCTCATTACCACCTTTTAATGGTACTACTCTTTTTAAACCATATCTTTCTTTATGAGAATTCATGGGACATGAATTTAATGTTAATAAAGCATTTTCAAAATCATTTAATTTGGTATAAACTTTTACCAACATTGACCAAGTTTTAAAATCTGCTGGTGATGATTTAACTGCTTGTTGAGCTAATTGTAAGCCAATATCATATCTTTTTTTATCTATACAAAATTGACATTGTAATAATAATAAATCGGAATTTCTATCATTTTGTTGAATACCTTCATTCATTATTTGAACGGCTTTAATTTCTTCATCCTTTAATAATAACACCTTAGCAATTAAACAAATCACATTTGGTTCCTTTTGTTGTAATCGGGATAAAATCTCTAATCCAATATCATAACTTTGAGTTAATTCAATAGCTTTTAAAAATCCATCTACTAAGTAATTACAAATTAATGTAGGTTGAGGAATTTCAATATTACAACCTAATTTAGGTCCATCAAAAAATAATTTTTCAAATCCTTCTAAGAAACTTTTCAAAATATGTTTATTAGTAAAAGGATTTTCTTTTCTAACTTCAACCAATCCTCCAATTTTATTAGAATCATCATCATCTGAATCTATAAGACATCTAACCATTGAACTCATAAATGTTTCTAACCAAAACCTATTCAATTCTTCATCACTAATGGTATGAGTTAAAAGTTTCCCATCATTATTAACAATCTGATTTTCAAATTTCCCTGGTATATGAACCGTAACTCTCATATCAATTTTTGAAAATCCATTATAACTACAATAAGTTAAATCAGGAACTTTCCAATGTTTTTTTTCTCCAAACCAATATTGGGATTTATTACTAATTAAATTAGCAATTTTTTGTAAATGAGCGGCAATTGATGCTGAATTGGAGGTATCAACTCCTGTAAAATAAAGAAAGGTTCCAACTTCTGTTTTGGAATTGACTGATTGTTTATGAATATTACATAAATCAGCTGGTCCTAAATCATAAAACGTGTATAACCGACTGGTTCTTTCGATAAGAGACGAGCCCACAAACTCTTCTTTAGCTCTATAAACGTGTTAGTAATGATGAAACCGATGGGAATGGTGAAAATGGTGGGAATGATGAAGGAGAAATTGACATCAACTCGATCACTGGGGGTTAAATTGTTAATGGGTTGAGAGGCTATGGGTTAATAATCCTGTGACACCCAATGATGTTCATGGACCATCAATTAAGGCCATATGTTTGATTCAATCTCACAAATCTCCATTACACATACTCTGGAATTGACGCTAGCGTTGTTTGTAGCATGGTATAGTGGGTTAGTTTTAGTAGATAACTACGTTGAACAAAAAACTGCGCGCGGTGATTTAAAGCTGCTCCTCGTTGATGGAAAAAAAAAAAAATATTACACAAAATTCATTATAGTACAAAGAATAGACAGTATATAGGCATTACAGGAGCATGTTGGTAAGGTTGGAGTAGGGAGAATTGTAGTAGAACAAGACAACAGGAGAATAGTACACTGATAGACTATTGGACTGTAAACATCACAGATGCCACAGTCATAGCCAGTAGTACCAGTAAGCACCAGGACTTAAACCATCCTACAGTACCATAGTTCTTATGTTCTCTACTGTTTTCTTCTCTACTGTTTCTCTACTGTTTTCTTCTCTTCTGATTAGGTTCATCTTCAGGTTCATCATCCAAATTATCCCAATTCTTTGCCGTCAAACAATACTTTTCAGGAGGTAAATTTAACCCCCATCTTGGAATCACTGGAGGTAATGGTTTAGAGTTTCTTTCATGAGCTAATTCTAATAGTAACTCTTTTGGAGGGGTTGGTTTGAATTGGTAGTTGGCTCTGGCGGCTATGGATAATCTAATGTCATCAGTATTCACAGTAGTATTGGTATTAGGGTTTATGTTGGTGTTTGTGTTCAAAGGTTTGGCGTGATCGTTGTAAGCCAAAGCATCTGTCAATACACTTTTGGTATATCTATGAGCAAAATCCATCAATTGTAATGGAACATGGTCTTCATAATTTTGGATTCCTTGAGTGGCAAAGATAAGATGTAGTAACCTTACATCTCTGGGAACGACATTATCTCCACTACCACTTTCACTATTGGTGGGGCCATTAGCATTTGTCCTATCTCCCATGGTGTTGATGGTGTTGATGGTGTTGGTAGAGAAGTTGAATTTGAAAAAAAAAAGTCGCATTTGAGGTTGCGCATAAATTCGAATGGCTCAGAGTTGATAACGAGAGAAGAGACAAACAAGGGCACACACAATAGAGACAAACAAGGGCACACACAATAGAGACAAACAAGGGCACACACAGAAGAGCACACAAGATATGGATGAATATACTAATAGTAAGATAGAGACTGAAGACCACCAACAGATCGACAACAACCCAGTGAGTGGCCAGACCGGTCCAGTGGTGGATGAAGTGGTAGAGAATCCAGATCAAATGTCAATCACTTATCCCCCACAATCCCAACCCCTTAACATCATTGACCCATTCAGATTCATGAATCAAACCAATGATAACAGTAGCTTAATCATATTGAACCAGAAGATCGAAGACATCAAATTACTTGAGTTATGGGATCATACCACCCTTCATATTTGCGCAGATGCTGGTGCAAATAGACTCTATCAATACTTACAAGAATGCCACATAGACTATAAACTATACATCCCTGACTTCATAGTAGGTGATTTAGACTCTATTGACGAAGATATCAAGAAGAAATATAGTCAATTAGGGGTCAAAATCATTCCTCAATTGACTCAATATGCTAGTGATTTCATGAAAGCTATCAATGTAGTAATGATTTATTACCACTCACACGACGCCAGGCAACAATTATATGGGGATATAAATGAACACGATGGATTACAAATTGTTCTTGAACTGCTTGAAAACCACTCTTCTCAACCAAAGCCGGTCATAAACAATTATATTATCAATGGATTAGGAGGTAGATTTGATCAAACCATTCATTCAATTAATCAGATTTTACAGTTAAAAACATCCCATCCTTACCTCAAGAATTTCTTTATAACCAACCAGGATTTGGTGTTTTTAATTAATAAAGGAATGAACTTGGTTAAATATTCCAGTAAAGGTCAGTTTTTCAAACCCAACCATCATGATAATTCTCAAAATCCCGTGTGTGGATTATTACCATTAAATAAGCCAGTAACTCTTTCAACTCAAGGACTTAAATGGGATGTTACCAACTGGAATAGTAGTATGAGTGGGAAGGTAAGTTCCAGTAATGCTATAGCAAGTGATAATGGAATAATCATCTCCACCACTGATGATTTAGTGATCAATATTGAAATGAATTATTAGCAATAACTAGCAGGCATTTGCGGATTTTGAACCGTTTTTTTTGCAGTCATTTTCAAATATCTCCGCGACCTAAAGTTGAAAATTTTTTTTAATCCTTGAGACACAATCCATAGGGGAATATGTTTAAAACAATCAGACCATTTAACCAGCTTAGGGCTTTAAGTTGTAGGTCTATACCCACCAGCAAGGTTATATTACCACTGGTGAATGGATTCAATAAAATTTCCGAGTTAAAGGAATCAGACCCTATGGCCAGAATTGGGACAATTTCAACTCTTTATCAAAGGGGTTTAAATCTTACTTATGATAGACCAGCAGTAATAAGCCCTAATGTTAACAACATCAATATAACCACAGAGTTTGTACCAGAATCCATGCCAGAGTCCATGCCAGAAACAGGATCAGAATCCACTCCAGTAAAAGAAATCTATGCTGACTCAGTGTTAAGAAAGAGAAGATTAAAGATGAAGAAACATAAATTGAGAAAGAGAAGAAGAGCTCAAAGAGCTTTGAAGAAGAGATTGGGTAAATTATAAGCATAGGTGAACCAGTAAATCTTGTATATGTAAATAGATCAAATATAAGCACCAAAGGGACATGGGGTCATTTTCCATCAGATTTTCATCGATTTTCATTGATTTTCATTGATTCTCATTGATTCTCACACCAAAAATCTCAATTTTTCATCAAAATCTTCTTTATACCATTGACCATGAGTGATACCATTACATTTGTCACAGGAAACCAAAATAAGCTAAAAGAAGTGGTAGCTATCTTATCAACCAATAGTAATGACAATAAAGTAGGTAAATATGTTATTACCAATCAATCATTAGACCTATTAGAAATCCAAGGAACCATAGAAGAAGTAACCATTCATAAAGCTAAAACTGCTGCTCAAGTTGTTGAAGGACCAGTATTAGTAGAAGATACTTGTTTAGGATTCAATGCTATGAATGATTTACCAGGCCCCTATATAAAATGGTTTGTTAAATCCATTGGATTAACTGGACTCGTGAAAATGTTAGACCAATTCCCTGATAAATCTGCTAAAGCCATATGTACATTTGGATATTGTAAAGGACCTAATGATCCAGTTGAATTATTCCAAGGTATTACTGATGGTACCATAGTTGATAGTAGAGGACCAACAGACTTTGGATGGGATTCAATCTTTGAACCTAAAGGATTTGATCAAACTTATGCTCAATTGGATAAACTGGTTAAAAACACCATTAGTCATAGGTTTAGAGCTTTAGATAAATTAAGAGATTATTTATTACAACAATGAGGTAACAGTGAGGTAACAGTGAGTTAGCAAAGAGTTAACAGTGAGTTAGCAAAGAGTTAACAGTGAGTTAGCAATGAGTTAGCAATGAGTTAGCAATGAGTTAGCAATGAGTTAGCAATGAGTTAGCAATGAGTTAACAGTGAGTTAACAGTGAGTTAACAGTGAGTTAACAGTGAGTTGACAGTGAGTTAACAACGAGTTAACAATGAGTTAACAGTGAGTTGACAACATTTTACAACAACATTTTATTACAACTATTTAGTTATAATAATATATAAAGATAACATTTCTATCTTGTCATTAAATCATAAGGTGATTTCATTATTTGTTTATTTCTTAAAGAAATTACCAATCTTATGGAAGAGACCTTTTTTAGAAGGTTTTGTGGAGGGGTTCTCAGCATTGTCATCACCAGTAGGACCATCAGATGTAACGGTATATAAATTATCATTAGAACTAACAATGTTCCCATAACCACCTCTACCAATAAATGACTTATTAGAAGTCACGGGACGTACATCATTGTTTTCAACATCTTGGACTTTTCTAGTGACTTCAGGATCATCATTCTTCATCATATTCCCATAACCACCTCTACCAGTGGTTACCACATCATTATGTAATTGAGGGGTATTGGACCCTTGAGGAACTAATTTTGGGGATGCTTCTTTGGAACCTTTGGCTTTATGGATATTCCCTGCACCACCTCTACCGGTAGAGTAATATACATCATCATCATCACCCATTGTGAATTAAGTTAATGTGTTTTAGTTCGATTTGGGTTGATATGGCTTTGGGTTGATGTGGTTTAGGGTTGTTCAAAATATCATGAGTTTTTTCGTGAGCGAGTGATGATGGCTTTTCGCACCAGTGGGCTGCTCCACATTTTAATGTTGTTAGTATTGGTTTAATTTTTCAATTAATGATTTGATGTCGATTGTAGTTATGGAGGTCCCTGAGGCCGTGGTATAGGATTGTGTGGTACTAGAAGTACCGGTGACCCCAGTACCTGAGCTACTGAAGCTATCCCCGGAAACTGGGTCTCCACTACCAACATTACCAATACCAACCATTTTCTCATTGTTATCTATATCTTTATCAATGGTTTCACCAATGGTTTCACCAATGGTTTCACCAATGGTTTCACCAATGGTTTCACCAATGGTTTCACCAACACCGGAAGTAGTAGAATGGTTCGAACTGGGTTGTCCCATGATATACAATATAGCTCCTTCAATATCATTAGCATCCTCTTGTGACCCCATCTCTTGTCCTTGATCACCAGCAGATCTGTTCCCACCTGTGGTGTCAGACTCTGTCATACAAATCATTTTATACATCGGATTGAGCAGATTATCATTCATCATAATAATCTCATAATTCTGATGATTAAAAGTGAATTTTTTATGGAAGAACTTAGTTATAGCCCGAGTAGAAACCAACAATTTCTTCAACAGTCTCTTTGTCTTCTTTTTGGGGGGTGAACATGATGGTGAAGCTGATAATGGTGAATCATTGGAATGACCGGTTCGTTTTCTAGAAGATGATTTGGCCATTTTAGCCAAAGCAGTAATGGCTTTTGATGATTTATTAACCACAGGGTTTTGTTTGGAGTGGAGCAGTGGGATTGGTGGTGGAGATCTGAATTTTTCAAAACAACTGAAATCTGTTGAAGGTTCTAAAGGAGATGAAATGGTATCTCTTATTAATGGATTTGATTGGGGGGTATGGTTATCAAGGTCAGTCAATTGGTGGGGGGTATGGGATTGGGATAGTGACAAGGAAGAGAAGTATTTTTTAAGAGAATGAACACTCATTGTAGGAATGGAAGGGAGGGAGGAAGGGAGGGAAGAGAGGGAATTGGAGGAAGAGAAGGGAGGGAAGGAAGAGAAGGAAGAGGGAAGAGAAGGAAGGAAAAGAAGGGAGCGTATAAGTAGGAGGTTGGTAAAGAGGTGATAGGTGATAGGATGTATAGAGGGGGCGGATGTGATAGATATCATAAGAGAAAAAGGAGAAGGAGAAGAGATAAGGAAACAGAAGATATGAGTATCACCGGACAAGAGAGGGTGAGATAGATAGCATCAGAGACACAGCAGGTACAAACTAAGAGCAGATACAAACTACACGGTTTCTACAATAATTGTCTTATCAGTATATATTCCTCTCCTATACCAACAGCACCAGCACCAACACCAATACCACACCAACACACCAACACACCAACACACCAACACACCCATCTCTATGGTATTCAACACCAATACCACACCAGCACCAGGGACACATAAACTCACCCTTCTCTATCAGTATTATCAAAACTTAGATCGTTCTTATACATCCCCAACATCTTTATACAATTATTCACCAACAACTGATGTTTGAAATTATACAAATTAATAGAATTATTCAATGAATTCATCACGTTAATAATGGAAAATAATCTCAAGATTAATGATATGCTTGACTTGGAATTGGTAGTATCAGCAAGGATTGATTTCAAATCAACTGGTTTAATAGTCACTGATTTTAAGTATTGTAAATTGGTATATATTTGATGTATAACCTGAGAGTTTGTAGTAGGATGATAGCTAAATAAATTCAACATTGATAGATTGTCATTATCGATTGTGGCATCTTTGGATGGGTTTTTAATGGATGGGTTGACTTGGTCGAATTTGTGTGGGTTGGCTTGGTCGAATTTGTGTGGGGTGTCATATTTATGGGAGTTATGATTGATAATTGACTTTCGAATTGGTGAAGTGTTGGTGTTGTAGTTTTCTTTAAAGTCACTATCACCAATGGAATTGTCATTACTGCCAATAGACTCATGGTCACCATAACATCCACCATCAGTGCTGCTATCAAATTCGGTGTCTAAACCGTTTAAAGTCATGGTCAAATATAAATCAGATATAAATCAAATATAAATGGTGTCAAATAGATTTGAAGTGATCACAGAACCTGTGTCTTTGCAATTGGCGTAAATTGTGCTGCATATTTTGCACCCAATGGGCCACAGAAAGCAGCAGCAGCAAAAAAAAAAGAGCGCAAATTGGAATTTCAGAAACGAAAGTAACAAGATGTGATGGAGTGATGTGATGGAGTGACGTGATAAAGTGACATGATGGAATAACGTAAAAAAGTCATAGTAGCAGTGCTGCTATACTGCCAATTCTTCTGTCAATGTCAAATGCCCTAGAATACATCAGGTAATCTCTCAATCACATATGCTCTAGCACCAACCCCCATTATAGGGATACCAGGAATCTTCCGGATCCTTCTCTTCAAATCAGCATCATTAGTAGCCACTATATAACACTTATGCTGTAACACTCTATTAACAATACAATCATCCGCATAAGTTCCTTTATGACTACAAGTTAATCTCAAAATCCTGGGATCTTTAGCTAATTTTAAAGCAATTCTATACTTTGATCCCAACTTTTCTAATTCAGCCATGACACAGTCTGTGATGATAGGAATACATTTAGCCATTAAACAGTCCATTAGACCTTGGATTATATCGATTTTCTTTTGAATGGAGAAATTTATAAAATTAGTATCGATCAAAATTTGATAAGGAGGTTTTATACTTTGATTATATTGAAAGAATAATGATGAAGATACTTGAGGAACAGACCGGGTGAGTTCCGGGTCTTTTTCTTTAGGGATTATGACATCGGAGTTTTTCTTTTTGATGTCTTTGTTATTGATGACTCTTTTAACGGATGCAAATTTTCTAGTCTTTTTGGCTTTACCCATGGTGTTATGGGATAAGATTTTTCAGATGAGATGAGATGATGAAAAGGCCGAATCAGTGCGAGTCCATTCGCACCATTAGGTGCACTAAGTACTAAGTACTAAGTACTAAGTACACCAAGTACACCAAGTACACCAAGTACACCAAGTACACTACACTAAGTACACTACACTATACCCCCTTTTATATTATCCTACTTACTCTTATATTCATGTATCAATTGATAATCAAACCCATTCCCCGTACTTTCACTTATCTTCCAACTCAATAATCTATTGTTAGATATCTCAAATACTCTTATTTTCCTATCAAACACTATATCTTTAGTTATTGCTTGTCCACCAGTGACTGAACTATAACATAACCAAATATTCTTTTCTGGTTGTGATTGGTCATTTTGGCCCTTTTGGCCCTTTTGACTTTGACTTTGTTGTTGGGATTTATCATACAAAATACACCCATCATTTTCATGTTCATGACTTACAGAAATCACTTGATAATCGTTAGCCAAAAAATCATTCAAGACAGATCTATCAGTGTTGGTGATTAATTTATCAAACTTATTATATTTCCCAATGATTTTGAATTTTCCAGTAGGCCTAAAATTAGGTAATGGGAAATGAATAAAACAAAGTTTGAAAAGATTTTGGTCTTGGTTTTGGTCTTGGTTTTTGTTCTGGTCTTGACGTTGGTCTTGGTTTTTGTTTTTATTTTTGTTTTGGTCTTGGTCTTGACGTTGGTCTCTCTGATCCTTTTGAACTCGATTAAACCGATAAATATTGTTAATCTGATTCGCTTCGATATCATTATGATACGAATCTAATAAAGAAATCACTCCTTTATGACTATTGTCTGCCAGATACATATTAAAATTATAATTCGTTAACCCATGAGTCGATTGTTGCATTGATTGAGAAGGAATATAATTCAAACAATAAGGTAAATTACTAATAAATTCCAACATATATAAATTCAAATTATCATACTGATAATCGGAATCACCAAAATTTATAATATAAGGGATTTTCAATTTTATAAATAAATTCAAGGCTGATAATAACATCAGAGATAAATTTGATTTTGATAAATAATGTTGATTAGAATTTGATGAAAAAATATTGCCATGAGGATTTCTAAAATTGATTAAATCACCATTAATGATAATCAAATCCGGAGATTCATTAGTGATAGAATTCATCAAAAATGTTTCAGTGATTGAATCGATTTGTCCATTTAAAAAATGAAGATCACTAATTTGAAAGATTTTAATCGATTTTGAATCATTAAACTTTATGAATTGATTAGCTTTGAATTGATTAAATTGGGTTAAAAGGTTTAAATGATGGTTATTGATGGATTTGGTAACTTTGAAATAATGTAAGAAACCTTTTAACCCTTTAAGCTTGATGGTGTGCCAGTAATCTCGAGGTTCAATATCGGTATTAAAGATATCCACTGCCTTAATAATAGGGAGTTCAACATTAGCACCAGCACCACCAGCACCAGCACCAGTACCACCAGTACTACCAGCACCATCTTTACCACCGTCACTTTTCTTGTTCTTTACACTATACTGAAACTTATATATATAATGATAAAACACCCCATGGCCCAAATAATTCGATTGTTTAATAGGATTATAATGGAATTCATTAATGATTATGTCATCATCATTAAGGTCTTGGACCGGTTTGTAATCCGCCTCAAGGTAATAATTAAACCACCAACTACTATGAAGCAATATTAGTCTAGGATCAGAATTATAGAACCATTTCATGGATTTGAATATTCGTATATGGGTTAACACTAAATCAGCTGATAAAGGGTCCAATTCATTATTATTTATGGGATTTATGTGAGACTTATTGGGGTTGTGAAAGAAGACTATTAGGAATAGTAGGAATAGTAGGTACCTTAGTTTGATGAGTGGCATGATATGGGGAATATACAATTAGATGTGTAAGGGTGTTCTACTCAACAATAGTCAATTGATGAAGTGCTATTTTAAAGAAAACTCTTCATAAAACCGCGCCTTGTTAAGTCCGCCTTATCGTAATTATACGGGGATGTGTTGGGGTTGAAATTGGTTTGGAGCTGACACTGAGGGTTGAAAATAAGGTTTTGTTAACAATGTAGACAACAAGCATATGTAGGTGAGATGGGAACCATATACGAAAAGAAGCAGATGGAATAGATGAAAATCTTATAATATCAGAGACCAATAAGATTGACCCAATGAATGAACCAAGCAGTACGTGGGGGCTAAGCAGTCCATAGGCACATAGGAGCTAAGCAGCACATAGGGGCTAAGCAGTTAATTAATGTGAATCATTACGGATATGAATGATATCATACCACAGGGTTAATTAGTAGAGTTAATGAGTAGAGTTAATGCGTAGAGTTAATGTATAGAGATAATGCAGAGATAATGCAGAGATAATGAATAGAGTTAATGCAGAGATAATGGCTACAGATAATGACTACAGATAATGACTACAGATAATGGCTACAGATAACGACTACAGATAATGGCTACAGATAATGCAGAGATACTGAGTTATCTCATAATGGCTACAGATATATGAGATAGTTGATGGGTTGATACACAGGGTTAATGCAGGATGGGACAAATAAACATAAATTAACAAAACAGGAAACCTTCCCTAAAAGAAAAAATAATCTCTAATGGCCCAGAACCGCCGATTGTAAAAAACTGTAGGGCCTATGTTTGGTCATAAAGGATCATCGGTCCTTTCCGTATATTAGCCGGTGGTACTGGAGCGCTAATGGAACAAAGGTGTTCGCCGTAGTTGCGGCTGATGTGTTGGCCACTGCCCGGTGGCCACTCACTGGTCAGTTCATTTCAATCTGGGTTTCATCTTTTGTACAGGAGCGACCCTTGATTTTTTTTTCTTTTGGGTTCGTAAAAATATTTAAGAGAATAATAATCCTAATATTTTTTAAATTGAAGGATTCTTTTATTCTTTTGTCTTATCACCTAGAATCATGGACCCCCCTATGATAATACCATATTTACCAACATTTAACCAAGGACTTAACCAAGGGTTTAGCCAAGGGATTAATCAAGGCTTCAGTCAAATGTCTTCACAAGGATTAGTGTATCCATTAGATTTCATGGGACAACAACAATCACAGCAACTTCAACAACAACAACACCACCAACAATATCAACAGTATCCACAATTCCAACAACAATTCCAGCAACCACAGCAACTGGCTCAATCACAACAACTGGCTCAATCACAGCAACCGATTCATTTTCCCTATCAACAACTACAACTACAACATCAAACACAAGCACAAACCCAAGCACATCCACAGACACAAGGCCAACCACAAGGCCAACCCCCACAAGGCCAACCCCAAATATTCCAACTGTATGGGTTAAACCAAGCAATCCCTGGCTTATCAGGGATCCCTGGACTCCCTGGATCTCAAGATCCTTTAAATGTGCCACCAAAACCTCAACCAAATCAATTACCACCAAACCCAAGAGATTCAAGACCTAACGGAAACCCATTAGTCGAATCAATCACTCCCTATTTACCAATACCACCCCTTGCTAAAGCCACCAATCGCCCCAATATCAGCTATTCAAACCAAAAGAGAACCAGAAGAAAATCTAAATTTACTAAACATCAAGATGAATTAATTGTCAGGTTAAAAGAAGAAGGGAAAAACTGGGTAGAAATTGCTGAAATCTCTAAAGTTGGCAGTTACTTGGCGGCTAGAAATAGGTATCAAGTAATTGTTGGTCAACAAGGAAACAATAATTCGGCTCTGTGGAATAATGATTATAGTACTTTATTAAAAAAGTTGTTAGATAAGTACGAAGTTGAAAAATGGAATTTTATTACGATGGAACTAAATAAAGCCACTGGGAAGAATTTAACAACCAAAGAGATTCAATCGGTGGTGTCCGATTTATTTGTTTTTAGTCCGTATTCATTTCAAATCAATAATGATTTAATTCATGAATTAATTAAAGAGAAGAAAATTACTGATCGAGCCTTTGAGAGTGCTAAAAATAATGATTTTGATGATTTCTTAAACTATCAATTACAACTTAATCAGAATCCATAAGGACTATTAATTCAAGGTTGATTAGGTGTAAATTACTGTGTATTTTTTTTCAATATAATCGGAGTTGTATTTAACAGAAGGTTTCCAATTAATAGGAGTCTTTGATTATAAATTTATTCTCGAGGGTTTCGAGCATTTCCTCCCCGCGTATATACAGGATAATGGTACATCTTGCCTTAATCTATTCGTAGGTTTTTTTTTTTTTTTTTTTTCTTTCTTTTGATGACCCGCCTTATCAACTGATAATTACAAATTATGCCATTCAATTACCCTGTTGGGAATTGTCCCGCAATCATATATTCTAAATAAGATCCTAAATATCACTAGAGATCTTTCAAAACTCCTAGATCCTTTAATTCAAATTAGTTGATTAATTAATTATTTTGGTTTCACGTATTTTTATCCTCTTTGCGTTATTCTTTCAGTATAATAGAGGTTCGCAGTTGTTGTGGTTTTTACAATTAGGTCAGTAAAAATTTTTTGATGCATAATGCACTAAGTATTAAAGGTTGGCCAAATAAGGAAATATTTCCACGAATGAGGGGTTTAAACCAATAGTTTCATCTATTCTATGATCAGTGGAAGCACTTAACCCCCTTTCAATTACATTCTGTTTCAATTATATTCTGTTTCAATTATATCTGTTTCAACTATATCTCTTTGTGATGAGCTTCTGGACTGCCATTCATGGAATCCCTTCTCATACAGTCTTTGAAATCCCTTCTAAATAACTTGAAATCAATAGTGGCATGCTTCCATTAACCTAACCTTTTGGTGTTTAGACATTATCGCGTCGAGATTTAACCTGTTATTACATTTACCAAATAAACGGATATAGTGGATGAAGGGGTGAAGAGGATTTATTCCGATTCTCTGGCCGATTCTCTGGACCATTAGATAGCTTACTCTTGATACTGATTTCCAGTTCACTCCATGGAATGGTGTCCAAACCGCTCTCCTCTTGGTTCTCGAAAACCGAGGGTATAAACAGAGTAATTCCGACTCATTCTCTGGAGGTTCTTTTATAGAAAACCAGAGAATCAAATAAACACCCATAAACTCCCCTATTTTCGAAAGTTTCAAGCTCTATAGCAACACTAGGCCCTGGATATACATGTTAATGCTCTTTTATCTTGATACTTGTAACCCTGTTTGATACGGTTTCCCCTACAGTAAAGTCAAAAAAAAGGAGCTTGTCGCAATGTTGCAGCCAAGTTTTTTGCATCAAGAACCTAGATAAAGGCTTTATCACATATATTAGTTAAATAATTACTTAAAAGGGGCTAAGTCGAGAGGGCAGAAGGATAGCTATAAGCCGAACAATAGAACTATAATTTCAATCTTCTCTGTAGTCAGCTAAAGGTTCTAAATTTAGCTTATATTTGGCTAGTTCATGTTCCATATCATCCCTAGACAATAACACTAAAAGATCTTGAATAAGTCGCCGAGGCATCCTATTACAGTCAGAAGCAAGCTTTGTTAAAGACAAATTATTGACTTTAACGTGCCACTCAAGAAGATTGGCTATTTGGTTTTTGGTAAGGTTTCGTAAAGGTCCACATATATCAGAAATACTTTCATGGTTACGCTCAATATTTTCAATAAAAGTTATTATTCTTTTTCTTACAAAATAAGCTTGTTTCACACGGGGTTTTGTCCTCCATCTTGAACCAAAAGTTTGGTCTTTTTCCGCTACGGACATGTAGTCAGATGAAGTGTGGTACCATTGCTTTAAAAGTTGGGGCACAGTAAAAGCAACTAAGGGGAATGAAGCTATTGATGGGGGTAGAGTCACTCCCTTAGCTAGTTTTCTCTTTTTAGAATTTCCAGACTCTGATGCTACAGGACTTGGTGTGCTACCACGAGATTCTGGCAGTTCATCAACAAGGATTTCCAGATAAGCAGACATCGACGTTTCATTAACTCCAGCTTGAGTGGTACTTGTTTGGTTTAAATTTCTGGTTTGCGGAGGATGGCTGTAAGATGTGGAATTACTTGGATAAGAGACAGCTTCAGTAATTGCCATTGGTGGTAGGACTTGTCTATACTGTTCACCGATCGAAGGCAAACTTGGGCGGTGGTTTGAACCATCATGTGAGTTGATTAATATTTTGAGCATTTCTTTGATTTCATTCGTTTCTTTTTTCATGTTCTTTTCATGTTGATCTATACGCCTTATTATGTTCTTTTGAAATTCCAATTGGTTTCTTCTTGATGTAATTAGATCATTATTCACAGCTTGATGAACATTATTCAAAGCTTGATTCAAAGCTTGATGAAAATTATTCAACTTGTCTTCTACAAAACTCAGTACATTGGCAGTAGTTAAGGTTTGTGATATAGCTATCATATGCTTTATTTGTTCATATTTGTCTACAACTTCTGGTATAATCCCATCTACAGCTCTAGCTGGTGTTTCCCACAGTTTCAAAAGAGCTTCTGTTTTACTAAGTCTGCCAACGTTTGACTCAAATTCCAAAAATTCTGGATCGCTATTGATAGGATGTTGAGCAAAAATGCTTTCTGGAGATGACTTTCTTATGTATACCAAATCTTGTAAGATAATGGTCCTAAATTCATCAAGCATATCAAAAAATATGGGTCCAAAATTGTCTTCTTTTTCGCTATCGGTATAAAAATTATTAAATCTGGCTTTCTCTTCTTCTAGCCATGGAAATATCTTCTTCCTTAAGGACTCTGGGGGTATAGCATGTTCCCTTTCGATGAAATATTTCTCTCCGGTATGTATATTAAACCCGGCTGCAGAAGCAGTAAAATCAGCCGCTGTCCCTTCTAAATAATGTTCTGTCATAGCATCACCTCCTGTCCAACCACCAGCTCTTCTGATTTGAACATCTGGTACTCTGTTTCTATCGGCTCGTCGGGCACCATTAATACGACCTATATTCGCTCTAGCCTTTGACGATTTACCCATTAATTTCAAACACTGTTCCACTAACTTCACTTCGTAGCCAGTAGATATTTGATTTTGCTGTCTTGCGTAGCCACCATATAGAAGTTTTAAGTTGTAATAACTTTCCTTATCTAAGAAATTTGGTCTTCCTGATTGAAAGAGTGGTCCTTGTTGAAAATCAAACCGATACCAAAGGTCTCTAGCAATTAAACCTACAAGACAAAGTTCTGGAACTTTATGTCTATGACATGAAACATACCGATTTTCTTCGACTAATCTAAACCTCAAATTGTTTGGTCGATTGTCTTTAGGTTTTTCATAAAGTAGATCTCTGAAACTTAATGCTCTTTTATTCATTCCTCTAAGAAGAAGATAATCACCTAATAACATTTCTAGCATCATATTGGTGCATCTGAGACGATCATTAATAGAACCCAGAGTTAGATTATTTAATTTTTTCATTAACTCTTCCAAATCCTTTTCATCATAAATAAGCTGTTCACCAAGATCATCATCATTGTCAATGTCCCCTTTCCGGTTTTCTAACTCTTCAAGTTGGACACTTTTTATATATGCTGCAGTTTCTTGTTGATTCTCAAAAGTTAAATGCGTTTCAATGGCCAGATCTCTTTGTCCACCATTTGCAGCATTCCGATACTTATAAGTAGTTTGTATCTTATTTAAAAACCTAATTGCTTTTACAAGAGTTTCCATGGTTGACAGATTGATTGGTTCTCCTTTTTGTTTTCCCTTTGAGATCTTAGTACTTTGAAGAAAGGTTGTCACAAGAGAACCATGGATTTGAATCTCTGAGATCCCTTGGTTCTCTAAAAACAATACATACCTCAACGAGTCATATATGTGATCTTGTAAAGATTTTGTTTTAAGAGAAGCAACATATAGTCTTGTAGATTCATGTCTGACTAAATTGGAAAACTGAACAACAAGCTCCTGTAAATTAGAATTATTCATTGTTAGAATCCAAATATAAACAGGAACAACAAGCACTGTCATGCCTCTAATTTGGAGCAACCCATGTTGAATCATGTTGTTGACTACCCATAGCCTAATCCTAGGATCTTTTATCCCTGCGGTCTTTTTGTTTACTACTGTACGTTCTGGTTCCATTAATGAAAGTATTGTCACGTCCAATTCATCCAAAATAGCTTCGTATTCCGCCTCTGTTAATGTGTGTGTCTCAGTGGTTTCAATTACAGCTTCAATTTGTTGGGAGGTTTCATTAAGTAACTCTTCGTCTTCTTGTTGTTCTTCTTCCTGTTGTTCTCCCATCTGCATTTCTTCCAGCTGGTCTTCTTGTTGCCCTTCTTCCAGCTGGCCTTCCAATCGTTCGCCTTCGATATCAAAAACTCTAGGAGCAGAAAATATTGGCCCATTTCCTTTCATACTTGAAGTACCCAGTGGTGTTCCTAAACTTGTTTGTTCCAGTTCCAGATCATCCTGTAATACTTCGATTGGGTCCTCTTTTGATCCTCTGCTTCTTTCAATTGATTCACTCTCCATGTCTACCACTTCTTGATCTACACCTTCTGTATTTCCACCTAAATTTGATTGCTTATCAACTTGTTCGTTAGCAACAGATCTTTTCCTCTGTACGTCTTTCCGAGGCTTGAATTTCGATGGCACCTTAAGCGTACTAGAAGTTGACGGTCCCGTAGATTCACTAGATGAAACGGGTGGTTTTTGTCTTGATTGGTAATGCTTATAAGCGTTCTTATGCTGCATTTTGTTATTTTGAGGCCAATTTTAGCAGTCATATTTGTGGCTTTTTATAAACTCTTATGTAAAACTTTTTGAACGTACACATTTGCAATTTTTACACATTTTGTTTCAGATTTGTTTCAAATTAGAGGAGTCTCAATGGGGGTGAATCCTTTCACCTAAAAGGGGAAATTTACACATAAATTTAGGGTAGAACCTCTTATATCAGCGTAATACCATGAAATTATAACGGCATTTAGCTAGATTCTGACTGCTTTACCTGCCAAGGAGTCTATCTAGTTTTTAGAAATTGCGTTAAACTATGCCTTAAGATAAGCACTTAATAGGCTGCAAATCCACACACACGACCACATATACATAGGAACCAAAAAAAGAATGCTCCGAGACGGGGAATTGAACCCCGGTCTACCATGCGACAAACGGTAATTCTAGCCACTAAACTATCTCGGATAAGATCTATTTTATTTGATAAAAAAGGTGAGCTTATTTTGTCTGTTTTGAGCGTCAAATTCAGTTTCGAGGGCAAAAAAGAGTAAGCCTAGCGACACTATTGACCATCTTATTTAAACGACAGAGTTGGTCCTCTTTTTCTTGTATAAATTAACTATGAGGTCATTAATGTCCAGAGTTATCTAAACAGCTGATTAAAAGGTAGAGGAGATAAATATAACTCGAACAGTTACTTCAAAGGGACAGAATGACATCTAACAAAATTGTGGTCGGAATCACTCCTTTTTATACGACATGTCCGGATTTCAAAAAGAGTGATCCCGACCAACCTCTTTCCTCAGCACATCCCTGAGACTCACAATTGTTTCCAGAGCGGGGATTTTTTTTTAGGTTGCTTGCGAAAAACTATAAAAAGGGTAACATTTGGATAGCGAAAAAAACCCCAGAATATTTTAGAGCCTTATGGCTCTAAAGAAAATTTTAAGTTATTTCATAAACATATTTTTATTTAGTCATATATCTAGCTATTGGTAACTGTCTGGATATTGATTTATTAAGTCATTTTTGGGTGTTCAAGAGTTTTACAGATTGGACAATATGTGTCAGAAGGGGATGGAATGAAATATAAATTACAATTTGGTAAGTAATTTAAGTTTGGAGGGAATGGAGTCTCCGAATACTTTTCTTTTAGTTGCTTAGAGTTGAAAGGTGGGATGATGTCACCCTTAATTTCAGCTGTAGCATAATAAAGGTTTTTTCCAATGGTTTGATCTTGGGGGATAATTAACTTATTGAAAGTTACTGGTGAAATGTCTTCTTTCACAGTAACCAACATTGTAGACATAAAAACTTTTGCTAATTGTTCGCTTTGGTCGGCTTCTACTACAAAATCATATAGCTTTTTTTTTTTTGGTTTTATAATGGCTTTAACGTTTTTTGTTACTTCGAAGACCTCTCCTGATGGGGTAGTATAAATTCCAAGCAATGTTTCATCAACCTTTTCATTTATACCTGATGCTGTTTGTAACATCAATGTTTTAAAAAAAGAGATGGTAGGTTCAATCATTATCTTTGTATTTAGTAATTTTTAATTTTGTTTCAGCAATTATAGCATTTAAACTTCTGGTACTGGTAAGAGATAAGTCTTCTTCAGTTGTAGTTTGGTCTTGGCTTAATAAATCAATATCCTGACAATTACCAATGGCTAGGTATATGGTTAAATAAAAATATGTTTATGAAATAAATTAAAATTTTCTTTAGAGCTATAGGACTCTAAAATATATTGGGGTTTTCGCTATTCACTTATGTAATATGGTGACCTAGATGACTTAATAAATCAATATCCAGACCATTACCAATGGCTAGATATATGGCTAAATAAAAATCTTAAACTATATCTACAACGATATGTTTATGAAATAACTTAAATTTGCGTTAGAGCCATAAGACTCTAAAATCCTCTGGGTTTTTTCGCTATTCAAAGGGTTAACCTTTTGTATAGCTTTTCCCAAAGAAACTATGTAGTGTTTTTATTGTTTAGATAATACATGATTAGGCTTAAAAAAAAAAAATGACGGGGTATGGAGAAAATGAAGGTTTATCCTCGACATTTTTAAACAAATTCGTGTCCGAGATAGTTTAGTGGCTAGAATTACCGTTTGTCGCATGGTAGACCGGGGTTCAATTCCCCGTCTCGGAGCATTCTTTTTTTTTTCTTTTCCTTCAGTTTATTTTTTATTGTTCTTCTCTATCTTCTGCCTATGAAGAATTGACACTTGAGACTATCCGGGTATACACAACTGAAAACAATGGCCAGAGATTAAAGAGTACAAATAATTTATAGACTTATAGAGGAGCACCATTTACTATAGTATATATTAACCACTCTCTATTCACATTAAATAAAATAACTCTTGATCAACACCCCTTCTAAATCTTGTAATTGATCTTCATTAAATACCTTATTATCAATATGCCAGGTATCTTGACGAGTCTTTTTAAATTTACTCAAAGAATCTTTTGCAGTCTTGCCGACAATCCCAGGAATTCCTGAACATTTATTAACTAATGTACTTAATAAATCAGGAGCCCAAATAGGTGGTGGTGATAATAAAGCAAATGCATGAATTAATGCTCCTAATCCTAAGGCGGATCCATGTAATGAAATTAATTCATCATTAGTCAAATTTTTAAAATGACTAGCTCGATGTTTTCTCCGAATCTTATCTAAAGTTCGTTTATAATTATTACTGAATTTGGAAATCACTTGTTCTACTTCTGAAGGGGGTGAAATATGGATTAATCCTGATAAGGTATTGGCAGCTGATTCTCTTACTAACACTTGTTTATGATATAATAATCCATTGGCCAAATCAACAACTTGTTGTCTATCATTTGGGGTGAAATTTATCAAGTTTTTGAAATAAAATATCTCGGTGAATTCTCCCAATATTAATGTTTGTACAATATTTAATTGCTCAGATTCTGACTTATTATTGTTGTTATTATTACTCAAATATCCTTTTAACATCTTTACAATATCAGAAAGTTTATCCTTTCTGTAATTAATTTGTCCACTGGATTTTAAAACAGTAATAGGATCAATGTTTCCTAATTGACAAACTTCTTTCATATTAATCAATTTCAATAAAAATGGTACAATATACTCAACCATATAATCTTGATATATGATCGATATACTTCCAGATAATGATTGTCTAAGCCATGTTAATACCGTTAAACTTGAATGGATATAACTTGATTTCAAGATTTCTTGTGGTTCTTTATCTAAAACTTGTAATCTCCAAGTTTCAATTTGTTGGAAAACTTTAGGAATACTAACAGTAAAATCATTTTCAATAGTTAATTGACCACTAGTTGAATTATGACATTGTTCAATGAATTGTTGATAATCTTTAACAGAATCAGGATAATAAATAAATGTCATGATTGATAATAATGACCCAATTTGTTCTCTTACTGCTTGATAAGGATGATCAATATTATCTAAACATAATGATAAAATTTGTTGGGGTTTTGAAAATTTCCAAGTAGTAGCTGCTATAAAAGATCGAATATATCCTAATCTAGTAGCATCTTTTATAGCAAAATCCGATGATTTATCCAATTTATAATCAACAATTAAATCAACAATTCCAGGGAATCGTTTAGAATCAATATGACTAGGAACCCACCAAGAAAAGATGTTCCAGATTCCACTAGTATCAGGAGATATATCATTGATCAAGATATTATTCAAGAATCGATTTATAAACACATCTCTTTTATGCACTATATCAGGGCTCTGTAATTTTGAACTTAATAAGATTCCTGCCAATATCTCACATACAACAATATGACTGCTTTTATCATCTCTCTCATAAACCTTCTCTATCACCAGAGTCATATCATCAAACGTAAAATATTGAAGATAATTATTTGACATCAACATAATCAATGTGGATATGAAATAAACATCAGTGGCTTGATAACTTGAATTTACTTCATTATCACTGATCCAAAGTTTAACAATATTTTCAAACCATTCCTTAGTTATACAATTACCAAAAGATTCAATCACTTTAAGGTCATTTTCTGTTAAACATAAATTATGACATGATTCATTTTTCATTACCTTGATCTGTTTACCCCAAAATAACCATCCACTATTCACCTTATTATCTACAAAATAATCAGGAGTATAACTGGCCATTTGTTTCCTCCATTCTTGATAATATGATGATCCATCATCAATAGAGGTATCCATAACTTTGATATCCCTATTAACATAGCTTAAGTCATAGATATTCTCCAATTTATAGTCCATCAATTGTAAGGTATACACCTTACTAAGAATCTTGGTGATCCCCTTTAAAGCCATTCTAGAAATAATAGGATGGTCGGAACTAGCTTCTTTAGCTAATAATCGGAATACATCATCACTTATAGGGATCTCTAAATCCAATTGCAAATCAATTAATAACGATAAATTCAATGATGAAAGTTTCCAATAATTTGATCCATACTGATTACCAATAATCGCATTCTCCAATTTTCTTAATTTCTCTAAATATAATCCTCGTTTCTTCTCTTTAGCTAATTTCACAGCTTTAATTTCCAAATCAATGAATTCATCTGGTGGTCTAATATCATCAACATCTTTCAAATCAATCAAACAAATACTACTTGGAGGAGTGATATTATGACATATGCTTTTGAATAAACTTTGAGCAATGACATTGATATTTAATCCATCAATCATCATACATTTTTGTAATAATCCAATGAATTTTGATAAATTGAAATAATCATTTTGAACCTTTGTTTTAATCCGTTTCAAATTGAATAAGTTTAACCCACTTTCAATTTTTTGTAAATTTTGTTCTTCAAGGGCTTTAGACAAATATTTAAGAGATGATTTGATAATGACATTATATGAACCATTTAATCGTTTCATAGCATCAATTAAAGTCCCTTGAGCAGGTTTAGATACTGCTGAATACGTTGATAATGATAATTTAACCAAATCTTCTAACAAGATTTTATCCAAATCAGTTTGAGTTCTAGAGGTTGCATGTAATGCAACTCTTAACAGATGATAACTTTCTATTCTAGCACCTATAGCAATTCTGGTGAATGGTTTATGAACTCTGTTGATGCTTTGGACAGCACTAATGAATCCATAGTCAATCTTAGCATGACTATGATCTAATAATCTTTCTCTTCCGACATCGGAGAACCACATATTCAAAACATATAAGAAATGCTTGAATAACTTGGTATTATCATGGAAATGAGTGATTAAAAACTTATGAATGATATGTAAACTCTTACCAATCAAATATCTGAATCTATGTAGGTTAACATAAAGATCATTAGATCTTCTAGTTTCCATATCATCACCAAAGAAATATCTTGATGTATAAAGTTTCCGTTCTCTAAAAGTAATACCAGGATTCATTTGTGATACAGGGATTCCTTCAACTCCTGGTGAAGCTCTGGCACTATTGTCTTTTATCTCTGGTGATAAAGAACCAGATTTTTCGAAATCAAATAAATGCTTTTTGGAATACTCCAAATTGTTACTATGGGGTTGAACAACCCCTGGAATAGCTTCTTTACTTCTACCATGATTAGTTTCTTTATCATCAAAATAAGTTTTATCTCCATCAGCACCTTCACCACCATCAAAATCATTATTAAAAAACTCTAAAAAGTCATCATTACTCATATCATCAACTATCTTTTGTAAATTCTCTTGTAAGTCTTCAATTCTCAATTCATCTTTACCACCAATTTTTTCATTCTTAACTGATCTAATTTGTTGTAATAACAAAAGTCTTTGTTGGATAGTCTCATTTTGATGCTGATTTAATTTAGGAATATCTTCTTCAAATGAAGGATCTAATAAGAAGGAAATCCCACTCAAAGCATATCCAAGATATAAAAAGTTATTTTTCAAATCATCCGTAAGGGTTAATGAAGATGATGATTCCTTCTTTTCATCTTTAGAATAAGTATCCATAATTGTCAGAATATTACCAAGGAGTTTAGAAGTGATTTCTGTGAAAAAATCAATGGCAAATTTTACCTCTCTAATTGTTGGTAAGTACCAATCAAAAGATAATTTCTCATCATCAAATCTAGAATTATCAAATTGAAATCCTCCCCAACAACTTTGATCAACCCCATATTTGGCTTCAAATTTAGGCAGAATTAATCTTAATTCTTTAATCTTAATTTTAGTCAATGCTTGAAGCATTTGATTTACTATATATGAACTAGCAAAAACAGTAGGACCTCTAACCCTATCCATTAAATAATAAACCAAATTTGTCAATGACTCTGAAGCATTAACCACATAAGAACTAGCATTACCAATACATTCATTCAATATAATTAAATACCAAAAAAGCGCTTGATCTCGAGGAACAATATCCACCCCACTTCTTGAATTTCCTGATCCATTTTCCTCTATATCATCCCTTATTCTTGATACCAAAATCTCACAATATTTAGGAAATGAACTTGGATCTCGTTTTATTAAACATCCACAAACTTCTGCTACCATATCTGCAACCGTATAAATAGTATTATCAAACACAAACTCAAAGGTTAAGTCTCTTAATAATTTAAAAATATCATCAGAAACTGATTCTAATATTATATACATGTATTTGGGTAAACAATCAGCAATGGTCTTCTCGATTTTACCACTTTTGTTAGGGTCTGGGATGTTTTCTAATAAAGAAAAGATTCGTTGTACAAGACCTTTCAATAATGTTTTAAAAGCAGAAGTTGATGATTTCAATGCTTCGATTTCCATATTTTCATCGAATGTAAAACTATCATACATCATCATCATCTCGTCTTCATTATTATTATTATTAGCATTAAAATTATTATAAATTTTATTCTGTAAAAATTCCATATGACTTTGAGTGAATTGCATAGCCAAAGTGGGGTCACCATTCCCATCAGATAAATCATAAAATGGAACAAAATTTGCTACTGTTTGAAATACATTCAAAGTTAAAAGAGTCTTCTCTAAATCATTTGAATCAATTCCCGGTAATGCCAACAGTAATAATCTAGGTAAATGAACTCGAAAGATTTTAGTAGATGCAAAATATCTAGCCAATTCATCTAAAGATCTAAGAGCTACATTAACTCTATGAGTAGAAATAACCCCTTCAAGAGATTCATAAGTATCTAACAATACAGCTTCTAAGACCATTTCTGAATTTAAATGGGCCAATAAATTCAAGGCTCCGAGATAATTATCAACAGCACCAGCTCTTTTAGATTGTAATCCTGTTTTCACTAATGGTAACATGATATTAACAAATTTATTTACCATTTCATCAGATAATTTAAATTGATCAGATAACTTATTCAAGAGTCCAAACTCTTCTCTTTCTTGATTGAACCTTTTATGGAATTGGTAAACTAAACTGTAAATAAGTTTAGAAATCGGCTTTGTCCATTCACCTGAATTTGTAGGATGAACATAACTCTCAACTGCATTTAATAAAATTTGAATTTTATCCAATATATCTTCATCTTGATGTTCATTATTGACAATAGAATAAACTATAGCAGAAGAATATCCATGGAAGAAACTTGATTTATTGGAAGAATATTTCTTGGGCATTACACTCAAACTATTCAATAAATTATTAATCAAACATTGTAATTGATCTTTAGAGAATAATCCATAATCATTAATAGAAACGACCGAATTAGGTCCATTATTATTTAACTCAATTAACCCAGCCATAGCTATAGTTCCTAGTCTAGAAGTGATATGAGAATCGAGACCATGGCTTTTATAAAACTTTCTCCAAATAAAGAAAAATGAAGAAATATAATGACGAATATCATAAATGCTATTAGGCCCTTCAGAAGAAAATGTTAATGGTAAAAGAGCCATTGAACATAATACCAATGAAGAATTGGAAATTGATAAATTCTGACCCAATCTATCATAAATATCTGGTAATGATGAAGGATCAAAGAAATTGGAAGCTCTTTCAGCCAATCGAAGTAATTGTCTATGATCTTTCCGTTCAAAATTTTCAATTGAAGAATCAACACAAGGGAAATGATTTTGTAATTCACTATAAAGATCCAACCAATTCAATTGGAAATCATTTTGTTTTAAAAATTCCACATCTTTAGTTAATAATTCAAAGGTCTTAACATAAACCTTTAAATTAATGTATTGACCTCTACAAAGACAAATAGCATAATAAACTTTAGCTAAAGCCATTCTTAAAGAAACAGGAATATCATATTTCATCTTAAGCCATACTAATAACTCATTGGTCCAAATCCTAACACTTACAACTGCAGCAGATTTAGGGGACTTTTTATGTTGAACTGCAGATTCATTTCTATCATTATCATCAACCACCATTCCTTCACCATCACCACCATCCCCATCTTCACCATCACCATCATCCATATCACCACCATCTTCATCTTCATCCTCTTCATACTCACTATCAGAATCACTAGCATATTCATCTATAGGAAAGTAATTATTTGAATCATCGTCATTAGTATGAGAAGTATCACTACTATTCATTTCAAATAAATTAGTCTCTAATGCTATATCTAAATCAGATAATCCACTGACATTTTTCAAAGCAGCCAAATCTTTAGCAGTTACCGATAATGACCCTTGAATATCAAGAGTCCTAATAGCTATATATAAATGAGATACAATATGACTCAAGAATTTGGCTTGATCTTTAGGCAATTCCGTTTCATACGGCAATAAGTGAGCAAGATTTAAAGTTCTAGGACGGTTTCTTCCATAAAATCTGGAGGTTGAGTTTAATTGAAGCTGTTCAAGTAATTTCGGATCTTCTGGATAATCCAAGTTATAATGAGCTTCACGGGTAACTTCAATGGTTCCGTATGATGGTTTCCTTTGATTGACTCTTTTAGAAGTATTTGGAGTTAAATTGTCATAACGACAATCGGATTGATTCAACCATCGATCTCCAAGGGGTTTAGGGTTGGAGGATTGGTTGATAGGTATTGGGGCACTTATAGGATCATTAGGGTCATTGGGTTCATTGGGTTTGTGGGTATTTGTATGGTCTGTCATTGTAGATAATGATTAGTGAGTAGTTGTTAGAGGGTATTTTTTTTTTGTGGTGAGGGCTCAGTTTTTATGGGGATTGCCACTAATGGGGGGAGGCAAAAATGGTGGCTGCAAAAACCGGTGGCGATAGAGGGGAAGAGGAATTGGGTGGTGAATAGTAGCTAGCTAATAGTGTAGAAACGGGTTAAATAGAAGGGTGGTGGTGAGGAGTATAAACAGGAGTGGATAAAGGTAGTAGGGAGAAGAGGAAGATGGTGGCATGTGATTTAGACCACGTGATGCCAGACCATCTTCTCTTCCTCACTTCCTCACTTCCTCACTCTCTTCCTCACTCTCTTCCTCACTCTCTTCCTCACTCTCTTCCTCCCACTCTCTTCCTCCCTCACTCTCTTCCTCCCTCACTCTCTTCCTCCCTCACTCTCTTCCTCCCTCACTCTCTTCCTCCCTCACTCACTTCCTCACTCACTCTTCCTCCTCCCCATTAGTGTCTCGATTAAACCGCTTCTGTGCGACGAAAAAAAATTCTCATCGATTCTTTCGAATTGTAATACCAATTAAAAAAATTTCATTTGCTCTTCTCTCTCTCTTTTTTTTTTCCCTCTTTCTTTTCTATAGCCACATTTTATTTTAATATGTCAACCGTTTCATCCTCTAAAGCTAAAAGAGAACAAAAACGTTTAGAAAGAGAAGCCAAAAAATCGGCCGATGGTAAAGCCCCAAGAAAGACTAAGAAACAAGCTGCTAAAGATGCAGAAGAAAAAGATGATGATGATGCTAGTGCTCAAATTGCCAAATTAAAATTACAAGAAGATGAACAAGGGATTTCTGATAGAGTTACCACCGGGGTTTTAGATTCCTTGGAAACCTCTAGAGATATTAAGATTTCATCCTTATCCTTATTATTTCATGGGAAAGTCTTGATTCAAGATTCTACATTAGAATTGAATTATGGTAGAAGATATGGATTATTAGGAGAAAATGGTTGTGGGAAATCTACCCTTTTAAGATCACTTGCCGCTAGAGAATTCCCAATTCCTGAACACATTGATGTTTATTTATTAAATGAACCAGCTGAAGCTACTGAATATTCTGCTTTAGAATATGTAGTCAGAGAAGCTGAAATGGAATTAAAAAGATTGGAAGAATTAGTCGAAGATATTATTGTTAAAGAAGGACCAGAAAATCCAGCCTTAGAAGGGTTATATGAAAAAATTGATGATATGGATCCTTCAACTTTTGAACCTAGAGCCGCAGTAATTTTAACTGGGTTAGGATTTAATCCAGTTACTATTAGAAAACAAACCAAAGATATGTCAGGGGGTTGGAGAATGAGAGTTGCATTAGCTAAAGCTTTATTTGTTAAACCAACTTTATTATTATTAGATGATCCAACTGCTCATTTAGATTTAGCTGCTTGTGTTTGGTTAGAAGAATATTTAAAAAGATTTGATAGAACTTTAATCTTGGTTTCTCATTCTCAAGATTTCTTAAATGGGGTTTGTACTAATATGATTGATATGAGAATGAAAAGATTACAAATGTATGGGGGTAATTATGATTCTTATGCTAAAACTAGAGCTGAATTAGAAACTAATCAAATGAAACAATATCATAAACAACAAGAAGAAATTGCTCATATTAAAAAATTCATTGCATCAGCTGGTACTTATGCTAATTTAGTAAGACAAGCTAAATCAAGACAAAAGATTTTAGATAAAATGGAAGCTGATGGGTTAATTGAACCAGTGGTCCCTGATAGAGTATTTTCATTTAAATTTCCTGATGTTGAAAAATTACCTCCTCCTGTATTAGCATTTGATGGGATGTCATTTTCTTATTCTGGTAAAGATGAAGACAATTTATATGAAAACTTGGATATTGGTATTGATATGGATTCAAGAGTAGCTTTAGTTGGTCCAAATGGGGTTGGTAAATCTACTTTATTAAACTTATTCCAAGGTAAATTACAACCTCAAAAGGGTAGAGTTATTCAACATACTCATATTAAATTAGGGGTTTATTCTCAACATTCTGCTGAACAATTAGATTTAACTAAAACTCCTTTAGAATTTGTTCGTGATAAATTTTCTCATATTTCTCAAGATTATCAATATTGGAGACAACAATTAGGTAGATATGGTTTAAGTGGTGAAGGTCAAACTTCCCAAATGGCTACTTTATCTGAAGGTCAAAGATCTAGAGTTGTGTTTGCGTTGTTAGCTTTAGAATCTCCTAACTTGATTCTTTTAGATGAACCTACTAATGGGTTAGATTTATCAACTATTGATTCTTTAGCTGAAGCTATTAATCAATATAATGGTGGGGTAGTAGTTGTATCACATGATTTCAGATTATTAGATAAAATTGCTAAAGATATTTTCGTTATTGAAAATAAAACTGCTACTAAATGGGAAGGTTCTATCTTGGACTATAAGAAGAAATTGGCTTCCGAAGTTGTGCTTTGAATGGTTTAATTTTTATTTTGGATCTCTGATTCTAGTGTATTTTAATGTCAAATTTCTACCTTTTATACAGTTATAAATATAAAATTATTTGATAAGGATGTAGGTGAAGAGGTCACCGATGTTTGTCGACTTTATGGCTCTATGGCTCTATACTACCTTCTAAGTTGTGGTCAATTTGCAGTTGCAAAAACTTCAATGCTCACTAAATTGATATTTGTTCAAAACCATTTCTTCACCAATAATATTTCAAATTTCATATAGAACATATCAAAATAAAGCTAAATCTCTCTATTTTAACATATATTTCATTTATGGTAGTAAAAACAAAAAAAATCAAATCAATTGACAAAAAAAATGGACGAGTCCGGAGTCGAACCGGAGACCTTTCGCATGCTAAGCGAACGCGCTACCAACTACGCCACACGCCCGTGGTGTTAAAATATAAGTGGTCCCTAGCAGGATCGAACTGCTGATCTTGGCGTTATTAGCACCACGCCTTAACCAACTGGGCCAAGGGACCGCTTATGTATGGGAGGACTGGGACGCGTCCCAAATTGTGCAGGGGCACGCCTCTCCGTCCCTCTCGGCCTGAATTGACATAGAGCACTTATCTAACTGGGTCAATCGATCTACAGTTTATGTAATCAGAGGTGACGCTAGTGCCCCACCATGGTGCTGAAGGACATGGTAATGGTGCTGAAGGCCAAGGTGATGGTATTTAAGGACAGGGTGGTGGTGGTGCTGAAGGACAGGGATTGGAGGAGATCATAATCAAGAAGAATAGAGAGCTCAAAAGAGCTAGGGGAGCGTGAGCCATGTGTAAGCTCCCCCAAAAGGCGTGCACCTCTGTACAATTCACTCAAGTGTGCAATCAAAATCGGGTCGAATTTTTAACTATGGTAGTCCCTTTTTCATTGGGACTGAACTGGGACGCGTCCCTTTTTCCGTCCCTTTTTCAGTCCCTTTTTCATAGGGACTACAGAGGGACGAAGGGACTGTAGAGGGACGCAGTCCCTTTCAATCCTAATTTATTTACTAAATAATAACCATTACTATTAATTTATTGACTTAAACGTTTACTTCTCAATATAAATCTTCTTCGTATACATCCAAACTATTGATTAATACTATTTTTAACTATTACCCTTAATAAAAATCTTACTTTTGTGATTCTAAGGGTTTTTTGAACCACTAAACTAGAGGGTCGATTTAATACAGGATGAACATAAGATGTGCAGCAAGTCCCAGTCTCAGTCCCAGTCAGTCCCAGTCTCAGTCCCAGTCAGTCCCAGTCAGTCCCAGTCTCAGTCCCAGTCTCAGTCCCAGTGCGAAAAAAAAAGTCAAGAGTGTTTCGTACCATAATTTGGCTGCAAAAAAGGTGAAGGAAAGAACACAACCATAGTTATAAAAAGCCCCTAAAATTTACCGGTAAAAGCCCAAATAAAACAGTACCCTATAAAAAATACCTCAACTCTTTTTTGGAAGTATTAGTCCAATATATTATGATATTAAGGAATTAAAGGGAAGTCAAGAATCTCTCTTAATTGTGAATTTCACAGATATACAAACACTAGATAATGTTCTTCTTTTGAGCCTATAGATTAATTGGGCTCAATTAGGTTAATAACCAGGGGACTTATATTAAAGCAATATGAGCCGATAATTTATAACCGATGAGGAGAAAGTGGAGGAGAAAGTGGAAGGGTCAATTAATGAAGAGTAGTGATAGTGGAGTGGTGGTGAGACTCAAACAGACTGCGAGTTTTTTATGAGCAGAATATGGATTTAAGCTGGGGTTATAATTGCATGGCTACAGAATGGTGCTATGTCCTAGAATATAAGACTATGAGACTTTTTTTATAGAGATATAACCCACTAGAATCGATATAGTAACACTGTGGTCACACCATCGTACAGTATTAGTATACGTACAGTATAAGAGCATTTTAGCACATCTTGATACAGGATCAGTTGTACAGAGTTGTACAGAGTTATACAGAGTTGTACAGAGTTGTACAGAGGTGTACAGAGGTGTCACTACTATGTAGTACCGATACTGAAATCATCATATCTATCAAAATGTCTATTACTATGCAGTCTTGGATTTACCATTTTGATTCAACTTATAAACCCCCACAATATATGCTAATCTAGTAACTACTAAATCAATTGCCATACCAATAGAATCTCTCGCTAAATCAATTTTTGACCCATCAATCTCTTGCCAATTAACAGGAATTTCCTTCATAGGAATCTTTTGTAATGAAGCAATTAATAGAATTTCTACATCAAAGATCCATCGTTCTGTATGCATATGAGGAAAAATTACTTTAGCAGCATCAAATTCAAACATTTTAAATCCACATTGAGTATCTTGAATTTGTCTAATTCCAAAAATAAATACCAATGTATGTAACCCATACATTAAGAAGTTTCTAATAAATGATCGTTTAACTACAGCATCAGTATTCACCATATGAGATCTGGATCCAACAGCTATACCAGGACCATTCAACTGTTTTAAATAATCAAGTAATTTACCAGAATCAGAAAATTTAGTAGCACCATCAGCATCAGCAAATAAAATGTACTTCCCAGATGCATGTAAGATACCTTGAGTAACAGCACCACCTTTACCTCTATTTTTTTCAAATTGAATAACCTTCAAAACATGAGGTTTTAAATCATATTCATTAGCTAATTTAATGGCATATTCACTAGTACCATCAATAGATTTATCATCTACAATAATGATTTCATAACGATATCGAAGATGAGTTTTAAGGTAATTTATACAATCATCCATCATTAGACCTAATCGATTTGTTTCATTATAGCAAGGAATCACTACACTTAATTCGATTCCATTTTCTTTATAAGTGGATTGGGGGTCTAATGGTGGGGGTAAATCATAATTGTTCCCATCATAATCATTGGTTTTATATTTTAATTCACTGCCTAAAGGAGGTCTTGGAGAATGGGAAAAGGTATAAACCACTAGATAGGCTACTATGACGATGATTAGAATGATGGATCCCAATAAATACCCGTAATTCATGATTTAGGGTAGCCTAGGTATGGTGTTGATGGGGTGAATTAACGTGTTGTTATATTTTTCGCAGTGCGTCGAGATCTAAGGTACACGATGGAGTGAGGGAAGAGGCTATAGGGTAGGTACACGGAGGTAGAGGTATTCAGTGAGAGCTACGGTGAGAGCTATTCAGTAAGAGGTATTCACTAGGAACAACTAGGAGCTATTCATATATTGTACAATAGATTGGTGAATCGATATACTACGGGTATGAGAACACCCACCATCTACTTCGCAAGCTTCGTAATCCGATTATTCACACACCTAGCATTATTCACAAATATCTCTACCAATTCCTCAAATCTAATCGAATTAATCCCATTCTTAAATTGATCAAACCCATTAAATAATTCCGGTACATCAATTTCAAGTTCTACTTCAAACGTATTCTCTGTTTCTGTAACCTTCTTCCCAGTAGTTGTATTTTTCAGCTCTCTTGGGGTACTCACTCTAGTTAAATCAAATGTTGTCACCGTAGGTTTATGTCCAAACGTACTTCTTCTTTTAATTCTGGTATTAATCGGTTTAGATTTTTTCATGATTGGATCAATTTCTTCATTAGGTACTGGGTTTTCTAATGATAACGATAATCTTAAATCATACATAGATGAAGGATTATGAATATATAAATCAGATATTCTTTGTTTGTTAATGGCAGTATACCGAGGAGGATTCAATGCATTATCTTTAGAAATTCTAATTTGTTTTGGTTGTTCATTACGATTAGTTACAAAATACATTAAATCAGTTATATCTGATTCTAAGGTATTAAATTTTCTTCTAGGTTTATTTGAATGATTTGGTTGATTTTTTAAATCTTCTTGATAATTTCTTTCTAATTCCTCAAAATATTTTAATACATCAGTAAATCCAACTTGATGAATTCCTGATTCAAAATAAATACTTGAAACATCAGTAAAAATACATTCCGTGGATACCAGAATATTAATTCTATTATCCAGTTTTTTATCCATTATCGTACCAAATTTAAGTTCTAATTCAATATGTTTACGATTTTCTTCTGTCACTTCTACAAAATTAGCATAAATCCATTCAGCGATTCTTCTGGTTACACTAGGGGGTGGAATGACTCCAGTAATGGAACATTCCAAATCTACACTAGTGGTGCTATTAGTATTAAAGATAGATTTATCGGAAATGGAAGGTTCATGAAAGTCTCTTCCTCCACCACCTAATCCTATTCCCAGTCCATCATTTGAAGCAATTTCACTACTATTCCGTTTATTAGCAGGTACCCATTCTTGGGCCCAAATGGGGGGTGTAGCATATCGTTTAGGTTTAGAATTTTGTTTTAATTTATTCAATTTGGATATATCATCATCTTCTTTATCAATAGAATCATTGGTAGCTGAGTGATTATTTTGGGTTGGTGGTTCTGTAGTGGTGGTAGTACTGGTAGTGTTAATAGTGGACGAGGGGTTCAGGGGTTCAGCGGCGGGTTGCTTCTCTGATATTGGCCCATTAGAATTATTGAAATTGTTAATACTTGGCTTTGGTATGGTTTCTTCATCCTTAATGTCTTCCTTGGCCAGTTCAGGAATAGGTTCAGGTCTTGATGGTTCTGGGATTGGTTCTGGAATCGGGTCAGTTTTGTCTTCATTCAATAAGTTTACGATGGAATTTCTTTGAGATGATTCATGGTGAGGAATGGGTTGAGGAGAAACTTTGGCTTCATTATCACTAGGAGGAGTTTCCTCGTTTAATATAGACCCAACATTCATGATGGTTTATAATGTTGTAGAGAAATGGAAGATGGAAAATAAGAAGCAAATGTGCGCGAAAGTGATGAAGAGAGAGAGAGAAGAGAGAGAGAAGAGAGAGAGAAGAGAGAGAGAAGAGAGAGAGAAGAGGCATGAACAGCACAAGTCTCTAAAAGCCATAGAAATAACATATATTCAACACTAAACAGCAGGCAAGGCACAGACACAGGAACAGACACAGGCACAACCATACCCAATCTCTAACTAACTTAGATTTCAGCTAAATTCTTATCTAACCTACTCTTAACAGCATCAATGAATTCTTCAGTAGTAACATAACTGGATCTCTCAGTCTTTCCTTGGGCTAAAGCCAAATCTTTAGTCATAATATTATCAACCCCAACAGTATCAATTACAGCTTTTTCTAAAGCAACACCAAATTTTGATACATCAGGAGTGTCATCTAATTTACCTCTTTGAATTAACCCTCTAGTCCAAGCAAAAATGGATGCAATAGAATTGGTAGAAGTTTCCTTCCCTTGTTGATGTTGTCTAAAATGTCTGGTAACAGTCCCATGAGCAGCTTCACTCTCAAAAGCTTTACCATCAGGAGTCATTAACACAGATGTCATTAATCCTAAAGACCCAAATCCTTGGGCTACAATATCACTTTGAACATCCCCATCATAATTTTTCATAGCAATAATAAACCCTCCTTTAGATTTTAACATTTGTGCAACCATATCATCAATTAATCTATGTTCATACCAAATCCCATTTTTTTCAAATTCTGGTTTATATTTCTTTTCATATAAACCTTCAAAAATATCTTTAAATCTTCCATCATATTTTTTTAAAATGGTATTTTTAGTGGTGGAAAATAAATTTAATTTTCTTTCTAAAGCAAATTTAAATGATGATTCTGCAAAATCTTGAATAGATTTATCAGTATTATACATGGCCATAGCTACTCCTTTATCATCATAATCAAACACGTGATGAACCTCAGGATCACTGCCATCAGTTGGTTTAAATACCAATTGTAATTGTCCTGGTTTATTAATTAAAATATCAGTGGCTTTATATTGATCTCCATAAGCATGTCTACCAATAATAATTGGTTGTTCCCATTGAGGAACAATTCTAGGAATATTATCAATTACTATTGGTTCTCTAAAAACAGTTCCTCCCAATACATTTCTTAAGGTTCCATTGGGGGATAACCACATTTTCTTTAATCCAAATTCTTCAACTCTTGCTTCATCTGGAGTAATGGTAGCACATTTAACTCCTACTCCATATTTTAAAATAGCTTCACCAGCTTCATGAGTAACTTTATCATCAGTTTGATCTCTATATTCAATGCCTAGATCATAGTATTTTAAGTCAACATTTAAGTAAGGTAAGATCAATTTATCTTTAATGAATTTCCAAATAATTCTGGTCATTTCATCTCCGTCCATCTCCACAATTGGTTGTTTTACGGTGATTTTTTCAGTCATGGTGAAGGAATTTCTTAGCAGTCGTATTTGTTACAGGGTTGTAAATCGTAGATCTTAGTTATGATATTTTAGCAGCCAAAATTTATTAGTAAATAAAATGGACGTATGGAACTAATAAGCAATAATAGTGACAAAATTATTTGATTTTACTTGGTTTCCATTGGCTAGCTTATGATATTTATAGTTAGCGTTGGACCGAGCATAAAGGAAATCTGGGGTTAAGATTCCCCGGGGTGAGGGTTCTGGGGGGTGAGGATTCTGCCGGGTCTCACAACAGGAAGCGGCCGGGAGAGTTAGCGTGGGGGAGCCTATAGAAAGAACAGAGTCAATGGAGAAGTAATGGACAATGGAGAAGTAATGGACACACAGAGAGAGGGGAAAGAGAAGAATAGGATAACCAGTAGGGCTTGGGACAACTAAATCCCTTCCTTCACCATCAAGTTGTTGTCCGCAACTCATGTTTATTTGCAGCATTTGTGTAGTGTTCCGAATAATGACCTCCACGGAATAAGGGTTGAACATATCTACATGTATAAATACATATTGTATTCCAGTCATTACAATTCAACAACACAACATATCCCTACATCATCTAATCATGTATTATCTAAACAATAAACACATTACATAAGTTGCACGAAGAACAATATACTGATAACCGAACCACGCGATTTTTACATCAACTATCCGATATGGTGTAATGGCTAGCACGGTTGTCTTTCACACAGCAGACCCGGGTTCGATTCCCGGTATCGGAATTTATTCATTTTTTTATATTTTTAATATCCTAAATTGTTTCTGACAGTCTTAATTTCAACCTGATTTGAATTAACTACATAAAACTCGATCCTGTAAAGTAACAAAAACTAATCAGTCCGTTAGAGGAAATTGTAAACGCAAATGATAAAATTAAATGTCAACATGAAAAATATTTTTTAATTAATGCATAATTAACGTTGACATAACCGAGTCGGGAATTAACCTTAGGAACAGGAGTCGAGGATCCTAAAATCACCCCCAGCCCCTATATACTACGAATTAGGAATATGTGGCCTGTAAAAACCTAAGGGGTTGTGGGACTTAATTATGGATGTCTTCATCGTGTCTTCCTATTTTTTTTTTTTTTGGGTATGTTGGCTTTCGTGTAAAGCGTGTTTGGTGGAAAAGAATGGGCTTTTTGAAGGTCTAGCAACATGCGTGTCATATTGCACACGGCAAATTGAAACATGTCCAAATACCCAAAACGTATGAGTAAATGACAGATTTGAAACCATCCAGACGAGGACAATAATGAGATATAATTGAACATACCATCACATTACTCTAAAAACTAAAGGCTTAAAACCCACACAATGCATGAATAATACATGCATAATCAATAGGATGCATGATCAGGGCCACTTGACTATGAGAAAAAGGAGGTTATCACGAATTATCACGAGGAACCATTCACCTCCACCAATCACCCCCATAGATCATTAGCTCGAGGGGTAACCAATAGACTTTGAGTTGAATTGCTTAGATACCGTTCAGACATGGTTTAAAGACTATAAACCTTAATCAGCACTAATATGGTTGAAATGAAATTTGTTCATGAAACTGATATTTGAACTAGTACCAGGGGATTGATCAAGATATTTAGGTCTACTAGTAATCATCTAGAACCTATTGTTAACCTATCACCAACCCACACAACCCAAAGAACCCAAATAACCCAAACACACCTGATTGTTCAATAACTATCCAATAGCATTCATGACTCCAGAATTAGTCGATAACAATCGGGGTTATCTAGGAACGGCACTTTGATTAACGCATAAATTTTAACTAACGATGCAGGAAATATGTATGAGTCGCAGGACTACTTTATGTAACTACAAGTCAAAAACCGTTGCGGCATCCCAATTAATTGGTGTTAAACAATAAATGTTAACAATAAATTAATAGTAACGGTTTCTTATGATGCATATTTGGTATTGACTCCTATAAATTACATTGTCTATTTTATTTTAGTATTAGTACCGTGCCTGTAGAAAGGAGGTATAGGAAGGGGTAAATACTCATTCGGACCAAGTACCGTTACTTACAGTACATACATTACGTACAGTCACGTACACTTACGTACACATATGTAGAATTAGTATATCAATTACCCATCTTGATGTGTTTTGGACTGAAATAGTAATTGCTGCACTGTTGATGCAATAATTTTTTTTCAACCTTGCATACTCGTATTGCGTTTTGTTAGCCTTTTGACTTTCTTTTAAGTTTTTTTTTTTGAAATTACTACTCCGATGGAGGGGATGTATGCATGGCTCTGACCATGGTACCATATATATATCAAGACAAATTTCCAAGCCTTTCAGGCTTTCGATAAGGTTTTTCGGCTAATAAAACATTTATTCATAATGTCAGGATATTTATTTTTAGTAGCGGTCAATGGATCAAATAATGGAGTGAATCGTCAGGCGGAGTTGAGGAAGAAACAAAGGAATGATGATAATAGGTCAGTGATATCACGATCATCTGGGTCTAGTAGATCATCCATCAGTTCTTGCGGAACCAATTCTAGTGGCAGTAGAAATGGTGGAGGTGGTCGGAGAACTAGGAAGAAGTTTGATATGACAACCAGTACTTACGTCACAGTAGTTGAATCACCATATGAAAGAAGATTAACTAGATATGAACAGAAATATCATAATTTAACGACCACCAGTAATTATCATGACCAAAATGAATTTCTTAATAGATTTCGACTCCAAGGGGAGGGTGAAACCTTATTCACCACCGAAAGTTTGAACACTTTAAGATACACATATTTCAAGGAAGTAACCAATGATTATGATAAGATCATAACGGAAATGAATCAAAGGCAGAGGGCCAATGGTGAATATAAATTGAAATATATGAGACGATTGCATCAATTGAGGAAGAAGAACCGTGGAGAAGGAAAGAATAGATTACCCAGTTTGTTAGATGATGGTGAAGAAGAAGAAGAAGAAGAAGAAGAAGAAGAAGAAGAAGAAGAAGAAGAAGAAGAAGAAGAAGAAGAAGGAGAAGGTGGTGAAAATGATAACCCAATTCCATCATTTGACAATATCGACTCGTTCACATTCAAATCCAATGTACTTGGTCAACAACAACCTGTTAATATAAAACAACTATTATCATCCAACCAATTCTGGAATAATGTCTTCCAAGATTTGAAATTTAATCTCATGGATTTGAGTTTTAATTATTACTCATTATTACCAAATTTCAATCAACTAATGACGGTTTATAAAGAAACCATTGAATATTTCTTGATGAATATCGATAGTTTAACCTGTAAATTAGACGAATTGGAACCTGAAGAATATGAAGATTTAAAACAATGTCAATTTCATTATTTTAAAGATTTCAATTATGAATGGTTTAAACTTATTAGTAATGAACATTTCAAATTATTTAATTATCAATCCACATTAAATTCCAATATTAATATGTTCCATGATAATAACTTCACCATTCATAATCAATTGATTAATAAACTTATAGAATCAATGATGGATAATTTAAAGATTTCTATAGCTGATGCTAATAAAAACGAAGGAATTATAAGGTTATGGGAAGGGTTCATTAGGTTTATTATTATTGAATTGATTGTTAAGAATTATAATTGTAATTTTTTAAATGATATTACAATCCGTACCGATGAACTTCCTGAGCCTAATTTAGATGTTGTTAGTTCAAACAATTCTTTTAATACATCATTTAACACATCATCTAATCAATCATTGCATCAATCAGTTAATACCTATGGGACTTCTAATCCAAGTTTTGAAGATGATAATCATGAAGCTGGCAATGTTGATGGTTATGGTGATGTTGACGAGATAACTAAAGCCACCAAGGACTTGATGTTAGGGGATTCTAAAGACATTGAGTCACCTTCATCGATATTAACTATTGATGAAAGGAAAGGGTTGAATACTTTTGGGTATAATTCTAAAAGATCTGGATTTGTAATTGATTTACCGACTCCAGATAAATCTATGGAATACCACAATTCAAATGAGCTGGGGAAACAACAAAGGGAGCATATAACGAAGAAGAAGCTGATTTTTTCAAGGTTTAAGAAAACAAAGGATTAAGTAGGTTAATATATGGGAATATGTGAGTAATTGTAGAGAGATTGAAGAATGTGGAGGAATGTGCGATTTTCTATAAAATGCAAGTAAAATGATAATAACACTGATTAGACTGAAGAGTGATAGTCATACCAGAACTCATACCAGATAATATTCATACCAGATAGTATTCATACCAGACAACAGCCATACCAGACAACAGCCATACCAGACAACAGCCATACCAGACAACAGCCATACCAGACAACATTCTCTCTGACAGCAGTCATCAATAAACATCCTTTCACCTCTCCAACATTTATAATCCATAATCCATGCCATCCTATTCATTTCTTCTAAAAGTATCAAGAAATTGACTAGCCAATGGCCTTACAGGAGTTTCAGCCCTAATTTCATTATCATTAGTATTTCTAATATCATCTACAATCTCTTCTCGATCATCCCCATCCCCATCCCCATCACCATTTTCTGGATTTTCTCCATCCTGATCATCTTCAACAATGGTTTGGTTAATTGGTTGATATCTTCTAGAACCAGAACCAACACCAAACCCGGAATTAAAACCAATTATATTTCTAATAGTTCTATGAATGAATCTCACAAATCGTTTAGTAGAATTAACAGGACTAATGAAAAATTTGAACAAGCTTGAGGGTAACAACCAATGTTTGGACCCGGGAAGTAAATCTGCACAATATAATTTCCCTATAAAAATCCCAATTAAACAAGGAAGAAATGATTTAAATCCATTATTGAAAAGTAATAATGTATAGATTATATGGATTTGGAAATGATCTGTTAATATCAATTCTCTGCTTGGGGCATGTGAGGTGGAAGAAGGATCATAGGAAGGATCATTTCCATCTGAACTTGGTGACGTTGGAGATGAAGAGGTTGTAGTTGTTGTTGCAGCTTCTGTTGTCGATGGATTGGATAATAAGATCTTGAATTGATATGATATAGGTATCACTTTCCCATAACATATGTACAATGACGATACAATTCCCAAAGGGCCCGGTGCCACTGTATTCAATATGGTCGTAAAATAATTAAAGGACCCGAATTTCAATACCGTCATGATCACATAATTCAAAAAATTGATTAATAATTGTCCTAAACTCATCACCAAAAACGTCATGACCATGTTATAAGCGGCTAGAACAAATACAAGTGATAAGTATTTATTGGATCCATAGAACCGTTCCAATGGTTTAAAATGAAACCATAAGAAGATCGTTAGCAAATAATCTGATTCATTAATCACCGATAGTTGGAACGTTAGTAGCCTCCAATATTGATGATATTCTAGAATGTAAGGATCGATTGATAGATGGAAGATGTACTTGATTTGGAAGATGGAGGCACATACTGCTATAAGGGTTACAAGAAGGCAGATACTTTTGGAGACTGGGGTGTTAATGAACCCCTTGATTGGGGTTAATTGTGTCATGATAAAGAAGAGGAGTGAGGATAAGAGGAGGATAAGAGTGATTAAGGTGCGCGTAGGTGGAGGTATGCGGTAGGAGGCAGGAAGCAGGAAACAGGAGGTATGAGATGGTGATGGATGGTACGAAAGGGTGGGGTGAAATGTCAAGTTGGATTGGTACTCGGGAGAGGACAATCACTAACATTCCCATTACCTTCTAGTTTACCTTCCACTTATAACAGATGAATTATATCTTTACTATTGACCCTATATGTAATCCACTATATTATGTACCAGTTAGCTTTATCAATATCAGGTACCTCTGATCTCTTTAATCACATGACTAGCCCTAGAGTGACTGCTATTTTTCTCATCTCTGCCAAATCCTCTCACTCTCACCATAATCCTTCTCATACCCGACCATGACCAGTACACTACCACACCCTCATCTTCCATTCCCTCACCATCGCATACTGAAAAATCTTTTGATGAAATTTTTTTTTTATTCCTTTAGTTGTTCACTTTAGTCAAAAATGGGAAGAGATCATATTGCTAAACAACATAAAACCTCAGGTCATAGAACCGCCCCTAAGTCTGACAATGTCTACTTAAAATTATTAGTCAAATTATATTCTTTCTTAGCTCGTATGTATACAATCACCTTGACTCGGAAGTTTACATTAAGTTCATTTCTAGGATTTGAAAATTCAATTTTTCAATAGAGAAGATATCCCCATAGTACGGTAATGCTATGGTAGCATAGTACCATAGTACTAGTTGAGTATCAGACAATAAATCTAGTATCTAACCGGACCAGCTAAGTACTGGATAGTTGATGCTAGAGAGTCTTGAATACCAAATAAAAGAACCCACCAATCCATGGCTTTAAGCCAAAAGGGAAACACCTTTATGGATACTATAGCTATCATTAATGATAGCTTAGTGGTGGAGTCTCTTCTGCGAGTGCCTAGTCAATTAAATAGCTTATACTAGAAATCAAATTGTTTTTTTTCAATCCATTTCATTTCTAGTAAAGGTTAAAATTTGATTGAACTTGTTGTGCGACTTCTGAGCAGAAAGTCAAAGGAATATGGAAAAGATATACTAACAATTTGTTTTTTAGGTCGTACTGATTCAGCTTTCAACAAAGTTATCTTAAGACAATTATTTTTATCTAAAACCAACAGACCACCAGTTTCTAGCTCAAGAATTTCTCAAGCTTTAAAACAAAAAGGTGCTGCTGATAAAATCATCGTTGTTGTTGGTACCGTTACTGATGACAAAAGATTACTTGATATGCCAAAAACCACTGTTGCTGCTTTAAGATTTACTGCTGGTGCCAAAGCTGCTATCTTAAAAGCTGGTGGTGAAGCTATCACTTTAGATCAATTAGCTTTAAGAGCTCCAAAAGGTCAAAACACTTTGATCTTAAGAGGTCCAAGATCTCATAGAGAAGCCGTTAGACACTTTGGTTTCGGTCCTCACAAACATAAAGCTCCAAGAATTTTACAAAAAGGTAGAAAATTCGAAAGAGCTAGAGGTAGAAGAAGATCAAGAGGTTTCAAAGTTTAAGCTAAGTTTATTTAATGTAAAATATATATTAATATATTTGAGTATAATAGTGTAAATTGTAGAGGGTGAAAGGATGTTCGTAAGCTGATAGTGTCAAGCTGATAGTATTACTTGGTATTGTTAAGGTCTAAATGTTATCAATCTCTTACGGTCTAGTTCTTATTGCCCAGTTAAATCGTAGTGTGATACAATTTTACAGCTTTAACTTCAATTAGGACAGAGCATTTCACCATATCCAGGCAATACTTCTACGTGTTCGTGTTCATCTATTTACTCTTCGTTATCATTATTCTTCAGAATATCTCAGATAATGAACCATCTTTCAATTTGGGAAAAGCAAGCCTATGATTAATTTGTAATAAATGTGCTACCTTGAGTTTCAATGAGCCTTTGATATGTTACGGTTATTATCATCAAATTTTCTTTAGTCACTGTCGATACCAGTCAATTCAGCCACCCGGAAGGTTCTGAGCCTGTTTAGTTTGGTGGATATGTCTTTTCTTTAGGTAAATGGTGTTACCCTAGAGCTGATCATTGATCTTATTGATGTTAGTGATGGTGAATTTGGTGCGTTTAAATGGTTGCAAAATATTAGTTCATGGTGAAACGTGCAAACTAGAATAACAACCAGCAACTTTTAAGACAGAACTATTCAGTCAAAGCCTCATGAGATATTCATTTAGATTTTAAGAGGACTTTAGTAACTGTACTGGGATTACAAAAGTATAGTAGACACCAACTAGAGCCAAATAATATAGACAATATATAATGTAAACCCCATAGGCTACAACCCTCATCACATGACCACAGTGACTGTTATCATCGCGGGAACCAATTTTTTTATGAAAAAAAAAATTACACAAAATCTCTCATCCGTCGCAGTCTTTTAACATTTACCTCATTGAAAAAAAAAAAATTATCATTACTATAGAAATCAATCCACAAAATGGCCGGTGTATCAGTAAGGTAAGTAAAGATTATCATGAAAAGGACCACTGTGTTTGAGAGTATAGTATTTAAGAATCATCGTCATGTAGATTATTGATCAATATCCCCGTTACTTGAAGCTTCAAGTGATTGAAATGTCTTTGAAAAGAGTGATAAAAGAATCTGAAAAACTTGAAAAAAAAACTGTCAATCCTGACATTACTGGCTAAGAAGAAACCACTAGAGACATCCTTAACTGTGTTGAATAGACTCAATGACTGACATGGATGCTGGGGTTTGTAATCATCCTATAGTTTCGTTTTCATGGAGCTTAGTGAATGAATAAAAAGTCACAATCCTATGAACCTCCTTTGAATGTTCCTCATTCATTTTCATCAGACGGTATGACAACTCCTTTGCTACCACAATATCCTTTCACCCTTATTCTTCCATTAATTGTTTATCCCATCTGTTGTCCATTTTCAAAAGCCACAGACTTATTCCTATACCTCTACACTCATCAAGCTCACACACAGCTCCTCCTTTTATATAACCTTATTTTCATATACTAACAAGATTATTTTAGAGACGTCCCAGCTCAAGAATTCATTAATGCTTATGCTCAATTTTTACAACGTCAAGGTAAATTAGAAGTTCCCGGTTACGTTGATATTGTCAAAACTTCAGCTGGTAATGAATTACCACCACAAGAAGCTGAAACTTGGTTCTACAAAAGATCTGCTTCTATTGCCAGACACATCTACTTAAGAAAACAAGTTGGTGTTGGTAAATTAAACAAATTATACGGTGGTGCCATCAACAGAGGATTCAGACCTCATAAACACGTTGACGCTTCTGGTTCTATTAACAGAAGAGCTTTACAATCTTTAGAAAAAATTGGTGTTTTAGAAATCTCTCCAAAAGGTGGTAGAAGAATTTCTGAAAATGGTCAAAGAGATTTAGATCGTATTGCTGCTCAAACCTTAGAAGAAGATGACGAATAAATTAATTAATAACCTAACCTTTAAAAAATTCCTTTTTATCTCAATATAAAAGCATTGTAAATTATAATGTTGAAAATTTTTTGTATTTAGTTTAATACATAAGTAAAGTAAATTATTATCATTATTATTATTATCAACATCTCTATAATTACTCTAATAATTCATTAATGGTTTTACTGATGGATTTTCCTTGATTTTTCAATATATAATCATTAACATTATCTTGTAAATCAATCCATGAAAATGGAATTTTATTAGGGATTTCATTTATCCATTGATGATAAATTTCAGTAGTAATTCCTTGTGGCATCAATAACTTTTCATTTGCATTTGAAGCTTTAGCATTAAATATCAAATTGAAATCTGATTCAAATGATTGAATATTAAATAAATATTTACATAATTGTTGGAAATATTGTAAATCTTGTCCTTGTTCAATTTTGGCTCCATAAATAATAGTTCCAATAATATGATTGATTTTATTAAATGGGATTTTTTCTGGTGGGATATTACTACCATTTTTAATAAATGGTGATAAAATGTTCTTGATAGATTCAACTGCTGATACAAAATCAGAATCATTGATATCATAACTCTTGGTAAATGATATAGGGACATATTCTAATCGAGTTACAATAATACTATGAAACCAACTTAATAAGAAATAAATATGTTTGAACTCTGGTGGAGTTTCATTCAATTCTTTAGTATCGGAATATTCAAATGTCTCTAATAAAAGTCGTTTAAAACTAGTTTGAGTTTCTGTCACTATCACTTGACATGTACTTATTAAAGTAGTTGGGATTACTTGTGAAGTTAGATTACAAGTTAAAAATACCTTTGAATTTGAGTTATCTTCAACTAAGGATTCTAACATTTTTTGTAAATTATTAAGCCATTCAGGTGACATTTGAATATTTTGAATTAATACCCAATTACCTTTTGTTAATATACTTTGAAGTTCTTTTTTAGCTAATTCAATTCCTTCTTTGGATCCTAAAGAAATCACTTGCAAATATTTTTGGTTTATTTGGGCAAGTTGTCTAATTTTATTTGATGGATCATATCCATCTTTAGATGAAAATAATAATGGTTTATTATTTAATTCATGACTAATAAATAACTCTAAATCATCATAATTAGAACTAAATGACCCAATCCCTGTAAATAAAAATGAACAAATTCCACTAATGGCATCCATAAACTTTATTGGATGATTATTATAATCTTTGAGAGCTATTAATAATTCCAGTAACTTAACTATAGTTTCATTATCACTATTATTAGCAATGATAGATTCAAGATTAGTTTCTTTAATATCTATTAACAACTCTCTGAAAAGTGGTAGTATAGTTTGTTCATCAAAATTATCATCACCACCATCATCACCTTTTCTATTGATAACATCAAAAATACTCTTGGTAAAGTTAATAAAATGTATACCAATCTCTTTTCCATAGTATGTACAAGCTAATAGAATTGCAAATATTGTCTTATCCATTCTTCTCAATGAAATAGATATTATTGCAAACACTTGCTTATAAAGTTCAATTATAACCTTGGTGTTATAATCTTTATCATTCTTAAATTGTTCTGAATTCTTAAGAGTAATACAGAAGATTCCAACAAAAGTTTCTAGTGTAAAAGAATAGAAACAGTTCAATTTATTTAATTTCTTCAATACTTCAAATACCAGTGATGAATGACTTGCCAAATCATAAAATTTATTTCGAATTGAATCAATTTGTTCTAAAACTCCTTGAGATTCTTGTATCTTTTTGTCAAGTAAACTTGATTCTTGTTTCAATTGTTCAAGATATTCAACCACTTTTTCATTATCTAATATACTACCGGTTACTTCAGATAATGAGTTCAACAAGTTCACTTCAAGCAGTTTTAATTTTTCATTGTATTGAGATTGTAATCCTATTAATTCAGTCCGTTTCTTTTCGACACTTGGATCAGTTACTCTCAAGGCTAAATTTAATACTTGTGACTCAAGATTTTTACTAGTAATTGTAAAGCTAACTATTGCTACTCTGGATTCCATAAATGGAGAAACCTTGATCAGCGGATCTTGAGTATATAAGAACAATTTGAAATTATGATTAAAATCAATAAGTTGATCTCTAATATTAATCATCAGTCTACCACCATTCTTATGAATCTCTTTTCTAAGTATAGGATCTAATATTCGATTATAATATTCTGAATCTTTAATCATTATAGAACCTCCAAATCTAATAGCATTTTCCAAATCTTTTATAAACGATTCACTCAAAAAACTTGTAGTAACAAGTTTATCATCACCTATTAAACCATGGACTTGATTAAGAAATTGGGAAGAAGGATCAATAATTAAAGGAGTTTTGGAATCCTTTATAATAATCATATTTTCAATGGTTAGATCATCAATATGTTTCCGCTGAGTTTCTGGTACATACGATTTTTGAGAAGGATATAGATTTAGTATAGAAATGGTTGAATCAAATAAAATCCCACTACTGTCTAATTGCTTCTTCCAAGTATTTAATAATAATTCCCGATCCCTTTGATCAAGTACTCCACAATATACTAAAAATGCCGAAGCCAATATGGAATTACCAATGACTCTCTCATTTTGTTTGACAAAACCTAATGTACTTTGTTTCCATCTATCCTTCTCTTTTGTTAAACTTTCCATCAATTTTAAACTTTTCCCTACTTTATCCTGAACCGTTTCCATTTCCATCTTAATACTTTCTGTTTCTCTAATTAACGAACTATACCGAGTCTTATAAGATTCTATACTTTCTTCTAATTCTTTAACCATACTTTCTAATGCCATTAATTGAGCCCTAGCTTTTCTAGCTCCATTTTCCAAAACTTTAACTTCTTCTTTTAAAGGTCCTACTTTATCTAATGCTGAAGAATAAGTTATTTGTGCTTTAACCCATTGAAGTAATGGCCCACAAGCTTTACTGGCTCTATTAACATTTTCAAAATTATAATCTGATCTTATCAAATAAACCTCTTCCATGTATTTCCTAATATCACTAGTCAAACTCTCTTCATTTCTATAGTTTACTATACTAGGAATAAATTCATCACTTCTAATGGCCAATTGAACATCTCTCCAACTGGATACATTATATCCAATCAAAATACACACAGATTCCATAGTCATTTTAACTGCTGCTGGTGGGTTAGCCATACTTCTTATTTCACTCAAATGTTGTTTCTTGATGTTTTGAACTCCTCTTTTTGCTTCTAATATAGCTGGTTCAGCATTAGCCAAATCTTCCATTACTATTTTTCTACGATTCTCTATTTCTTTTTCTTGCTTATTCAATTCTTCTTGGGCAGTTATTGAAAATTCTTGTTTTCTTTCAGCTTCATTCTGTTCTGATAACATGGTATTAAGCATTTCTCGAGCCTCTATGTCTTTCTTACTTAAATGTTTTTGCTTAGCTGAAAGGTCTTCTTTTAATTGAGCTACTTGTAAAACCGTTTCTCTCAATTTATTAAGTCCTTCAGTATAATGTCTTTGAGTATCTTCGATTTCAAATTGTCTAGACATAAATATTTCAATGAAATTTGAAATCAATTCCATGAATTGACTAGGGTATTTACTAGCACCTAATCTTCTACTTGAATTGTGGATGAATATAAATACATCCACTAATAACTCTCTAAAGCTACCTATTCTTGGTAAGGAGTAGGGGGTATATGATTCCGATAATTTAAAGTTACTAGTATCAACAGGAACATCTTCAATCTTTTTAGTACCCACTTGACACAAAGTGTTTTGAGACCAATCTCCCATATAACTTAATACACACCTATTGAATAAAGCGGGGGATGAAACTACCTGAAGTCTTTTAGAATCATCGATTTCTGTTATGGTGAAAATGACATGTAAATTCATAGAAACTTGTTGAGAAAACCATTGATAAAGCTCTTCATTTGAATCAAGTAATAACCCTTGATTTTGAGATTCTTCTAAACAAATATTCATTAGAGTTTTTAAATCATCACCTTCAAATAATCCCGGAATCTCAGAATTTGCTAATAGCGTATTCATTCTTTCAATAAAAGAAGTTTCAATTATACTTGACTCATCAATTATATAACAAATTTGTTCTCCTCTACAACATCTAATTAAAATGTCTCGTAAACTTTTATCAAAATTATCAATTCCATAACCAGAATAGACATTCAATTGTACAACTTTTAAATTATTCATCCAAGCAACAAATTTAGTTACAGTAGTTTTCCCACCAGTCGAAGAACCAACTAAAATCATATGACCTTGTGGTTGCCTTAAAACTCTATCAATTCTAAGAGAATGTGACAAGAAATCTTCATGTAGTACTAAATCTAGATCGATCTCCTCTTCACTAAATGTTGCAAGACGATGTTTAATGAAAGTTTGCAATTCTCCTTTACCAACGGATTCATATTTCAGTGATAACCAATCAGAAAAAAGAACAGGTGTTTCCATTGTAGATGCCATATCGCTGAATGGGAAATATTCTTGAATTACCTCTTTGAAAAGCTTCCAAGTCCATTCTCTTTCTTCTTGTTTGACTAATCGATCATAAAATAATCGAAGTCCTTCATGAAACCATAATCGAACAAATGGTTGCAATTCTTTATAATCAGTTGATTTTAATGCTTCTAACAATCCTCTAGACCATCTAGTTAACTCACGAGGTGAATAAATATAATGAGCTTGTGCTGAACGTTTTAAATGATTCTTACTACTAAGATAGATCTTAATCATTGCTTGAGTTATAGATTTGTTATAACCTCTCAAATCCGGAGCACATTTCAAAACTGCTGAATTGAAAGTTTCGTAAATCTGTTCTAGGGATTTCTTACCAGGATAATCAACCATCAAAAGAGTACAATGACGTAAAAACCTTTCACTTAATCTTTGACGACCAGGATCTTTAGGTGAATTACATGCACCAACGAATTGAATTTTCCTCATATTGACCCATTGCATTTCTTTTGGATCCCAAAACCCTTGATATTCAATCATTTGTCTTATCAATGATATAACTTTTTGACATCCAAATTTATCGGTCCCAGGTAAATTTATTTCGTCACAAAAGACTACCACCCATTTACCAGCTACTTTCGGGGAGAATGTTAATCCATTAGAAGTTCTTTGCAAGTCACAATGCTGTTTCAAAGATTTCATTAAAGAATCTGGCGAAGATTCTTTTGAAAGATTTAAATGCAAGACTTCCAAGCTTGAGGTTCTCTTTAAAACTTCCAAAAATGTCATGGTTTTCCCTGAACCTGGTGGTCCACAAAGCAATAAAGTTTGGTGTTCACTTAAAACAGAATGGATTAAACTCTCATGTCTTACGGTATCTGTAGTAGATACAACTGTATTAGAATCAGCAACTTTTTGAGGCTCTAACTCAGTAAATTGGACCCTAGATTTCCATTCAACCCATTCTCCATCTGGAATACTAATATCATAATCAAGGACATTATCTATAGTTGGATCTATACCCTGGAAACAAGGAAGTTGTAAAATTTGATTGGTCAAACCTTCTCTCTCTTCCAAAGAAGTATCACCCAAGAAGGACCATATAGTTGATAACAATACAGACTTTTTTATATAGGTCTTAAAGTTGGTGATTGAAGATTTGTTATCAATACAGAATGTCATCAACTTTCGACAATGAGATTTAAGAAATACCATAAAAGTACTTATACATCTATGGAAATTAAAATCCATAATATGCTCAGGGTTTCCAGAATCCCTTATTAATGTCAGTAATACATCTTCTGTGATCAATGACTTGACTACTTCTACAAACTCATTCTGTTCTCTTAACATTTGAGATTCATCATAATTTATGTCATCAGACAAAAGACACTTATTAGCCATTTTGAATAATTCATGTTCTAACACACAATAAGATCTGACAATATCTTTATCAAACCAAATCATTCCACATCTACTAACGGTAGCTAAGGTGGTATATTTCAAATTTCCGGTTTCGAATATTATTCTAACATTCGGAGGCAATGGGAGTCTTTCACCATTTGGTAAGGTCAAAATCTTGTTATCATCAAGCACACTGTTAAGGTTTTCAGCCCATTCTGGATCTATGTCACCATCAAATATTATCCATAATTGTCTATTCATTTCACCTCTTAAATTTCCTCTTACTTTTCTTAATATACTTGTAAGAATACCATCTGACCATTCTCTTGTTACACTATCTAAACGCCCAAATAGGGTTTCCTTATCTAATACTTTAGCATCAATAACACATTTGGTGAATTCCTTAGAATGGATTTCTTGTAAACATTCCAGTAATAAACTCCAACAAGTGGTTTTAGCAGTCCCAGATTCTCCAACCATTATAATACCATGATGGTTATTTTGCAATTGGTTTAATTGAAGGGTTTTTTGAATTATAGTCTCCGTAACCACAAGCCCTTTAGATTCACAGTGTCTTTTAAGTGCCTTGATTAATTCATCATGACCAAAGTTATCCGCAATTATATTAGGGAAATATTCCGTAACTAATGAATTGAATATATTTTCATCTTCCTTTATCAATTTAGGTAAGATACTTTCTTGGATACTTCTCAAAACTATCAGGATCTCTGAAGCCTGAACATTTGATTTCATTATAAATCTTTTTAGTTTCCCACAATTATTCAATACACTCTTAAGAGCTCTGAGACCGAAATCATAATGGTTCTGTTTGGAACAGTTTGATTCTAATTGATGGAAAAATGGTACAATTATCTTAGCTAAATCATTACTGGTATTAAACCCTTGTGTAGCCAATATGACATCAACAATGATATCTTTATCAGGCTTCTCCATAGCACAACTTCTAAAGAGCTTTTTCAAGTTTTCTGGTAATTCATTTCTTCCAACATAACCAGGATTCATAGTTACAAATATACCAGTACCTGAATGAACATTAATAGTCTTTCCAGATAATTCAATAGGAACTGACAGGTTCTTTAACCCCAATTCTATGTTCTCGATTTGGGACGATACAGCTGATAACAACTGTTCATTAAGTCTATTAAATTCATCAAAACATCCCCAACTACCAACTTTACAAAGCCCAAGGAAAATTCTACTCATTGACTGAAAATCAAATGATTCATCACAACAAAATACACTGACCATTTTACCTAAACTATCACCTAATGCCTTAATGGTTTCAGTTTTACCAGTTCCAGCAGGTCCAAATGGTGAACCACCACGCTTCTGGCCTAATGCTTGGGTCATAGTCAAGAAACATTTATCAACCAATGGCGTGTGAACCAATTTTTCAGGAACTCCCAAATATTCAAAGCCATAATTGAAAGTATAGTCAAAATGCTTAACAACTAAACAGGTTAAAAGATCAGGAGAGTTATCATCATAACAATAAAGAAGTTCATTTGAAAGTATGGTAGATGAATCTTGAGGATTACTTTCCAATTGAACAGCAACGTTGTGTTGGTGAATCAATTCGAGTAACAAGTTTTCAATTTTCCGTCTTTTAAGATTAGTGGCATTTGATACTAATTGACTTAAATGATCAATAATAGTCTTAAGGTTTTTCGACAGCAAAGTTCCACTTTCGGAAAGTCTGCTGAATACGATTTGACAACATAAAGTACTGACTTGATTAGGGATTTCATTAATTATTTTGTCAATCTGTTCTAGGCATGGAGTCTCATATAAACTTTGATATTCATTGATGTTGGTCTTTATCTGAGAAGAAATAGTTAGCTTTATCTCCAATTCTAATTTCAGCAACCAATCAACAAGAGCTGGGAACTTAATCAATGACACTGGTTCTGACAACATAATTATCTCTCCTTGGCTACTAGAGAGTGAAACTATTGCTGAAATATCTCGATCAAATTTCAAGCTAGCTACACCTGGAAATAATTTGCTAACATGTGAATTGATCTTTGTGAAGTCAGTTCCACTTCCAATTAATTCCAAGAGATCTTCATTCCCCATAAAATAAAATCTTCCAAATAATTCTCTTTGTCTTTCTAAAAATTCAGACAATGACCGACGAAGTTTGGAAAAGCTTTCTAATAACTTTTCAAGAGAGATCTCAACATCAGATATTAATAACACATCAAAAGCTAATTCAATCTTATAAACTTTCTTCATCAAATCAAGGAATTCATGAGTCAAATTTGAAAATCTTGCTGATTCCACTGGTAGAATATTAGATATGTTATTTCTAGATTCAAACATCCCTTCAAGATAAACCCATTGTCTTTGAACTTCAATCCACATATCTAAAATCATATAAAATGAGTTTAATTTAGTCTCCAATTGAGCTACTTCTTGTTCGAAAGCATCAAAGCTTGAAGAATTTTTCATACTGGCCAATTCACTTAAATCTTGATTACAGTTTTCAAATAAGATATCCCAGGATTTTATAAGCTTTACTTTTGAATTAAAATTGAAAAATTCAAATGTCAACTGACCCCATTTATCTTTGATCTTGGTAACACTTTCTTCCAAAGTTCTTTCATTATTGGCTTGAACTGCCATCGATTTGATAGACTGTTCATGTAAAGTTAAATCAAGGTTCCAAATGTCTCCCAAAGTGAATAGCTGATAGTTCTTTCCTTGATGACCAATTGAACTTAAAAACTTCTTCCAATGACGCTCCTTAATGTTTTCACTTTTCAAATCCACAAGATATTTATGTTGTTTCATTAAAGATCTGGCTGTTTGCTGGACATCATCAAATGCCGAATATTGTCTAATCTTTATTGGTAATGTTCTACATTGTTCTAATAAATTTTCCAATTTCAATCTGATATCTCTTGGTTTAACATCTGACCATTTAAGTTTTCGAAGACTTTGAATCTGTTCATCTAAAGAATTTATTGAGGACCATACTTGTTTAAAATCTGCAATGTCTAGATTAATATCAGAAAGAATATCAATATTCACGTCAGGTAATTGAATCTTTAGCAGATCGGAAATTATCTTTAAATCTGTCTTGGTCTTCATATATTCAGAACATGTATTGGAAAAATTATTCAAAGAATTCAACACCATAACAGGGTTCATATCTCCTGATATTGGTCTTTTCATAAACCAATCATCTTTAAATCTTATGGCATTTTCGTTCAATTCATTGGCTGCACTAATAATTTTAGTCTTCATAAATTCGAAATTAGTTTCGATAACTGATTGTTTCTTTTCAATAATTGAACTTATAGCAGCCAATTTATTTTCAATTTGCTCAACATAAGTCCATTTACTAGGGAATTTAAACCCAAATTTCTGGAACACTTTCGAGCTATGAAGAAGTAAATTTAAATGTTGTTTCCAATTGGTTTCCAAGTTTCTCTGGGTATTGATAAAAGTGATCAAATTAGGTATAAGACTTGTAGAATTCATTGTATCAAAATTCAACTCTTTTGTAGAATTAAAAATTAACCGATCAAAATCATTAATTGATTCCTGGAACTTTTCACTAAATGCTTCAATGGCTTGTTTTTGAAAATTATCAAATTTCAAAGAAATTTTGGCTTGGACTAACCCTAATTTGATAGTACAATTACCTATTACTTTTGCACTATTATCAAAAAGAGTTCTTAAGGATAATAACTTATTGATTGATTCATACCATTCGACTAAAGTATCATTTTTGATAAACTTATTTCGATCCTCTGTCAGTTGGAAATTTAATTTTATCAATGAATCAATCATATACCATTGGGAAACATAAGTTTCGACTTTTTTGATTAAAATATTAATTTCATTCAAACCACTAGTTATAGCTTTAGGAATCCTCTTGTCAGAACTTATAGCATTGATCATTCCAAGGCCACGACATTGAGCTTCTACCGTTGATACTACATAATCTATTTGATCGATAAGCATACTTCTTAACAGACCAATAGATGGGTCCATGGTTATTGATTGATTCGTAACAATAATTGAAACTTCTATTGAAGAAACCTTGGAAAAACTTGAGATCGCTTGAGTGGAATGGACCAGTTCTGATTCAGAAAATTCTCCAAACTGATTAGTCAATTGTATTATAGTTTCCTCACATCTATCACATAATACCGTTTTAATTTGTTCATTGATTAGATTGTTGAGATCATCGACATTTGGATAAGTATAAATATCATTAATATTGTTTGTTAATTTATTGAAAATCGACTCAAGTTTAGCAGGCTCAAACAGACAGTTTTTAAGATCATAAAAGATTCCATTTCTCAAAAAGTTATCAACTTTAGCAATAACACTAAGCTTCTGATTTAAATGGTTAATTACTGATTGGAATTCTACGACCGTGTTCAAGGCCTTTACCTCCATTAGAGTACTATCATGCTCGATTTCTTGTAAGTCTATCGCTTGAGCCAAATACTCCCAATTTATATCATTTAAACACTCAAATAATTTACTAATCAGCACCAATTCAGATTTAATTAAAAACCTATATTCCTTTCCAAATCCTTGGTTCAAAGTATGATTGAAAATCATCTTTACAGACTTGAGAGCTTCATTTAAATCATTAATCACTGGTGATAATTTGTTAAGTCTTTGGAATTGAAATAAAATACTTACAGGAACTCGAAATCCAATGTTAGATAACCGAATTAATGTATCCTTATAATCAAAAAGTTTCCAATTTAAATTTAATGATATATCTTGTTTCAGATCAATCATCGTCACTCTTAAGATTTTGCCTTTAATTTCTACTTTATTTTCACCAATAAAATTAGATATTTCATCCAATAACTCATTAAAGATTGGTTGAGTATTTAACTTTGGTAACATGGTAGATATTTGATCATTCAATTTATTACCAATTGAATATTTATACCATTCATCACCAACTAATGATGATAAACTTTCACTATAAAACTCCAATTTATCTTTAATGCTTGAGGCTCGAAAAATAGAAGAGACAACATTATCACTGCTTCCATAATTTGAATCATACGAATGAATATATCCTGATAACAGATTAGTTATAAGCAAAGAATTTTGAGAGTGAAATTTAATTAAATGATTTATTTCAGATCTAGCAATTTCAAGGATTTTCATTCGAACATCTTCCTTCATTAATTCCAGTATATCAAAAGTTTTACCCATAGTAATATATTTATATCTTTCAGCAATCAGCATATAATCGTTAATCAGGTTACAATCAATAAATAAATCATTCAATTTTGAACTTATTAAAGTCAGAATATTTGAATAAACATTGGTATATAGTTTTTCTGTACTTGACCAATTAAACATCCCATGGTTTGAAAAATCAAATGGGTTTAATATAGTTAATCGATTATATTCAGTAATTAATTTAGTTTCTTGTTCAACATCTTGTAAAAAATTTCTTATAATAAATAATAAATTTTCATGCAGTTGACGAAATTCCATTAATTTATTCCATCTAGATTTTAAATTATCAATTTGATCTTGATTAATTCTAACAATAATGAATTTTTCATGTCTTTTCCTTAATAATTCTCTTATTAAATTAATCATATATTTGATATTGATGTCTATAGTTTCAAAGATTTTTAATATCTTATTATGATATAAATCCATAAACTCAATCAATTCAATAGTTAACAAATTCAAATTAGCAAATATTTCTGATGATTTATTAACAATTTCTTTAAGAGTTAATTCGATTAATACCAATGCTTTTTCTAATGGAAAATTATTAACTGATCTTAATCGTTTTAAATGATTAAATATACTAGATATCAGGTTATCTAAAGCCTCAAGACAATTAGGATCTTTTGCCGTTATAATAATTAAATCATTTATAGGTAAATCTCTTAACAATGAAAGATTTATTTTACAATCCATGATTTTATGCGATAGATTTGTATCATTATTAAAACTTAAAGTTACATGAAATCGTTTAGCTCTATTCAATAGATTAATCGAGTTTCTTATTTCATAGCTAGTAACTTGTTGTTCAATTGAACTTAATGAAATATCTAATGAAGTCCAAAATTGTATTTCATCTATAATTGATGTTTGAGTTTGAAGATCACTAGTTAAATTAGTTATTGATCGAATTTGTTTAATCCATCCATTGACTATGGACGTGAGTTCATTAAGAACATTCGTATCATTAATCAAGGCCTCTTCAAACGTATCTAGTTCTATCTGTTGTTCTTGTAATTGTTTTATAACAGGATGTACTGATAATAAAAGATTAGGAACTTGAATCTTTTCTTGTAAGTTTTGTAAAGAGGAGGTTAATTCATTGAATTTCTTTCTGGTTACATTCACAAATGAATTGGACTCATGATTATTCCGAGTACTTATAGTATCAAATAATGGTAATAACCCCAAACTTATAATAGATCTTAATTTATCGAATATATCATTATCATCAGTACTTTCAAATGGCAACACCAACACGTCGACTTTATCAGTGGAATTGATTTGCCCCTTTTCCTTAATAGCTATGGCTATTCGTTTGATTTTATAATGGGTGATTATGTGATCTAGATCATGGCCAATTATGAATTGATTTTGGGGTTCATTAGCGGTTATAAATATTCCTAATGAATCGGGTAAATGGTTAGCTATGAATTTCTGGAGGACTGTTTCGTCATAGTTGATAGCACCATCGTGTTCTGGCGAGCCAATAGTGTTTTGGATATGGGTTAGAAACTGTTGTGGGTCAAGCAATTCCATTCGTAGGGTGAAGAATGTAGATGGGGTTAGATATGTGAAGAGGTAAATAAAGATGAGTACGCGAGATACCGTTTGATACCGCGAGGTTGTGGCGAGAGGTTCTGCCGTTCTGGCTGTTAGTGCTCACGCACTCAATGCTCACACACACAATGCTCACACACACAATGCTCACACACTCAATGCTCACACAATCTATCTCATTCCAAACCTCGAATTAAAATTTTCAGTCATTAGCCTTGACATCCAATAATACTATGCAACAACCAGTGGTTCCTATACCGGGAGATTCCCAAACCTCTATGGACCAACAGCAACAATATCAACAACAACCTATGTACACCGGTCAGTTACAACGTAAACAAGCTCCTGAAGGAAGTGCTGAATGGTACTTTGATCAAGCCAGTAATTGGATGGGTGATCATCCTTGGATAACTACTATGGGAGCTTTCGGTGTTGCTTATGCAGCAGCTGGGTTATTTAAAGGTAACCAACCTGGTATCAATGGTAAAAGATTCATTAAAGGAAGTTTTGGTGCTAAAATGTCTTCTAGAGAAGCTTTACAAATCTTAAATTTAAAAGAATCAAATTTATCTCAAGCTAAATTAAAAGAACAACATAGAAGATTAATGTTAGCCAATCATCCTGATAAAGGAGGGTCACCATTCTTAGCTACTAAAGTTAATGAAGCTAAAGACTTTTTGGAAAAGAGAGGTGGTTTGAGGAAGAAGTAAGAGTGCCCCATAGTAATAGTAACAATAGTAATAGTAACAATAGTATATAATAACTATATGTATTTGTAAATAGTAGTTAAAACAACACCATATAAATAATCCATATCTAAACAAGACCATATTCTATTTTAACAGCTTTACCGAATTTTTCAATTCCAACCACTAAATCATCTAATGGTACTGCTGCATAAGTACCTCTAAAGAAAATCATATTTTTAGTTTCAGGATTTGAAGGGGTTTCAGTTTGAGGAGGAACTGAATTTCCTTCAGCTTTAAACCATGAACCAGGAATCATTAAAGACCCTTGTTTTAAGGCTTGTTGGTAAATAGCATCTTCCACTTTTAAAGGATCAGAATCTAATTCAGAAAATTTTGGATGTTTCGAAGCATCAAAATAAACCGTGAAAAACATCCCTGCCACTGGTGGAACAAATGTAGTTTGATCCAATGGTAAGTAATCATAGACAGCATCAATAGCTACATCTCTTTTATGAGTGTATTCTTGTCTAATCTTCATTAACCATTGAAGATACCCTTCTTGACCCCAATTTTGTAATAAAGCATTAGTTAAACTTTGAGTCAATCCAGCAGGAGTTTGAATAGTAACTTCATGAAGTCTTAAAAGTCTTTCAATAAGTGGGGCTTGGGCAACAATCCAACCAAATCTAATTCCTGGTGCTACTACTTTAGAGAAGGAATCTAATCTTACTACTCTTCCTTCGGTATCTAAAGATATAAATGATGGAACTAAAGCAGAAATAAATTCATCAATATTATGAACAACCTTACCAGCTCTACTTGGTTTATCAGTAGTATAAGTTTCCATTTGTAAGAAAAAATATGGTTCATCTTCTATAATAATAAAATCATGTTTACAAGCAATTTCATACACTTGTTTTCTTCTAGCTTCACTTAATGACGATCCAGTAGGATTTTGACCAGTTGGAATCGTATATAATAATCTAGGTTTTGGTCCTACCCATTGGTTTAATAACGCATCTAATTTCTCTGGTAAAATCCCTTCAGTATCCATAGGAACTGGGAAAGTATTAAGTCCTAATCCATTACAAGTTTCTAATGCTGAACTAAAACTATGTTCTTCCACTAAAATTGTATCACCTCTATTGGTTAAGGTTCTTAAGATTGAATCCCATGATTCGGTATTCCCAATTGATGCAATTACATCCCAATTATCATAAGGAACCTTATGAATTTGTTTGGTATGATCCTTAACAAATTTCATAATCGCATCATGTCCTTGAGTAAATCCATATTGTAAAGATTTAGCTAATTCGATTTGGGTTTCATCTCCTTTAGCTTTAGTGACTTCAACGTCAACGAAATCTTCTGGTTGAACATTAGATCCAATTCCATGAGGAAATGGTGCTCCTGGTATAGTAGCTTGAACTTTTTCAAATGGGAAATATTCTGATAATGGTAATCCACCACCAAGGAATGTCATACCTGGTTTCCCATAATAGACGAAGGCTTCTTTCAATTTAGAAGCTTTTCTTGATTTGGCTTCTACAGAGAGTAAATGTGATAAATCTTTAGCTTGAGTCATTGTGGCGTAAAAGCTATTTTAATTGGGGGAGGGTGGGAATAAATGTTAGTTATAGTAAATATGATTTTGTGATTTTTCAGTTTGGTTTGAGTCATTTTGATAAGCGTTGACAGTTCGCGGAATTTTTGCGGCAACATCCCATTAGGGAACGGTATTATGGGATTAGACGGTATGATACCGGGTACGATACCGTGAGGCCCCAGACTTTGGAATACCATCAATAACCGATACGGGATACAGCCTATAGGGTGGTGTCTGTATGGGATGGTTATGTGGGGACGGTTATATAGGGTTATGGAGTGAATTTGTAGAGTATAGAAGTGGATCACCTAGTGACTTAGATGAAGACTTGTATATTAGTGTACAGAGTAAGAAGGATTCTTCTTATTTAGTTATACAGTAGTGGGCATGGTGGGCATGAGAATGGGTATGGTGGGCATGAGATTGGGTATGTGATGTATGGAAAAGAAGGTAGACGTGGTGAGCAATGGTATGCAGATGGTAGTGATGGCAGAAATGGTGGATATGTTAGGTAACCGTGTATTCGATGACTGCTGCTGCTTCTACTCCTGCTCCTATACTCACCTCAATTGCAGAAACGCATCCAATAATACCGAAGATGGTGGCTCATCAGTCTTATTCTTTTCAAACACATTCCAAAATCTTAACGTCTCATCTCCTGCACCAGTAACAATTGTTTCTCCATCAGGTGATAATGAAAGATACAATACTCTATAAGTATGACCAGTTAATTGAGCAATTTGTTGCATTGATGGATATTTCCATACAATAATTTGATTTCTTGAATATCCATGTGTTGACACAATTTCATTAGAATTCTTGGACCATACTAAATTACATACTTGGGACCCGGTATTAACATCATTTAATAAATTCCCAGTAATGGTATTCCAAGTTTTAATGGTCTTATCAGCAGTTCCACCACCAGAGGCTAATATACCTCTTTGATGAGGCGACCAAGCTATAGCTTTAATAGCAGCAGTATGATTATTAAATTCATGAATCGGTTTAGTATTTAATGCATCCCAAATAAATAATTTATTATCATTACCCCCACTAGCCAATTTATTTTCTTCTACATTCCATTTTAATCCACAGACTTCTTGTTTATGAGTTTCAAATTTATTAATATAATGACTTTCAATTCGAACATCTCGATTTAAAATTGACCGATCTCTTGAACCACTTGATAAAATATGTTCATTCCAAGCCAATGAACTAACTCTTAAACTATGACCTGACATGGTTCGAACACATTTCATTTTAGTAGCATCCCAAATTTCTACAATTCCTTTTGATGTCCCTAATGCTAAATGAGTACCGGACCCAATCCAACTAATACTGGTGACTTTTTCTTTATTATCAAGCTGACATAATCGATCTACTGATTGTGTACTACCATCCCAAAGATATACACTATCACCTAATCCTACTGCTAAGATATCTTGTTGCCCCCAATCTACTAAATTAAGATAAAAATCATCTGATAATTCTGGGGCATCCAATACTCTATAAGGGACTTTAGAAATATTTCGAGGTTTCTTTTGTGGTGATAATAATAACCGTTGTGATTCTTGTCGAACTGGTGATAATGAATAAATTTCATTTTGAATATCTCTGGAAATTGGCCTTCCCTTATTGGGGGATTGATAGGAGAATAAATTGGTTTTCTGTCTAGGGGTATTGGTTACACTATTATTAGCATCAATTAGTGAAGTGGAAGCATCATTTAAATCATCGGAACTAGTGGACGGGTGATTGGGACGAATTATATCATCTCCACCATCTCCACTACCACCATCAACTCCTCCACCAGCTATAGTGCTGGTGCCAGGACTACGGCTCAAATTATGTGAAGATGTGGTTCGTGGTGGGGTAATTCTTCCACTAGAAGGAATTGATGTAGGAATAGAATCAGTTGATCGACTCAACATGGGATTTAATAATGGATTACTGCCAGTACCATAATTTCCGGTACTATTCGGTCTAGAATTACCACCACCACCACCACCATTCTTATTCGATAGATTTGATGAAATCAGTGGAACATTATCACCAAACAATTCATTCTTTAGTACTGATGAAAATGTCCGATTAGCTTCTTCTTCCTTTTGAATCTCAATCTCATTATCCACTCGATCAGATCGATTCCTCAAATCTGGGACAATTTCTTCATTATTTAAACTGAATGCTGTTTGCAAATCAACTCCAATTCGATTAGGAATATATCTATCACTGAAAATTGATTTCTGATTTCTTCGCCTTGGTGACCCCGATGGTAATGCATTTCCTTCTTTAGGGGCTGGTGGATCAACTGTCCTTGTTGATCTTGAGGGTGATCCTGGTGTGTGTAAGATATCTCGTCTGTCCATGTTTTGCTCCGGACCTTTTATTAATTATGTGTATAAGTAGATTTTATCTTGTGTTCGATTAATTGTAATAAACCCCGGGGAAATAAATAGAAATGGTTACAAGGAAATAAATGGAAGGGAGAAAACTGGGGGAGAAGAAACGAAAAGGTGGGAATTGCAAGCCCACGAAATAATATGAAGGAAACGAATAAATTAAACAGAAAATAAAAAAAAAAAGGAAAAGAAAAGAAAACTTGGATGATCCAATGATTAGGAGTCTATAAGAATTAGTGGATTATATGGGTGATTTCCCTTAGGATCTGTGGTCTTTAACTTTCAACACATTTTCTCCCTTTCGCACTTTTTCGACAATGTTTGCGGCAAAGAGAGGGAGGTGATGGGCTGGGGTGGGAGTGATAGTAATGGGACTAGTGGGGCGAGCCTAGCGAGGGGCGAGAGGGGAGAGAGGTGCGAGAGCCTGCGAGAGCCTGGGGGGGCTTGCGAGAACCGTGTGAACGAGCAGATTATAAAGAAATGAACAATAGGAAACAATAGGGAAGTAGGAAGAGTTGAGATATAGGAGTTGGAAACTATTAACGATTGTTGTTTGACAGTCATATAGGGGTATAGGTTATAGGAAACCAGATTGTGTGTGGATTTGATTACAGTATGTGACTGCAGTATGTGACTGCAGTATGTGACTACAGTATGTGATTCCTGAAGACGTGGATTGATGCCTAGAGATGTCCTAGTGATGGGCCAGTGATGGCCTAGTGATAATCAAATAATGGCCCCGATGTTCTCGGTGGCCCACGATAGCTCTCGCACCAGTAGCGCCATACAACCAGACTCAATTCCTACCACTAGGCCCCCCCAGCCATTCTCCCTCACTCCCTCACACTCGCTCCCACTCCCTCTCACCACCAAAAATCCACCAATGAGAACTCGTTCAATCATTTTTACGCACATTTTCTCAAATCCAAATAAAAAATTTACATCTTATTATAAATCAAATATATTTCATCACCATAACATGTATAGGTTCATCACTAGAGTACAGGCTCTTAAATCAGTTGCCACCAAGCCTGTGGCTAGAACTAACATGGTTAACCCTTCCATGGTCAATAAAAGATATTCTTCAATCATATCCGTCCATAGAGATAATGAAGTTGATAATCAAAAGATGACTTTTGAATTCACATCTGAAAATTTAAAAAGAGCCGATGAAATCATTTCTAAATATCCTCCCCAATATAAAAAGGCTGCTGTTATGCCATTATTGGACTTGGGCCAACGTCAACATGGATTCACCTCGATTGCTGTAATGAATTATGTTGCCAAATTATTAGACATGCCCCCAATGAGAGTTTATGAAGTTGCTTCTTTCTATACCATGTATAATAGAAAACCTGTTGGAAAATATGTTCTTCAAGTTTGTACTACTACCCCATGTCAATTATGTGGATCTGATGAAATCATGGAAGCGATTTCTTCCCATTTGAACATTCATGCTGGTGAAACTACTGATGATAAATTATTCACTTTACAAGAAGTTGAATGCTTAGGTGCTTGTGTTAATGGTCCTATGTTGGCTATAAATGATGATTATTATGAAGATTTGACTGGTCCTAAAATTACCCAAATATTAAAAGATTTACAAGCTGGTAAAGATATTAAGTATGGTCCAGTTTCGGGTAGAGAATCTTGTGAACCATTTAGTGGTCCTAAAGTATTATTAGGAGATAAACCCACTGATATAAGAAAACTTACCAGATCTGATTTATAAGTAGTACCAAAATTTTTTGCATAATATAGAATAAACCATCATAAAAGTTCATGTCTCTTTATCTCATATTTATGGGCTCAATACCTCCGCATCTGAGTCATTTTGATAGTGCGCGGTGTTGCTCCGGTACAGGCAGACAAATGATGAAATTTTTTTGAACTTGTAATTTTTTTTTCAATTTTTTGTAGAATCATATTTCTTATTGATATACCTATACTCATCATGGGCCCTAAGAAGTACTATAACTTAGAAACTGAATTAGTATTCACCAAGAGTACCGACCAATACAATGCGTCGGTGGCTCCATTATACCAATCAGCCACTTTCAAACAACCATCATTAGATAATATGGGGGAATTCGATTATACTAGATCAGGGAATCCCACTAGAACTCATTTACAAAATCATATCGCTAGAATCATGAGAGCTGATCATGCCTTTGCAGTCACCAGTGGTATGGGATGTTTAGATGTTATCACCAGATTATTAAGTCCAGGTGATGAAGTCATAGCTGGGGATGATTTATATGGAGGTACAAACAGATTATTGACCTATTTAAATAAAAAGGGAGATTTAAAAGTTCATCATTATGACACTACAAATACTGAATTGATTAAATCCAAAATCAGTAAATCCACCAAGATGATATTTTTAGAAAGTCCCACTAATCCATTGATTAAGGTATGTGATATTAAAGAAATTGCTACCGTAGCTCATGAAATAAATCCTGATATAATTGTAGTATTTGATAATACCATGATGTCACCAATTTTAATGACTCCGTTAGATTTAGGAGTTGATATTCAATATGAATCGGCTACCAAATATCTTAATGGACATCATGACATTATGGCTGGGGTAATAGCTACTAGAAGTTCTTCATTAGCAGAAAGAATTTATTTTGTTATTAATTCTACTGGTTGTGGATTATCCCCATTTGATGCTTGGTTATTATGTAGAGGGTTAAAAACGTTGGCCATTAGAGTTGAAAGACAACAATATAATTGTCAAAAAATCGCCGAATTTTTAAGTAATATAGGATTTAAAGTTAGATATCCTGGCTTGAAAAATCATCCTCAATTTAAATTACATAATTCAATGTGCAGAGGATCTGGTGGGGTATTAAGTTTTGAAACTGGTAATATTAAAACCTCCGAAAAGATTGTTGAAAATACTGAGATTTTTGGAATTGCTGTATCATTTGGATGTGTCAATTCATTAATTTCTATGCCATGTAAAATGTCTCATGCATCAATTGATGCTAAGACTAGAGAAGAACGAGATTTCCCGGAAGACTTAATTCGGTTATGTATTGGGATTGAAAACTGTGATGATTTAATTGATGATTTAACAAAAGCTTTATTAAAGGCTGGGGCTGTTAAAATTAATGGTAAAGATGAATTATTTAATGCTGTAAGTGTTCAATCCAAGCTTTGAGCATGGGGTTAGTGCAAGTCATGTGACCTGGGGTTTTTGAGATTTGGGTTGTCTTTATTTCTATACGTTTACATATTATATACATATTATATACACATATATTATAGTTATGTTTATACTGTACATGCGGTGGTGCAATTGATAAGCTGTTACTGATCTGTCAACTATCTGTCAACTATCTCTCTACCATCTCTTCCATCTCTACCACCTCTACCATCTCTTCCATCTCTTCCATCTCTTCCATCTCTTCCATCTCTACCACCACTACCATCACCAACCCAGTGCGAACTTGCTCAAACGCGTTCTCGCGTTAATTTATGTTTTATTTCTTCCTTTAACTACCTATGACTGCTGATTCAATGATTGATTTGGAAGTATTGCCAAAGGTATATTCCGTGGCCGAAAGAGAAAAATACCTCTCTACTCCTTTCGTCGTCCAAGTTATTAACTTGAGACATTACGATGAAAAAACCAGAGTCATTTTATATGATGGGAAATTTAACATGCATGGTCTTTTAGATAAATCCCTTGTTGATAAATTAGAATCACAAGGATTCCAAAAATCTTGTCTTATTAAAGTTTTAAAGCATTCTTGTTTTGACAATGAAAAGTTTTATACCATGATTCATGAAGCTGAAGTAGTTAGTCCAAAATATGAAACCGAAGCTCATGAAACTGTTAAATTAGCAGAATATTTTGCCCAACATCCCGAACAAAATTATTTTAAAAATGGGAAAGGATCCACTTCAGTAAATGGGGGTGGTCAAGACAATAGTAACAATAGTAACGATGTAGGAAATTCATCATATCAACGTCCTAATAGTAGTACTAATTCTGGTAAACCTGGTAGAGCTGTTAACCCAATTGAAATGTTATCACCTTATCAAAACTCTTGGATGATTAAAGCTAGAGTATCATTTAAGGGGGATCTTAGAACTTGGCAAAATGCTAGAGGATCAGGGAAATTATTCAACGTTAATTTCTTGGATGAATCTGATGAAATTAGAGCTACTGCTTTTAATGAAGTGGCAGAAAAAATGTATGAACTGTTACAAGAAGGGAAAGTTTATTATGTTAGTAAAGCCAGAATTCAAGCTGCCAAACCTCAATTTTCTAGATTAAACCATCCTTATGAATTATCTTTAGATAGAGACACTATTGTTGAAGAATGTTTTGATAATACTGATAATGTTCCAAAATTAAACTTTAATTTTACTAAATTAAATCAAGTTCAAAAAGCTGAAGCTAATAGTATTATTGATGTTATTGGAGTGTTGAGAGAAGTTAAACCAGCATTTCAAATCACTTCTAAATCGACGGGTAAACCATTTGATAGAAGAGATATTGATATAGTTGATGATTCTAATTTTTCCATTACAGTAGGATTATGGAATGCTACTGCAATTGATTTTAATGTTAGTGAAGGGACCGTAATTGCTTTCAAAGGTTGTAAAGTTCAAGACTTTGGAGGTAGAAGTTTGACTTTAACTCAAACAGGATCTATAATGCCTAATCCTGATGCTCCTGAAGCTTATCAATTGAAAGGTTGGTATGATAATCAAGGATTAAATGAAACATTTCATAGTTTAAAAGTTGAAGGAGGGGCTTCAAATAATTATATTCGTAAAAGAAAATCAATTTTACAAGCACAAGAAGAAAATTTAGGAGTTAATGAACAACCAGAATATTTTAATATTAAAGCTACTATTAATTTTTTTAAAACTGATACTTTTTGTTATCCAGCTTGTACTAATGAAATAAATAACCCTCAATTTAATAATATTTCTACTTGTAATAGAAAGATTGTTGATCAAAATGATGGAACTTGGAGATGTGAAAAATGTGATATAACTTATAATGAGCCATTTTATAGGTATATTATTAATTGTTCAGTTATGGATTCAACTGGTCAATTATGGACTACATTATTTGATTCAGAAGCTCTTAAATTATTTGGAATTCCTGCTGGTCAATTACTTAAATTAAAAACTGAAAATGAATTTGAATTTAAAGCGATGATTGATAAAGTAACTATGCAAGAATATAATTTTAGAATTAAAGCAAGACAAGATAGTTTTAATGAAACCACTAGAATCAGATATCAAACCATGAGTATTTTTGAAGTTGATTATGCGGCTGAATGTGAATATTTAGCCCAAGAATTAGATTCTTTATTATGATTCAATGGGTTCCATAAGGTGTTTGGTGAAGTTGGTGGAATCTCGGATATGCTATTGGAGTGATGCTATACTATTATGGTGATGCTACTAGTTATGCTATTACAATGATGCTAGTTTATGCTAGTATATTATGCTGTCTGTTTTATGTCTATGAAATCTATATAGCTCTCTCTCTATAATCCCCTTGTAATTGTTTTAATGAAAATTTATTTTAGTAGTTCAGTAATTCTGAGTATTAAACTCTATTAACCCATTAGCCTTCAACCAGAAATTCTTTAAAATATCATTGGCAGATCTTTGACCTCTAGTTAGCATAAGTTGATCTATAAACATCTTCTTATCTTGATCAGCTAATTTGTAACCAGATGATAATTGTTGTAAACTATCATTTAACCAATTCTTAAAATATACTTGAAATTTCCCAAGTAAATTTCTAAAGATTGGATAATAATTGTCTAATAATGATCTTGGACTAGTAAAATAACTTTCCATTAATCTACAAGTTAAAATAAATCCTAAATTATCATTAGTTAATAAATTTTTTATAATTTCATGATCTAAAGCATTCCCCCGTTTCATAGAAATTAAACATATCCAAAATTTCAGAATTGATTTAATAATAATTGATTCTTTAGCTAATAACAGATCTATCATGAATGATAAAATGGCATTAAAACATGGTAATTTAATCAATAATGATGGTCGTTTTTCTATAATACTGGTAAATACATCAATTGATGATTGAATCATATCAGGATCTGATTTTAAATTATGTAAATTAATAAGAAATAATTTATTGATTACTTCTTCAAGAATTTGTTGATCAAGATTAGTATAACTAGTAATAATAATGGTTTCAAATAATTTGAAAATATGATAAACCGAATTAGAATCACAATTATTAATTTTCATAATCATAAAATTAAATATCACTGATAATTCAAATTTAAATGGACTTGATATTGGTTCATTTAATCCTCGTTTTAATATTTGACAACATAATTCGGTAACGGTAGAATTATTAATAAATGGTTTATATGAAATGGAAAATTTTTCAATCATTGATAATATTAATGGTTTAATAGATAATTGATCTTGATTCCAATATTGATCTATTATTGATGTTTGAGATTCATCATAAATATCTTCTATTTCTTCAGGGATTATACAACCTTTACCAATTTCATTCACACAAGATAATAAGGAAATCAAATAATCTTCAGTGATTTCATTAATTGATGATTGATTTAATTCCATGATTTCATAAGATTTGGAAATTATAGTTGTCAATATATCTAATACATTAATTCCAAATTCTTGAGGATTTTGTCCATTTTGAGTTTGTGCTATTGATATATAAGCATTAGTCATTCTTTGTCTAATTAAATTATCAATTCCTCCATTTTGAATCATCTCTACTAATAATACTTTTAAATTAGGTAAAAATCTTATCAAGTTTGATCGACATTCTTGACAAATATTTAGAATAGTTTTAGATGCTATTAAGGATAAATTAGATTTATTGTTGGGATTGTTATTGGGGTCATTATTTTTCAAAATTATCGAAAATAACATATCAAACACATCACCTAAATATTTAGGACCATCATCAGTTTTAAAATAAAATTCTATGGAGGAAATATATTTGATATAACTAGCAATTATGAAAGAATAATGAGGAAATGTTTGATCATTTATGGTTAATGAACCTAGTAAATTTTTATTTAATAATTCATTAACAAATGGTAATAATAAATCACTTTGACTTTGATAAAAGGTCGAATCATCATTGATTTTATATAAGATAAATATAATTGCTTCAAGTGATAGTCCATTATCTATATCACTAAGTTGTTGATATTGAGTTAATTTATAAATGGCTTGATTAGTTAAATATTCATAAAATGGTAATTTTAATAATGAATACATGGTAGAAAATAAATCACCAACATTTGATCTAAAATTAATAAAGTCAATGGGAATTACACTGGTTGGATTTATGGGGAATTTAATTTTTTGACAATAAATCTCACCAATGGCATAACAAATTTGATCTCTAATTTGGAAAAAATTATGTTTATTAGAAGATTCATGAAATAAATCATTAAAAGTATCTTCATCATCTATAAATATATTGAAAAATTCATCCCAAAATCCCAACAAGATTTCCGTGATTTTTTCATCAATTAATGGAATCCCTGGATAATTAGTTAATTTAATAAATACATTCATAATATGTTGATTTTCAGGTTCCATTAATTGTTTACAGATATGAAGAAGATCATTTTGAACAAATGTCACCAATAAATTAATGAAATTTAATACTTCTTCTTCATATTGTTCATGATGAAGTTCTTTATCAAATATGATATTATTTATGAAAAACCCTCCAAAATTATTATCTTCAAATAATAAAAGGTTTAATTGAAGTTTATAAGGTTGAATCATTTGGGGATTAGTTTCAAGGATTTCGGTAATGCATGAAATGGATTTATTTATAAGATCTATCGTATTATCATCAATTGAATTATTAATGCTTGAAAAATTCTTGAATAAAAATGTCATTAAATCATAAACGTCTTGATGATTATATCGAATATTAGATTGGGCTTCTGCCATAGAACTATAAATAATCCATGAATTTAAACAATTGAGGGCTTCAAGATTTATCACATAAGGAATTTCATTGATGGAATTTAAATAGGTGTAAATACCTTTAATATAGTTGAAAATGTGATCATAAATGATCTGATGAATGGTATTGATTTTTTCACGTTTGGTCAATTCTTCTGCCACAATAGTACAAAAGTTTAATAGTACAATGAAATTAGGTTCATCTAGGGTACTTATAATAGTGATATTATCACTACCATTATCACTACTACCACCACCAGTTAATCGAGATAATAATATTCCTACAGGATCAGGAAATTCAGAACTATCATACAAAAATGCTAATGATAAATTGGCTACTAATTTTCTCATGATCATTGGTGGAAGTTGTTGCGGAGGATAAAGAAATTCAAGCATTTCATCGATTAATTTCCTGGTTCCATGACCATTACTAATTATTACTGTATAAGTTAAAGCCCCGAAATATTTACAATTTATGGATGATTGGCTCATCAAATTTTTGGCTAGTTGTCCATCATCAGCTTTTTGGAATGATTGTAGTTCATGTTGAAGGTTATTTATTCGATTGGGGTCTCTAGATCCATATAGCTCTTCGACTTTAGAAATCACTTGTGATAATGGGTCCTCCATCTTTGATTAATTAAGCTGTATAAATGATTTTTTCACACATCGCAAATTTGTTGCAAATGGAGCGAGCACTGGGGACTAGTTAGTGCCAGAAGAGATATTGAGTGGTGGTCACTAGTTCTATAAGATGGACTCGTCCACTATATATTCATTACACTAGTATATTCATGACACTAGTAAGACTAGTATCTCTTCTGTACTGGTATCTCTTCTGTACTGGTATCTCTTCTGTACTGTGATACTGTCTGTCCATTGGACCATCTCACATCTCTGTGTTATGCTGCTGCTGCTGCTGTTTCTGCTGCTTAATTTTCGCAACAATTACTTCCTTCATTTACCATACACCAAAATCACCAACATTACTTGAAATCTCTTAAACGTCTCCAAAAATCACCTAATCGTCCATAAAACCCTTACTTTAACCCTTCAATACCATTACACCAAATGTAACTACCCCTAACATCTTTTACCCTTTCACTCCTACAGCACTCCCCCAAAGCCTTACCTTAGAAAAGGCCGCTCAATGGCTGGATAAAGGACCACATCGTGCCCGACCCAACAATGCGAAATAGCCACCGCTTTTAACCGTATAACTTCAGCTAACCATCATCTAACCCTCAGCTACCGTCAGCTAACCATCATCTAACCCTCAGCTACCGTCAGCTAACCTCATCGAAATTCACTAAATCCTTATTTAATTACTTTATCCCAAAACCTTTTAACATGAGTAGGGTTTCTAGAGCACAGTGTAACAACTGTACCTGTTCACCAGGATTACTATCTCGAACCAATAAAAGAAGCTCGATGATTGCTAGACAGATAAATTTAAAACGAACCGGAAGTTCTAACACCAGTAGAACTAATAGTAGAAAAGGGTCGGTATTTACTATTGATACTTCTACCCTTTGTGCTCCAGATGCTAAAGAAGTTAATACCTCCAAAAGATTAGAAGCATTAAGAAAAGAAATGGAAGATTATAATCTTGGGGTTTATATAATCCCCAGTGAAGATGAACATCAATCAGAATATGTTTCAACAGGTGATCAAAGAAGAAGTTTTATTTCGGGATTTCAAGGAAGTGCTGGGGTAGCTATAGTAACTAGAGATGTTACATGTATGAATTCTACTCCTGAAGGATTAGCTACTTTGTCCACCGATGCTAGATATTTTAATCAAGCATTATCAGAATTAGATTTCAATTGGACCTTATTAAGACAAGGGGCTATTAATGAACCTACTTGGGAAGAATGGGCTATTGATCAAGCTATTAGATTATCTTTAGATTCCGGATCCAAAGTCAATATTGGGATTGATCCTAAACTTATTTCTTATCAACAGTATTTAAAAATGAATGATTTACTAACTACTAAATTATCTAAAACTCAATCTAAAAAACTTCAAGCCGAAGTTGAATTAGTAGCTATTAAAGATAATTTAGTATCAAAAATTTGGGAACAATTCGAACCATTACCACCAAAATCTACAGATTTAATTAAAAAATTGGATTTAAAATTCGCTGGTCAAGATACTAGTGAAAAATTGAATCAAATTATGGAAATTATTGAAAATAATAATAATAGTGGGGCATTAATCGTAACCTCATTAGATGAAATTGCTTGGTTATTAAACTTAAGAGGGAATGATATACCTTATAATCCATTATTCTTTAGTTATTTGATTATTAATGCTAATAAAGAGGTCATATTATTTACTGATAGTTCCCGATTTGATAATAATGTATTTGAATATTTAACTAATCATAATATAACGGTATTAGATTATCAATCATTTTGGAATCATGTTTTTAGTTTATCAAAAGATTTTAATTTAGTCGATAAAAAATTATTAATTACTAAAAATGCATCATGGGAATTAGTATTAAATTTAAAGTGTTCATTTACTCAATTATCAAGATCACCAATTGAAGATTTAAAATCTATAAAAAATGATACTGAAATCGAAGGAGCTAAATCGGCAGGATTAAAAGATGGTAGAGCTTTATGTAAATTTTTTGCTTGGTTAGAACATGAATTATTAATTAAAGGATCAATAATTGATGAAATTCAAGCTGATAATAAATTACATGAATTTAGAAAACAAGAAGAAAATTTTGCCGGATTGTCATTTAGTACTATTAGTGCCTCCGGATCAAATGCAGCCATAATTCATTATAGTCCTAATAGTAATAATTATTCAATGATTAATCCAGATGAAATTTATTTAAATGATTCAGGATCTCACTTTTTAGAAGGTACTACTGATATCACTAGAACTATTCATTTAGGTAAACCAAAACCATTAGAAATTAGAAATTATACCTTAGTACTAAAAGGACTAGTAGGGTTATCAAGTTTAAAATTTCCTGAAAATACTTTAGGATCATATCTTGATTCAATTGCTAGACAACATTTATGGAATTATAATTTAGATTATGGTCATGGGACATCTCATGGAATTGGATCATATTTAAATGTTCATGAAGGACCAATGAGTATTGGATTAAGACCTACTGCTTCATTAACATTTATTAAACCTGGTAACATTATATCTAATGAACCCGGTTATTATGAAGATGGTGAATATGGTATTAGAATCGAAAATGATATGGTGGTTAAACTTAGTGGGACCAGTTATAATGGCAAAAAATTTTTACAATTTGAAACTATTACTAAAGTCCCATTTTGTAGAAAATTAATTGATGGTAATCTTTTAACAAAAGATGAAAAAGTTTGGATCAATGATTATCATGAACAAATATGGAATGAATTATCACCATCATTTACAAAGAGTTCTTTGGATTATAATTGGTTATATAGAGAGACCAGACCTATATAGTTTAATGGTAAAGGTTTGATAGTGTAGAGTTGATAGTGTAGGGTTGATAGTGTAGGTTTAGCGTAGGTACGATAGTGTTTGTAGTAGTGTACATGACTATGACCTTATTAGTGACCTCTCAGTGGTTTCATCCAATCATAGACCTCTAATCTTTGCTTACAATTTCTCACCAATTATTAAAGCACAAGTAGTGCGCACATCACTCAGACTATCACGAAAGCAAATAATCCTACACAAGAAAAAAAAAATTATAATATATATATAACTAACTATTCTTAACAATCACTTAATTATAGTTGTCATATTCGATCACACCCAAGAATGTTAATGCTTCGTACGACTAGAATAATATCCAATGGTCGTTTAAACATGATCAGATGCTTATCCCATGAATCAGAAAAGGGTAGCAGACGGTTTATTCAAACCCTCCCTATTACTAATAAGAAATCATCATCATCTGATTTCTATACAAGTTTAAATTATGAAAGTAACGATGTTAAGACCAAAAAGAATTCAGTGGATACTACTAATTCTTTACAAAGTTCTAAGTGGACCTCATATAAATTGAATAATGGTCCTGCCACTGGTAGCAATACTTCTACCACCAGTGGTAATACCGGATCTACTCCATTAAGAAGATCAAGAGCATCCAGATTTAAAAATAAAAGTTCCAATGGTATCGGACAAGAAACTCATGGACATGAAATGCCAAAAGTTGAACAACCCGAAACCACCGTGATTCCAGAAACTGATATTAAATTAGCACAACCCGATAAACAAGAACAAGTTAACCAAACAGATTATAGATCTGATAAAGTTGAACCAACTGTTGCATCTAAAGATACCATATCACCTAAAGTTAATGAAGAAAAACCTAAAAAGAAGAGAAGACCATTAAGACCAAGAAAAGCTATCATAACCTTATCAGCTAATGCCATTGAACATTTAAAAGGATTATTACAAAAACCCGAAGGAAAATACATCAGAGTAGGAGTACAAAATAGAGGATGTTCGGGATTAACATATCATTTAGAATATGTTAATGAAGCAGGAAAGTTTGATGAATTGGTTGAACAAGAAGGGGTTAAAGTGTTTATAGATTCCAAGGCTCTTTTTTCAATCGTGGGTTCTGAAATGGATTGGTTAGATGATAAATTATCATCCAGATTTATTTTTAAGAATCCAAATTCTAAGGGGACTTGTGGATGTGGTGAATCTTTTATGGTATAGAGGATGTAGAAGAGGAGAAATAATGATTTTGCATAGCATATAAAATTTCATGATTAATAGAGAGCTTATGACATGAGTATATAGATTCTAATAATAACGATTATATTATATTATTGTGTAGGTGTAGGTGTAGGTGTAGGTGTAGGTGTAGGTGTAGGTGTAGGTGTAGGTGTAGGTGTAGGTGTAGGTGTAGGTGTAGGTGTAGGTGTAGGTGTAGGTGTAGGTGTAGGTGTAGGTGTAGGTGTAGGTGTAGGTGTAGGTGTAGAGTGTAGGTGTAGGTGTAGGTGTAGAGTGTAGTGTAGGACCTGTGGCAGGTGCTCCGACATTCGGGTCCGGGGAAACCAGATCTGCACAGAATGACTCGAAGTCAGCGAAAACCAGATATCGGTACACGCACCCCATCACATGACCGTTTTCTTGTGTAACGAATTGGGTTGCAAATACAAACTACAAAGAAAAATAAAATGGTTGCAAATTTGTGGATTTAAAAAAAAAAATAAATATTTTATATAATTCAACTAAGCCAATAGAAATTACATCCCACAAATAAACACCTCTTATCCAACATGAAGTTTAATCAACTAGTATACAGTTCATTAGTACCAGCCATGGTATTAGCTGATAAAGCCCCAAAGATTAAAAAGAACCCAGCTGATGTTATAGCTATAGCAGATTTCCCTAGTGGTGGTGACAAAACCGTAAAAGGAAATATTGTATTTACAGCTAAAGAAGGCAAATATGTTAATGTTCATGTTGATATGACTGGATTACCAAAATCAGGTGGACCATTTGTTTATCATATTCATGAAAACCCAATTCCTGAAGATGGGAATTGTGAAGCTGCTGGTGAACATTTAAATCCTTATAAAGCCCCAGCTAATTGTGATTCACAAAAGAAAGATGATTATTGCCAAGTAGGGGATTTGGCTGGTAAACATGGTTGGATTGATACTACATGTTTTGAAACCAAATATGATGACCCATTCTTATCTCTTAATACCAACTCTAAATCCAATATCATTGGTAAATCAATTGTTTTCCATTATGCTAATTTGAATAAATTTGCTTGTGCAAATATCGTTAAAGCCGATGATATGAGAATTCAAAATTTAGAACAAGAATACAATAGTAATGGTAATCAAGATTTAAATGAAGTTCAACAATTTCTTGCTAATGATGTTTATCAATTTCAAGAATTAGAAGAATTTGAAGCTGATGATGCTAAAGATGATGATTATGATTTAAAACAAAGAGATTTAGATCAAACTTACCCTTTGAGTCATAATCATACTGATGGTGATGATTGTAACAGTACTAATTATACTAATGTATCTACCAATGGAATAAATTCTGAATGTGAAAACGGTAGTCCTTATTTATTTCTTAATGGGTTAACAGTTGGGTTAGGGGCATTAGCTGGGTTATTAATCTAACACCATCACTACCCATCATAAGGAATAAAAACAAAAAAATAAAAAAACAAAAAAGTTAAAAAAAACAAAAAAAAACAAAAAAAAAATTGAACGAGTGCCACTAGCAATAATGAAAAGCAAGAGGAAGAAGAAGAAGAACAGGAGGAATGAGGAGCTATTTATACTTGATTTTTTTTATGATACGGCGTAGGTTTTTTCTATATGTTTTATTATCTCTCACTAAATTCTTTCATCTCTATTTTGTAGTCAATACAAGATTTCTTTTTATTTCCTTATTAGTACTTACGGCATATATAAGTTATTAAAGTTCCCCGATTTTGTGATTACAGATCAGTTTAATCATTTAATTTTTCTACATTCAAAGTAAGTAGCATCGATATCTTCAGGTAACGAACAAAAGTATTCCAACTTTTGCATTTGTTTAAATAATTGAATAGAATTATACTGTAATTTTAAACATGTCTTACCACCAGATTCGTTATTAGTACAAATGATACTCTGTTTAATATCTTTCTCACCATCAATGATGAACATGTTATTAGGCCTTTTATCTACAAATTCAGTTACTGACTTGTTGGATTCTTCAAGGGTTTGAGCACCATTTTCGGTCATGTTTAAATCTTGTTGATTAGTGATCTGTCCTAATGTGTGGGAGATATCTGAGTCTGGTTGACCAGGGACATCACCAGATGGCAGGGTTGTTGTTCCTGAGGAAGATTGATCATTAGAAGCAAGACCAATTGGATTATGTGATCTCTGCTCTACTTGTGAGTTATTCCCAACTTGTTGGTTTTTAGATGATCCTGATGTAAATGGTAGCCAACCCATAGCAATGAATTTGATTAAGATTTTTTGATATTTTTCGCTATCTCATTTTTTGTATGCTGTCAATGTGGAGGTGAGTGAGAGAGTGAGAGAGTGAGAGAGTGAGAGAGTGAGAGAGTGAGAGAGACAAGTGAATACCCACTATGTTCAATATCCTCTATTTACATTATAAACATAATCTATACATCTCATTCAAACTCATCACCGTCATTTCATAATCTCTAAACCCTATATACGAGGCATTCGGTAACATCCCACTCAATTGTTTCTTTGTAGGAGTTTCAGGGATCTCATCATACAGATGTTTAATCTCATCATACCAATTGTAATTAATATCATATTTAATTTCATTGGGTTTCTGATATTGCATTTCAAGTATGGTCTCTACAATCAGTTTTTCTATTCTTGTACGAGTAGTAGTGTCTCTATAGAAGTAAACCGGTTTATCTTCAACATTTTCTGGTAATATAACCGTAGAATTGGTAACGAATATTAAGGTATTAAGGGCCCTTTCTAATAGACTATCGTTATTTAAAGGATCGGATATCTCCAATACCTTCTGTCGTCTTAGATTGAAATCTTCTCGTGTGAATCTCCATCGAATTAGTTCTTGATATCTGGCAATATGATGTCGATTATTACTGATGATATTTCTTAATCTGAAAAATCTCTTATATAAGGCACGATAACTGAGAGATTCTGATTCCAATGATTTTAAGTACTTCATATCAATAGGTCGATTCACATAATTAGTTAGTAGAAGTTTCTTCCCTGTGAATATCTTATCCTTGAATTTCATGCCATAAAAAAAAATAATGATAATAACAAAATGAGTTAGTGCTTATATGCTCTTCATTGATAACGATATGATTTTTTGTTGTCCGCGCAAAATCAATCAACTTTTTTAACTGGCGATTATGTCATTAACAATCAATAATGGTGGTGATTTGGCTACTATTAAGTATTCAGAAATACTTGAAAATAAAACAAAACCTTTAACTCTTCCTCATGAAAACTTGAAAGTATCTTACAGACCCTGACATTTCTTGCAAACCTGTTACTAACGTTTTAATAGATTCAAATCTCTATCTATATAAATAACTTAAATCTTGGATTAAACCTACCACACCTTTTAGACACTTGTGGTGAAAGCATAAGTAAGAGCGAGATTTGGAAATCTCTAGGGTTTACCATTCATTATAGTACAAGTTCAGAAAGTATTGAATTATTATTGGTTTGTGAACAAACCCTTCAGATCGTTAATGAATTAGGTAAACATCAATTTAATCAATTGAAATTGATAAATTTGGATATTTATTATCTGACACCCGCTGATGTTTTGAAACTTTCCAAGTTGATTGAAATGAGTAACTATTTGCTTCTGTCTACTTACTTATCGCTTCAAGATGAGTACCCCTTAGTGTTTTCTATATACTGTCGAAAGTTTTTACGGTTAAATTATAATCATATAAAGAGAATCGCCCTTGAGGTTTGTGATAATCTGTTTGCGGCAATGTTAGGAAATCATATAAATAGTGTTATTACGTCTGAAGAATTGATATTGAAGGAGATTGGTAAACTCCAACTGATGTGTTCTGAGCAGTTTAATGGAGTTCTGATAATTCATCAGATTAATAAGCTTTGTCATAAAAACTTCAAGGCTATGAAAAAACCAACAGATCCATCAAATATCTCTGATGAGGAAATGGATTATTTGGTTCAGAAAATAAGAGACCGTCTTAAGGGGGCTCAAAAATTATTCTCATCTTTAAGATTCATTAACCCAGCTGATTTCTAATTGATACCATTACTTAAACCAACTAATAATAATGTTCAGCCCCATTGCTAAACAAATTTTGTTTGCAACCAAAAAAGTCGTGGCGCGCACAAAGACTTGCCCCAATGTTACCTAAAATGGTGTTGATGTAAATAAGGTGCACAAGAAGACTGGAACTGAATTTAAGTGATATGAAATAAAAGAAGTCAGGGTCTTCTATAAAGTTATATTATTTGTCACCCCTCATATTTTTGTGCTTTTTCTTTTCTTTCCACCTTCATTCATTCATCCTTCCTTCATTTATTTCTTTTTACCTGTATTGAATTTCAATCATGTCATTTTTCCAAAATTTACATACTCATAGTTTGAGGACTACCAGAGGATTCAAACTTAAACAATCATCACCAATTTCCAGTCCTCAACCAATTTCCAATTCAGCTTTTCCTACATCTCCCAACAGATATCCACAAGACCAATCACAACCACAACCACAAGTACAAGCACAAGCACCACAAGCACCCCAAAATCAACCCTATCAAACCATCAATTTACAGAATGATGGAAGTCAAAATGTTACATCCCACAGAGATATCAGAAGCTTTGCAGAACAAACATTAGGGTCACAAAATGCATTATACCAAGCAGTTAAATTACCACAAGATGAAGATGTTAATGAATGGTTAGCTATTCATGTGGTAGATTTCTATAACCAAATAAATATGTTATATGGAGCTATAACGGAATTTTGCTCACCAAAAACATGTCCTAGAATGATTGCAACAGAAGAATATGAATATTTATGGCAAGAAACCAATCCAAGTTCAAACGGTCAATCCTCCCCTAAAAGACCAGTTTCATTACCGGCTTGTGAATATATTGAAAACCTTATGAATTGGATTCAAGGATTTTTTGATAATGATAACATTTTCCCATCAAAAATGGGAGCTCCATTTCCTCAACAATTTCCTACTTTAGTAAGAACTATATTTAAAAGATTATTTAGAATTTATGCTCATATTTATTGTCATCATTTCCATGAAATAACTGAATTAGGCTTACAATCACATTTGAATACTAGTTTAAAACATTATGTGTTGTTTAGTAAAGAGTTTAATCTTCTTCAACAAAGTGATTACGGTCCTTTAGATGATTTAGTAGAAACTATTTTACAAACTTAATATGAATGAAATTAAATGTATACATATAACTATTTACTTAGTTATTATTAATGCAATTCAACCTCTGCCATTAAACAAAAATGATCAGATGGATATTGACCTAAACGAGGTTGACCTGATGGTTCATCACCCATTTCTTCACCTCTAGGTAACCGAAGTAACCTTAATAAGCTAACGTTTTGATTCTTAGAAATATCTTCAAGCAGATCAACTTTTTTGGAATAATTTTCATGTTCATGTTCTGATTGATTCCATTTAGTGATAATAAAGATATAATCTAAAAGCCCTCTCCAAGCATGGGCCCAATTGGAATACATAGGTTCATTTCTATCATTATCGATACCTGAATTTTTATCATCCACTTTATTATAACCAACTGAATATAAGGATATTGCTCTCATATTCAATTGATTATGTAACAATTCCATTTTATTAACCAATTCCAATTGTTGATCAGTAGGAGTAAATGTTTCTGGAACTGGATCTTTGGGTTGATCTTTACCATACTTTTCAATATTACCACCTTCCTCTTCCTCCTCCTCTTCCTCTTCATCTTCATCTTTTTCCTCCTCCTCCACTTCCTTCTCTTCACCTCCTACTTCTTTCTCTTTCTCTCCCACATCAGACTTTGGCTTTATACCTCTGTTCTTAGAGTATTGAAACGATAATGAACAGCTCATAACAATCTTCCCTCTTGAGCTATAGTTCACCGGTTTAGCAGTCATAGATAAATATGGAGTATCAAATGGCTGCGAATTGAAATCTCCCGCAAAGAAAGTATACCAATCATTATCATTTTTCTTCAATACATTCATGGTATGAATGAAATCTTGACATTTCTTGAGAATAATATATGTTTGTCTAGTTCTTTCAAAAGTCCCAAAAGGATGCCAAAATAAATGAGTGGTTCCAATGATCAATCCATTCTTAGTGATCCGGGGATATTGCGAGAGAACTTGTGAGGTAAATTCAAAACATGCTAATAATCCAACATTTTGAGTTATAGTTCTAGGAGCTACATCACCAGTTTCTTCTCGATCATATTCAATAAAACTTTGATGCTTACATACAAATAAACTCTCTTTATAGAAAATACACACTCCATGATTTTTGGATCCACCTCTATGGAATTTAGAATTATAACCAAGTTTTGAAAATTCAGGTTTCCAGAATGAATTATATTGAATATAATCTAATTCTTGTAAGCATAAGATATCAGCATCATAATGTTTCATTTCTGATAATAACACTTGAGACCTAGTGGCCCATTTTAAGGCATTGCCACTAGTAGGAAATAATTTCCGTCGGATCAATGCTTGTGCTAACACATTGTAAGTCATAATTTTTACTTTAAATTGATGATTATCACTACCATTATCGGAATCATTATTTCCATTAACGTTTACGAATTCTCTAGTAATAAATCTATGGGCTAAAGGAACTTCTAATTGTTCAGGATTAATTCCTTTAGAGAGGAGTTCTTTTTGCTTTTCTTGTTTTTTCAAGTTTCTTAATCGTCTTTGTTCTTCAATATATTCTGGTGTTAATTTCAGTGGATCAATGGCTTTTTTCTTTTGTTTCTTTGGGTTTTTTGGTTTTTGTGGGTTTGGTGGATTATTTAGGTCTTTTGATGGAATATCGGTTTGAGCTTTTGGTGGTTCTGACTTTTGGGTTCCTTTAGTCCCTTCATCATTCGGTAGCTCTACCATGGTAGTAGTGTTTTAACAGTGGGTTTGGGCTGAAAAAAAAAAAAAAAAAAAAAAACTTGGTGCGATCTCCAGATTCTCAATACAAATTCCATCAACTTTTCAGTAACTAGTCAAACTATAAGTCAAATAGTCAGTAGAGATGAAAATACCCCAAGAAATTCAAACGTGTATAAATAAACTAGATGACCTACAAATCAAAGTATTTGAAAAATTAGACTATATAATTGAGGTCAGTGATCCACAAAACACCACGGAAACCTCAATTGATGTAGTTAGATCACAAGTATCTAAACAAGTCACTACCCTTATCATAAACTTTGAACAATTAGTAATGGTACTTGAAACTAAGACCCATAACTATAAACATATGAACCACTTGATAGCATTAGCAGACATCTACAAGGCCAAGTGTACTCAATTAAAGAATGGTCTTAGAGATACCCAACTTCAATCATATAAATATGAAGAAGAAATCATTCATAAGCAAAGAGTTGATAAATTTGGCAAAGTCCCCCAAAGAGAATATACTCTAAATGAAATGAGAAATGCTTTATTTGGTGATAGACAGAAGTCTGGTGAAAAACATTTACAAGAACAGAATATAGAGGATCAAATCATGCAAAATAATAAATCTATAACTGCTTCATTACAATCCACCAGACAAATGATGACTAGTTCAATTCTTCAAACGGAATTAAATATTGATTCAATCGAACAACAAACCAAAGATTTATCAACGTTTGATAACTTGTTGACGGATTTAGGAAGCACTTTAAAGAAATCAAAAAATATTGTGAAGTTCATTGAAAAACAAGATAGACAAGATAAGAATAGAATTTATATGAGTGTAGGATTCTTATTAATATGTTGTTTATGGGTGATTTGGAGAAGAATCTTGAAGGTACCTGTTAAGATTTTCTTTTGGTCATTGCTTAAGATTTTTAGAATATTTGTATGGTTTATGCCAAAGAGTCATGAACAAGAGGCCCTTGTGGAAGCTGTTAGTTATACAACTGCTGGAATAATAGCTACAACCATGACAGGGGTAATGGCAACTCAAATGGCCATGGAAGACAACCACCGGGTAGACCACCATAACCACGACAAGGTTGAACATGAAAAGAGTGATAAGAATAATGAGGAATCAGTTAACACATGGGATGAGATCATTAAATCCACTAGTTTTATTAGGGATGAACTATGAGATAAAGTAAAAAAGGATTGTACTTAATATACAGATTATAAACATAAATACAAGCTGCAAACACAAGCACTACAAACACACTACAAACATACGTTCCCTATGGCTCTGGAACCTTTACGGAAGTACCATCTTTACTAGAACTCTCAAGAGCAGCAGCTACAATAGCTAAATGATGGAAAGCTTGTCTAGGAGGAACAGTGATAACCTTTTTATCATTACCAATAACAGCATCAGCAAAATTAATAAATTCTTGTTCATAATTATCAACTTCATCAACTTCTAAAACAACTTTCTCAGAAGCATTTTGAAGGGAAGTTCCTGTTTGATATACAATAGTTGGTTTAGGTAAAGCAGGAGCTAGAGTAAAATTAATAGAACCATTAGTACCATAAATCACGAATTCTAATTTCTTTTCAGTAGCCCCAAAAGCTGAACCATATGTAAATGTACCAATAGTTTGATCAGTCAATTTCATAGTAGAAAATAAAATATCATCATCACCACTTTCTTTTCTAACTTGTTTAGTAAACCCAGAAATCGATTCAACATTTCCTAATACTTCCGTTAATAAAGTTAATTGATGAACCCCACCATCACTTAAAAATCCTCCAATATGTTGAGGATTTTGTCTCCATGAAGTATTTAAATATTTATTAGCTTCATTCCATGGTCCTGTTGATGTATAATTAAATGATACCACTTGTCCAATTTTTGGTAAAAGTTCATTTTTAATAATTCCAATGGATTTCATAAAGGCCCAATTCTCTAAAATTCCAATTGGTAAACTTGATTGTTCGGAAATTTTAACAATTTCACTAGCTTGCTCAAGATTAGCAGCAATTGGTTTTTCAAGGGCTAATGGTTTATTATATTTAATGGCTAATTTAACTGCTTCCAAATTATATTGCACTGGTAATAATACATCTACAAAATCATTTGCTTCATCTTGAAATGCTTCTTCTAATGAATCATAAATTTTATTACTATCAATGTTAGCCTTTTGAGCAAAAGTTTCTGCTTTTGATTTAGTTCTATTATAACATGAAACTGGGGTTAAGTATGGGATTTTATTAATGGTAGGTAAATGCATATCAGTAGCAAAAATCCCAGTACCTACTACTGAAAATTTCAATTCTTTTTGGTTCCCCATATTTAATTAGTGAAAAATTGGTTAAGTGACAGATGAAAAAGTTGCACAAGCAGTATAAATTGAAAAGTTGGAAAAGTTGAACAGAATGATTCTCGACCAGATATTTATAGAAATTACAGTAATTCTAATAATAAAAATCAAGTAACCTAACCACAATTGCTTTAGTAATTGATCTAAAACTAGCAATGCACGGAGATTAATATACCGGTATTTGAATAATTCGAGTATGTAAAGCCGAGCCCGAGAAGTCGCGCACTTTTTTTGACAAATAAACGTTGTCATTTGATATAAATTAATGGCTATATAAAAGAGCTATAGACAATATGAGTCAATCCCCACCAGATACCAGCACTATAGACCATGGTAAAGATGATACTACTGACCAGACTCACACATCTTTAACCGAAGAATGTCCTCCTGATAATGCTGATGGGTTTGGGAAAAGTAACGATGAATCCCAGCCTCAACCAGACCCTCAACCAGACCCTCCATCAAACCCTGATGAAGGTGAGGAAGAGTATGACCCGGAAGTAGCATATGAACCATCAGTGGTAAATGAGCCAGAAGACAAACCAGAAGATGAGTTAAAAGATGAACTGCCAAGTCAGGGTTCACCCAATTCTCACTCCAACCCTGTTGATGATAATGATAATGATGATTATAATCCTGAAGCTTCTATCGAAGCAGCTTATGAACCATCTAATGAGCATCAATCTAAGCATGAACATGACCATGACCATGACCCTTCAATTCCTAACAAATCATCATCTATTCCTTCAAAACCCCCCGTTGGACTACCCCCTAAACCACCAGTTAATCGTGACCTTGATCATAATAATAGTAGCAACGATCATCACCAAATTCTGAAATCTCCTCAAAATATCAATGAACAGCAAGCAATATTAAAGCAAGCTTATGAAGCCATCATGGACAGTGAAATTTCTAAGGACCCTAACTTTAGTAATTTATCTCAAGTTGATCAAATGAAAATTATTATGGAACAATTAGAACAGAAAAATATTAAACTTAATACTGGTAATAATTATTCCTCTGCCACCAACATTAACTATGACCAAGTTTATTCCTATAATAAACCCTATAAGAATTTAAAAGAACCAATTCCTCTTATTCCTGTTAATGAATTTTGTCGAAGACCTAATATTACCGCTCCCATGTCTCCAGAAGAGGAAATTGCCTATGATGAATTTATTAAACGTGAATCTGAGTATATGCGTACACAAAATTGGGATGAATTTCCTGATAAACTGAGATTATTTATTGGTAATTTACCAGCTAATACCATTTCGAAACAAGATTTATTTAGAATTTTTTCTCAATATGGTGAAGTTATTCAAATTGCTATTAAAGCTGGTTATGGGTTTGCTCAATTCAGAACTAGTGAATCTTGTTTAGCTTGTATTAAAGGAGAAATTAATGTTCCATTACATAATAAAATCATGAGGTTGGATGCTTCTAAACCTCAAAAAGTTAAACGATCTGGTGATAATAGTAGAGGTGGTAGAGATAGAGATAGAGGTGGCAGTGAATCTAATAAAAGACACAGAAGAAATATCCCTGAATGTCAAATTTATACCACCGGGAAATCTTCAGTATTCTTTGTTAGAAAAGTTAAAAGATGTATTCAAGATCTGCAAATAACTAACGAAATTGAAGATGTAACTCATAGAGAAATTTCTGAAGTTATAGGTGAAGCTGCTTATAGTGGAGTATTAGGAACTTGTGTCATCAAAGAACAAAAATGTGATGTTCAAACTTTTGAAACTACTCCCGATGGAGGGATCAAATTTGATGAATATTCTGATATTGAACCTGAAGTAGCGGCTGAAATTTTACAAAAAGCTAAAATGAAACGATATGGAGGCCAATTGCCCCCTAGTTATCAAAGAAATCCATACGATGGTCAATATGGAGGCCATAACCATCATCATAATCCTAATAATAATAATAATAATTATGGCAGTAATGACCATTATGGAGGTAGTAGTTATGTTCCTGGAGAAAGAACCCATCAAAATCATTATGGTCGTAGTGGGGATCATAGAAGAGGTGGTAGAGGTCGAGATCCCAGAGGGATTCGTGGAGGTAGAAATAATGATAGAAGTAGTTATGCCACTGGTGCTAATGCTCGTCAACCTTTTGGAAGAGGATTTGGTAATAATCAACCTCCTGGACAAATGTATGGAACTCCTCAATCTTATGGACAACAATCTGGATACTCACAACCTGGTTATAATAGTCCTTATAGTGGTAACAGCAGTGGGTATGGGAATCAATATGGCCAACCATCTCCTCAAGGATATCCTCCACAACCAGGATTCAATAGTCCTCCTATGCAACAACAACAAATGCCAACACAAGCTCAACCACCTCAAATGCCACCTAATGATCAGACAAACTTACTTCAAACCTTACAAAATATGGATCCAGCTTCCATGCAAAATGTGATATCGCTATTACAGCAACAACAACAACAACCTCAACCTCAACACTCATCACCTCAAACCATGGGAAGCGGCCTTTCAAGTAACAATTCTGGATATGGGTACAACCAACCAACAGATTATGGATCTGGTCAAATGCCTACAGGGCCAAATGGTCAAGTGAACTCATTATTGTCACAGCTTCAATTCCAAAACAATTCTCAGAACCAACAGACTCAACAAACTCATCAGGCCCAACCATACCAATCTCAAGGTTATCAATCCCAAGCTCAACAACCTCAACAACCCCAGCAACAACAAAAACCAGCATCTACTCAATCCTTAATGGATACTTTAGCAAGATTAAGTAGAAAATGAGCCAACCCATTTCCAATCTACTTATAAATATAGCTTAATCATCAATTATTTTTAATCTTTATTCTTTTATTGAAACCTACTTAAATACTAACTTTGGTCAAGTATTAATCTACTATATCAGTGGTATCTTTATCATTATGTACAATACTAGAATCAGAATTTTCATCATCAGCCACCTCTTGTATTATTTGATGATCACCATCTTCTTGTTGTTGATCATTATATTGTTTTTGAAGTTCTTGAAATTCATTTTCATTCTCTAAATAACCACTAACTCCTATAACCCCACATTTATTAATAATCTCAAGGACATGTTCAGCATGTTCAATTTTATATTGAGCAAAGACTTTATTAACTTCATCTAATGATTGAGTTTTAACTGCTTGTTGCATTTCAATAGGTAATTCTTTAGTGAATATTTCATATTCATTAGTACCTTCAGGAGGAATTGATACCGATAATTGAGTATCTTCATCAAGAGCTCTTAATTGAATTAATGCTTCACCTTCACCTTCTTCATTAGAACCATTATTTATTCCTTGTTCTTGTTTAATAACTTCACATCTTTGAACTATATGATTAAAAGTATTATCAACATCTTGAAGAAATCCAGTCCTAACTGGATAATTAGGATCACTAATTTTCCCCATAAATAATTTAATAGCTTTAATTCTTTGATCTTTATTAGGATTTGGACCAGATAATTGTCCAATGTATTGTAAAAGAAGTGATTGATGAATGATTTGTTTAGTAGTAGTTGAATCTCCTTGTAATTGATAATCAAAAGCTGTCATAATCAATGCATCTTTTTGTTGTTCAGTACATATCCAAGAATGCTTCATTAAATATTCAGCACTTGTTTTATAATCATTCATGGAAATTTTTGAAAATTCTGAAGTTTCGGGTAATACTTCTAATTCATCTAATAAATCTTTTTCAGACTTTTCAGACTTTTCAGATGATTGAGGATTTAAAGTTTCAATGGATGTAACTTGATTTTTTTCAGAATTAGCACGAGATTTATCACTAGATTTAGCAGCAGCAGAAGCAGCAGCAGCAGCAGCAGCAGCTTCTTCCTCTTCTTTTTCTTTATTCATAAATGATTTGTCAAACCCAGTATGGTAATCGTCACTACTAATTAATAAGGATTTCTGATACAATAAGTCATCCATCTTAATGGTTTGTTTAGATAAAATATCATCGATTTTCTTACGATGATCAGTCAAATAATCAACTAATTTAGAAGCATCAGTATTAGCATCAGGATGATCTTCTTTGATTTGAATGAATAAATCTTCAATCATCTCATTATAAGGAGGAGTGTTTTCAATTTCTTGAGGATCGAATTCTAAATCCTTTAACCCTTTACGTAATGAATCACCCTTTTGTTTAATTAAGCTGGTATAATCAAACTTTTCTGATTTATCGAATTGATCATTAAGTTTCTTCATTACCGTATTTGTATCTTGAAGTTCTGAAAGGGTCAAGTGCTGTAAAATATAATCAACACGTTCATTTAATTTAGCATACATGGTTAACTGGACCAAAATACTTTTAATTTCATGATTTCTTTGTTGACGTTTTTCATGAATATCTCTTTGTTTCCACCTGATGAAGGAAGTTTTATCGACGTTTGGATGGACTTCGACATCTGAATCATCGGATAATTCAAGTTTATCCCACTTTGAGTAGTCGATAGGCATGTTTGGAGAAGGGATGGGTATGCTACTAGTTAGATGGTATACTGGTAGTTAGATGGTATACTGGTAGTTAGATGGTATACTGGTAGTTAGATGGTATACTGGTAGTTAGATGGTATACTGGTAGTTAGATGGTATACTGGTAGTTAGATGGTATACTGGTAGTTAGATGGTATACTGCTAGTTAAATATACTTGTAGATTGAGCGTAGATTCTGGAACTTTCGTGAGATCTGATCGCAAAATCAGGGACAGAGAGAGACAGAGACAGAGACGTGGCGCGACCTCAATTTAATGGCTGCAATTCTATTGACTAGTTATTTATTCATATATAACTAAATACCTGGTCTTAATCCAGTAAAGAAGGCTACTCCATATCCAGTAGTTGAAAAAGTAATGGTAGTTCCTTTTGAGAAATAGAATACATCTCCTGGTGAAACATCAACTTTATATCCAGTTTCATCAGTAATAGTATATTCTCCTTCAATCTCTAAGAATACCTTCATTTCATCATAAGTATAAGTGTAAACCAATGGTTCACCACTTTCTTGTCTATAAAATCCACATGACATTTGTTTATCCTTTTCTTCTTCTGATACAAAGATGTCCCCTAAGAAAGAATTGTTTCCTGGAGATTCAAGGACTGGTGGTTTAACGGCTTTACCTTCAGCAGCTGGTTTATATTTCATAGGCATTTTTGTTTTGATGGGCGTAGAGATTAATGAGTTAGTTATTGGACCAATTAATGGATAAATCAATAATGTTATAGAGTTTTCAAATCACTGATGGTGGGTTTGTCTGAATTTATAGTTTTTCATTATCAATCAGTATCAGTAGTAGTATTCCTATTCTCTCAAATCATTACCTAATCCGGTAAACATATCCCGCGAGATTATCTGCTGCTAGTTAACATCGGGTACGGATTTTTAAGCGGGTCAATTGACATAATTACCGTATTTGAAGGTCTGTATTAAACGATGCATCATAGCGGGTCCTAGTAGAAGTTCTGGTGAAGTTCTGATGAAGTGCTGGCGGGTTCTGATGAATGATGTTTTAATGGTATCATCATAGTGTCATAATGAAGTCACAATCCCTTTAGGCAAATATACCCTCATCAGAACATGTGCGAATTCGACCCTCTCACCATATCATTCGTATCTGCTTATCAATGGTAATGGTGAAAAAAAATAATCCTCTCTCTTGCTAATCATACCAATGTTATTTGATAATATCAGAAAAAAAGGAAAATCAGGTTTACGCTTACGTTTGTGAGATTTACTATGGCAAGCTTTTGATAAATCCGGATCAAAAGCCAAATCCCTGGCTAACTGCTTGGCTGGCCAAACCTGACCCTGAAAGGACATGTTAATTATACCCTGTCGACGTCGAACTCTCAACCTTTTCTGGCCATCTATCAGCAACATTTATTAATAGCTATGGAATGATATACTTAGCGACATTTAACTATTGAGCCATTATTAAGCTACCGAATTTAAAGCTTATCTCTGTGTCGAATAGTAGAACTCTTGTAAATCCCCAACAAACTGTTGCTGGCCTGATTCACTCGATAATATCAAACATAACTTTCTCATCTGAGCCTTTTTTTGTTTGGTTATCAACATTTGAACATACTGACCTATTTCAGTTATGGATTTCCTTGCAAGGACCGAATCAATAGCCCCAGATGATAACTTTTCAAGAAACATGATTATTTTTCTTCTTCTGAAGTAATAGGTTTTGACTTTGGGCAGACTTCTCCAGGATGAATTGAACATCCTATCCATATTTTGGAAGCTTGTTTCTCCTATGAACCATTGATCAATTAATGCAGGTATAGATTCAGCATTAATTAAACAGAATCTGTTTTTGATGTTGGCTCTCCTTTCAAGCTCTTCTGGTGAGAATGAGTCTTCCCTTCCAGAGGGGACTTTTATCTTTCTCTTTTTCAAATGGAGTTCTTGACTTGGATGCTGACAAGCCTGATGTGGGTCTTGACCTAAATGCTGATGTGGGACTGGACCTAAATGCTGATGTGGGACTTGACCTGGCTGATGTGGGTCTGGAATTAAACAGTGATTGGATCCTTTATCTGGCTCATAAAGCCCACTATTAGTATTGCTATTCTGTGAGAGGATAATCTGAACTAGCTGATCCATTCGAGCATTGTAATTATATTCAATGGACTCTAACTTACTTTCAAGTGTATCCATACGTTCGTGCATTCCACTTGATATCCTTAAGTGTCCATTTGTTATCCCTTGTTGATTCACATCCGGCGGAGGACCTAAATTACTATTCCAACAATTAACATTTGGTGCAACCCGTGATGAAAATTCCTTTAAAATCCCATCATTTGTGTGCCAACTTCTATATAAATGAGTACCTTCACCAACCTTTGAACAACCATTTTCAATTTCTGGATCTTTGAGATCCACCCCCATAGTATGATAGTGGAATGCCATTATATATAATTCTTTGGTTTTGAGCTAGACAGATTCCTTGTGATGGTTTTGTTGGTGGTGAAATAGATAACACAGATTATCAATTGTTTTTTGCAACAATTTATGGCTCACCGCTCACCGCTCATAAATTGTTACTGACACACAAAAGTGAGAGATCTGGACACTCCAGAATTCAGACCAGGGTGCCTATTTATTTCAATGGCGGACATAGTTGACAACAGCTTTATAACGGAATTAGTTGACAACCTATTGCATATAATATACAAACATTCAATGATTCATTGTATTCAGTAATATATTTGATTAATCTTTTTAATGACTTCCTCAGTTATTTATAAAATAGGTACCAATTTTTAATACATCTATTCTTGACCATCCAACCTCGCAAAATTCCAAGGATCAGGCAACTTGTCCGAGTGGTTAAGGAGACAGACTTGAAATCTGTTGGGCTTTGCCCGCGCAGGTTCGAGTCCTGCAGTTGTCGTTATTTCCAATTTTATTTTTTTTAGTTTTTCAACTTCGGGATTGTTACCGGATATATGATGATTATTTAAGTAAGTGTTTGATATTAACCTATATTTGTATTACATACGTAAATATGTTCAGCCAGTACTCTGTCACTATTACCATATACTATCTAACGTCCTCACATCCTCTCTATAAACTCATCAAAGTTTGGCACTACATCACTTCTTTCTCGTTCCTGAGAGTTCCTTGAAGTATTAGACCCTTGCTCACTATATCTGTTGGAACGACTTATTATATAATTATTGGCATTATTAGGATCTTGTGGAATATTTAAACCCGAAAAATTGGAGTCATTAAACGTAAAATCAATCTCTGGACCTTGTGGATTAACTATAGCATTCTTAAGTTGATAATGTTCAGCAGTAATTTGACGACTTAAATCCTGAAATTCAGAATTTTCTGGACTAATATCTTCAGAATAATTGTCTTCAGAATCTTGAGTAATTAGATCTTTTTTTCTTTGTCTTCTTCTTGGTGGTCGTTTTTCAGCTTCTTGCTGTTCAAATTCTCGATATTTTGCAAGATATATCTTTAAAGTCTCTGAATAATTTTCAAACCCTAGGGTGAATAATGACCATAAGATATCCTCTCCATTCAAAGTTTTGCGTTTTTCGAGTTTGCATCTATCCACGGCTTGGCTGGTAACAAATGAAATGAATTCACTTACACATTCTTGGATACAAACTTTAGATTCTTTTGATAATTTCCCTTGTGGAGGTAAGGCATTTTTCATGACTCTGCCCACTAAAATTTGTTGTTAGTATTAGAGGACTTGAACAGACACTGGATCCAGATCATATACTGCTCACACAGTAGGATCAGAACCTTATGAATTTGGGTCTATACCTGTGGGTCTGGGTCTATCCCTGTAGGTCTATCCCCGTGTGTCTAATACCCAGCTAATATCACATACCATTTGCGATCGGAAGAAATCGATCTTGTTCTTTTATTTCATAATCTTCATTATTCCAACTAGAATCCAAGAACCCGCTCATAATGATATACTGTATCTATTTGTATTAATTCCTTCTCTGTACCTCTATACCACTAGGTTCTATTAAATTAAATAAAGCGATTCCAAAATTAAAAAGAAAAAAAAATTCTATTTGATCAAAATAGTAAATTCTGCAACCAAATTATGCGAGATCGGAGAGATAAAATTTTACTGCAAAAAAAAGAAAAAAAAAAAAAAAAAATTTATATGCTAGGTGATAATATAATACCAGTTAACCTTTTATTCCATGTTAACCAAGGCTATCTATACACTTTTGAACTATTTCATTGTATAAAGTACAGTCTTTACTCTCATCTTTCCAATATTCATATGTAAGTAAAGCATGTTTAAAAGTCGATATAACTATCTCTTTAGGTAAGAGAGCATCAAGAACATCAGCTAAATTCCCTATTGATTGAACTAACGGATTACTTTCAAACACGGTTCTAAATATTGGATCAGTCTTAACTCTTTCAAGAACATCTTGTAATTTTTTATATAGTAAGAACATATAAAAATTCCCCGTTAATAAATTTCTTAAATAATACCATTGTCCAGGATGTCTATGACCAGCCAATTTAGGTAAATTTAATTTAGGCATTGTTTGAACATGAATGAAAAATAACTTAATAATTCTCTTTTTAGCGGTAGATAATTGATTGATTTTAAAATATGAATCTCCGGATTTGCCATCTTCATTATCAAAGAATTCTGAGAAATCTTCATTAATATTAGTTTTTTGATAATATAAAGGTGCTTCTAAAAGTTTATCATAATCCATTTCCACATGGCCATCTGAATTTGAAGATAAATCTGATAAACTAGAACTATGATTAGTGTTAGATTCAGGACCAACGGATTCATTAGATTCTGAAAATGCTGCTAAAGCTCCTTCTAAAAGATGTTGAATAGGAATTTTATCTTCTAAAATTAAATAAATCATTGGTCTAAAAAGAAGCATCTTTGATACTAAAATTCTAGTTTTAATATACATGATTGATTCCGATTGAGCTTGAATTAAAAGATCATCATCAATTAAAAAATCATCAAGGTCTTGTGATAAAGCATTTGGAATATCTCCAGCTTTTCTCTTTTCATACGCATTAGCTACTGATTTAAATATTTGATTAATATCTGATTGTTTTAATACAAAATTCCGAATTCTTGGACTTAATGAATTTATAATCCCATTATATTGATTAAGATATCTTATAAATGAAATCCAAAATGTTTCTTCATAAAATCTTGGTTGATCCCATAATCTTGATTTATTAGCTTCAATGGAATAAAATTCACTATAAAATTCATTATCAACTTTTCTAATGGCAACTTCTGTTAAAAAATAATACCAAGTATATTGATCATCAAATTTAGCAGCAATTCTTATACAATCATCACTATGTTCTCCAGTACCTGATTCATTAATTATAGGTTCTGGCACAGTAGGAAATGTACATGGTGGGGCAACATCAGTAATACCAGACATCGGGACTTTAGGAGATAATTCTGCTCTTAGCTCACATTCAAGTTTCAAACATATCCAAAATAATCTTTCAATAACCTTTTGTTTACTAACGGTTTTATAAATGATTTTTTGATATCGATCTCTTCTTTTTTCCAAATAAAACATCATGTTTTGAGAGGCCGATGAAATATATCTATAAGCATCAATTGGCTTTAATATATATAGATGGAATTGACTTAAAAGTAAATTATAAAAAATTGAAGTTTCTGAATGTTCTTTAAAAACCGCTGGCCAAAAATCTTTAATCAATTTAGAATATGTAACAAAAGATGATGCTATAGCTAATCTTTCTTTAGCAATCTCTTTTGGTAAAAACTTTATACTTTCCTCAGTTAAACAACTGGCTTCTAAATCACTTCTTTCTTCCAAAGAAGATTTATATTTTGCAAAATTATCAAGTTGAATAGAAGGTGCTAAAACTCCTAATGCACAAATAATTGGGATCAAAGGGATCTTTTTACAAAGACTAAAATAAGCATTTCGCCTAAATGGGGCTTCTTTAACCCCTTCAATTGAAATAGCATTTAGATAACAATCACTTATAGATTTCTTAGCTCCTTTAGTCTTATAATAATCTTCAGCCAATTTTAATAATGAAAAATCCGGAATGGTTCTTTGGAAAAGTTTATAAAGTTCAATACATTCTAAAAAATCCAATACATCAAGTACTGGGATTTTGGTATGACAATTAAGAAAAAATGAATTAATACACTGACCCAAGGAAGCAAATAAAACACGGTCAATGCTTTCTAAAGTACTCAATCGATCTTTTGCATTACCTACTTGATAATTCCCAAAATCCTTTTGATTATAAAGGGATAACAATTGTCTTTGCATTTGATCATAATCTTTTACAATATCAGGCATTTTTTTATTGAAATAATCCCATTTCATAATAGAAGTGAATGATAAATCCCAAATTTTGCTATCAGTACTACTGCCAACTGCTTTTACAACTGGTTGTGTGGTAGTTTCAGGATTTTGTTGAGACTTAAGCAATTGAATATCTGCTAAAATCGTATCAAGTTTATTAAGAATATGAGGTGATGATTGATCAAAGGTAATGTCTTTGATTTGATCTTCATTACTATATTCACATTTCTCTATACCATTCTTTACACAAGATCCACATCTTGGTCTCCCGTTATCACATTTAACTTTTTTCACCCTACAAGTATTACAAGCAGTTAATGCTCTTTTCCTAGGGAGTGATTGAGATTTACTTGAATTGATTTTAGGTTTCTTCATCGAGGGTTCTTCGTTTAAAATTATATAGGATGAATCTCTTGGCGATGAATTACTATTATTGGATAAGGAAGAGGGAGTTTGGTTAGATATATTGGGATGAACCGGAGCTGTCAGGGATGGCATTGGAACTGGACTATGAGGTGGAGGAAGGGGGCCTTGTGAAGAAACTTGAGGCGGTGGACCTTGAAGTGGAGGAGGTTGAACAGGTGCTTGACCAGGTGGTGCTTGACCAGGTGGTGCTTGACCAGGTGGTGCTTGACCAGGTGGTGCTTGACCAGGTGGCATACCAGTAGGAACTACCGAAGGATGTGATAATGGAACGCCTGCTTGTGGAAGTTGGTGAGGTTGAATCCCAGGCCCAGGTCCCATAGGAGGAGGGTGTAGCATTTGAAAGCCTTGTGGCGGTATTACTTTACGGTTTTGATCAATAGGTCCATATGGAATATAATTAGGAGGAACTCTTTGGTCTTCAGGATTTATAGGTGGTTTGTGATTTTGGTTACCATAATCTTCAACAGGCGGTTGAAACACAGGTTGTTGATTATAATATCCTTGAGGGTAATAAGGTTGGAATCCATACATTGAAGAGGAATTGGCAGCATGTGATTCACCAGAATCAGGTTGCCCATTATCAATGGATTCACTCGAGTTATTCTTCCTTATTCCTTCATTAGACCTCCACTTTTCTTCTTTTGACATTTGTGATCTTGACAGATAAGTTAAAGTTTTATTTTATTTATTTTTTTTTCGTTCTCGCTTCCTTTTGTTCCTGGGGTGCCTGCCCCTTTTTCCTCCAGTATCTAGTCCTCGCCGCCCCGGTCTACGGCCACGAATCGCGGGAACTCCAGGGACTTGCAGGAACTCCAAGGAATACTCAACAGACATTAATTGAGTGAGATAAGGAAGACATCCAGTAACACAAAAAACCAGAAACAATTAAGATAACATATAGCTATATATACCTATATATGTACAGATCTATAAATCCAATACTAACGAGAAACCTAACCAGGAGGTAATTGAGAAGCATCTACAATATCAGCAGCATCTACAGGCTCTTCCTCTTCAAGAGCATTATCTAAAGGAGTTCTTGGTAATGCCATCATACCAGACCTTGCAAGTTCTAAAATTCCAAAAGGGTGTAATAATTGAATAAAAGATGAAACTCTGGAAGGTTTAGCACTCAATTCAACAATAACATTTCTATCAGAAATATCAACAACCTTCCCACCGAATTTTTCAGTTATAGTAGAAATATGATCTAAATGAACATGTTTTTGTCTTAAAGCTTCAGATGGAGCTAAATTATTAGGATGATAAGCTGATTCTGGTGCATCTAAATCTGGAATTGAAGATGCATCATTAGTTTGGATTTTATGACTAGCAATTAATTCTTGGAAATATTCAGGTCCTAAAATTGATACTCTTGCTAATAATAATTCTCTTTTAATAATTTCAGCATTACTATAATCCAATACAGCATAGATAGGAACCAAGTCTTCTATTTGTCTTCTAGCTTGTTCAATGACAGCGTCTTGACCTGCTAAAGTTATAGTCATTCTTGATAAATCTTTAACTTCAGTATTACATACAACCAAGGAATCAATATTAAATCCTCTAGCAGCCAAAGTACCAGAAACTGAACTTAATACCCCTGGTTCGTTTTGTACTAAACAATTAAGAACATGTTGTTTTCTTGGAGCTTTAGATGGGACTGGAGTTTCATATAAAATTGAAGAAACGGCTGCATCTGCTGACCAATTTGGGGTTTCTAAAGTAGGTAATGGGGGTCTTTTTTGATTACGATGTAAGGTCTTATAAGCTAAAGCTGAGGTGGAACTAGACACTTTACTCCGAATGAGAGTAGGTTTAAGACCACGTCCAGCAGCTGTAGCACTGGATCCTAGTGATGTTGAAAACATACTGTGCACTTAATTAGTTAATTTTGGATTAGTTTATGATGATTCATATTAAATTCTCACTCTCACATTGGAGAAAAATGTGTCGAAGATCAATGCGATTGAAGCCGGGCGGGCGGGAGGAAATAGAGGCCGTTTGCGGCATGCTATGCCGTAATTTTATTTCGCACAGATGATATTTTAATGGTTGCAAAATATCTTTTAAATAAGTATGCATTTTTTTTTTTGATATACACAGCTATATACAGTTACACACACCTACTCACGGGAATTGATCTTTACGAAGACCAAAGTACCCATCAGGAGCACTGCTAATATCAAGTCTATTCAAAGGTAAATTATCCCCTTCAACCCCATAATTCATTACTTCATTCCCCCACCAATTCACTTCAAGTGAATCATACTTTACAGTAAAAAAGATTAATAATGCACTAAAAGCTACTCCTGCTGATAATGCACTAGTTAAAATATAATTATACTTTTCCCACCATAATAAATAGTTCTTCTTAATGTAATACATAAACGCATATGACAAATATAATCCACCAGTATAATACAGAATATTATATGGAGCATAAAGTAAAAACCCTCCAATAATAATTGTAGGGTTAAAATATCTAGTCAAATATTTAGGACCATAATGTTTGAAAAGTAAACAAGGAAATACAAGTAAAAATCCTAATAAAAAACACCATTTTAATACTGGATAAACCCCTCCAAAGACTTTAGCAGGTCCTATAACTCCATATTGTACAGATGAATAAAAAAATGTATTAGCTCCTGGACAACTTAATTTATTTACTTGATGTTTTTCACAGATATCATCTACATTATTTAATTGCCAATTAGCTATAATTAATGAAATCACAATACTTAGTAACGTTGACATCATTTGTCCTTTAAATATAGCTCTAGGAGGGATTTTAGCATAATGGGCCAATTTTTGATCAGTGATATAATTAGCAGCTTGATGATCAATATTAGTTCCATAACTTTTTAAAGTTATTAATGCAAGACCCGAATTAGGAATAGCGTATCCAACAATTAATTCTACCAATACATTCAACCCAAAACTGAAACCAGTGACTGAAGCGATAGCTGTTAATGGGATTAAAAACACAAAATTGATAACGATGGTAAAGATTATTCCCCAAACGGGAGTTTCAGTTGGATATAATAATACACATATAATTCCAAATAATGTACTAATTAATAAAATTAGGGCAAACCACCATTCTGGAACTTCATCATAATATGACATCATTTTACAATGAGGATCGTTTAAAAACTTCCCATAAACCCCTTGAGATTTTAAAGTTATTGAATCATAAAGAGTTCTCCCCACATTAATAAAACTGGTCTTCATAGAATCCCATTCACTTAATACATGATAAAAAATAGCAAATGGATATAAGGCAAAATAAGCTCCATATACCACTAAATTAGCAGCTGAAAAATATGGAGGACCAATTTGTTTATATTTATCATTATCAAAATGATTTTGTTCATTCAATATGGTTTGAACCTTATAAACTTCTCCTTTATTATTAAAGAGCTCATTAGTATTAATTGGTAAGTATCCAGTCCATTTATTATTGGTATAATAGATAATACAAATCACCACAAATGCTAACATAGACCCAATATATTGATTAATATAAGTATAGAATGGAATAGTTAAACAACCAGCTGCATTCAAAATATTCCAATCAAATGATGGTAATGGATTAAGCCCTAATCCAATATTAGATCCTGTTATATTAGCTAAATCTAACAGATTAGGATTAAACCAAGTAGGCCAATTGAATGTCGATAAAGCTTTAAAGAAAAATGATGGAATCCAATTATAAAAAAAACTACCCATAAATACCACAAAAAAGAATGAATATCTTGAAATTGTCCATCCATATATGGGCTGACGATTTTCATCTTGATTTATTAATGCTCTATTTAAAGCAATCGTGGGAAGTACTGTAGGCCATAAGGATTTTACTGGATAAATACAAACTTTTCTCATGATTCCAGCAAATCCAAACCCTAAGAATTGAGTAGACAAAATCAATAATATTTGATATGTCAATGATACCCATTTTAATCCATAAAATTTATCTAATTTCATCACAAAAATATTATAGATAGCATAAGGAGTACCTGATGAACACAGATAAATAATTGATGATAACATCATTTCCTTATAATTCCAAGGTCCGGGATTTAAATTGATCTCATACTTACCAAGCTTAATTACCTTATTCATTGGAAAGGCTTTTTCCCACATTTTCCCACTTGGTAATAAAAGCAATTGAATAGTATGACCTCCAAGAGAAATAGATGGCATTCTATGAACAAAGAAATTATTAACAATTGATCCAAGAAAGGTCCAAAAAAGTCCAATGACATAAACTCTCAAGGTATCTACTGGAATATGAGGATCATCAAAAGGATCAGTGATAGATCGAATTTCTGGATATGGTGAATGATATGCAATCAATGCAGCTTCTAAACGGACCTGTAGGTTCCAATCAATGATATTTAAATATGTTTTGTTCTTAAATTTTGAATAGTCAAATTTTTCTTCTTCTGCTTCTTCCTCTTCATAATAATCACCACCAACATCATTACCTTCTGGATCTTCCCCTTGTGGATCTTCCCCTTGTGGATCTTCATCCTCTAGCTTTCGGTTTGTGCGTTTTTGGGATTTAGAATCTTCAGCATTTACCAATCGTATAAGTCTTTCAATTAACCGATAATCTTCCAATAAAAAGTTTACATCTCCTTTATGAGTCACTAATGTATCTCTTAAGATAGCTATAGAATCACTTACACTCAATTGTTGAATTTTATCAATCATATAACTAGCAGTTAATGGGATATCAATATCATCAACCGGTATTTTAAGTTTATAATTATCATCACTGATGATCCCTAATCTTAACAAGACAAATCTTAACTGGTTCGGGGTTAATTCATTGTCTTTATAGGTGCCATTCAGATCACCTTCTAGATTAGAAAGCTCTATATATTCTGGATTCCCATCCATATCTATAGACTTTTCAGATGATGAAATTACACTAATAAATCGGTGGGGTTCGCGTTTCTTATGTTCGGTTACAGACAATTGCAGCACCAGAAGAACAGTTATAACAACTAAAAGAGTAACAGATATACAACCATAACAAATCCACCATCCACCAAACAAGCTTTTATACATTCAATATACATTATAGTATCTCTTCTACAACCTCATACACTTTATAATTGTGCCCCAAAAATCTTAACAACATCTTCAGGAGCAGTACTACTCTCAATGGATCCATTAGCAATTCCATTAATACTAACAGTAGGAGTCATATGAACTCCCACAGTCCGTTGATATCTAGTAAAATACTTGATATCATTAGTAACTCCATTCCCACTGTTACTATAATCCTCTTCTTTACTGACTTGTTTAATCACAACATTACCTAAGATTTCATCTTTAGTAAATGGAAGTTTCACTTCACTAGAAACTATGTCATAAAGTTGACCATAAATTTGATTACGAGAAACTTCAGAATTAGCATTATCATACATTTTAGCAATATTTTTAAATAAACATCCTGATACTTGCCAGAATAATTCAGAATTACCTTTACCAGATTCTCTAATTAATTTAGCAACAGCCAATGCAAATTCATGCATATACACAGAATTTGGGTGCCATGGTTGAACTACATTCATGAATACAAATTGAAATTTATTAGGATATTCTTGTTTAACTTTTGGAATCACTTCATTTTGAAACTTTAAAAATAATTTAGCACTGAAGGGACAATCATAATCTACATAAATGTTAACAATGTTAGGACTTTGATTGAATGTTTCAACAGGGTATAAGGCATGAGTCACGGTGTATTTAGGAGCAATCATTGTGAGAATTAACAATTGACAATTGAGTGAGTTTATTTAACCAGTAGTTTGAAATTTGTGTCAATTGAATGGGTTTATAATAGATGATGTTTGATTGCTCTGACACCATTTGGTGATGCTCGCAACTATCGTGCGAAATAGCCAAGTCGTTTTTCTCACTCAATATGGCTGCAAAATCGGGTCCAATTTTATATTAATTCACATTATAATTATAGCGTTCGTCTTGTCAGCTATTTATAATACTTATTATACATTCAAATACATTTACTAACCAGAATCCACAAAGAGAGGTGACCCACTAGAGCTTCTATCAAAATTATCAGGATCGGATTCAAGTTCTATCGGGTCGTCAATAGTCACAGGAGAAGCAATTCTGGCTGATTTACGAAGTGGTGACACACTAGTGGTTTTTTGTGATGCAGATTTGGGGGTTTTAGTTTTGATGGCTTTTTGTGAGTTTGATTGTGACAGTACTTGGTGTCTGGGTGTTTTAAATGATTGGGTTGATCTGGTAGAATCTTGAGAATCAATAATACTCTCTGAGATGATTCCTTCTGTTTCGTGGTCAGAATCTTGGACTTGAGGACGAGACATCGATCTGATTCTTTTAGATCGGCCGTATGTCCGTTTTGGAATTGGTGATGGTTGATTAAACAGACTTTCATCTTCTGAAGACTGTGGTACAACCAAGTTTTGATTGGTATTTACACCCAGTTGGAAAAATGGTTTAGAGGGCGATTCATTGTCAGATGATATAATTACATCATTCGAATCTGACTCAATATCAATAGGGATTTCTGACTCGGTGCTTCCTAAATGATTATACTCTGTATCATCACTATCATCAATTGAACTCTGACGACCAGATTTGAGGTTAACTGACTCCAATGGTTGCGATGATGCATTTTCTTTTTCATTATCATTATTATCTTTGACAATATGTGATGCCTCGGAATCGTCTGAAAGATAGATAATTGGTAGGTTTTGAGATGTATAATTTTGGGTATCAAGAGCAATGTCATTTGAGGTATTAGGGGCTTTACTATAAACCTCTTTGGGTTCTTGAGAACCCGAATCATTAGCTTGACTAGGGACTTCAGTTTTGCCATCACGAATACTACTTCTTAGTCTTTTGGAATATCTAAGTGAATCAATCAACTCACTTATTGGAGGTCCATTTTCATCTTCCTCGCTCATAAAAATTCCTTCCGAAACATATCCCAGATTCACATCTTGTGAATTACCACCACCACTTTGAACACCCTCTACTACCCCATTTTGAGTTTGGGAGTTTCTTGATTTCTGTGATTGGCTATTCTGACTATTTCCTGATTCAACTTGTTTCCTCTTGGTGGATTTTTTCTTGCTCTTTTGCAGTTGTTTCTTGTTTCCTTTTACAGCAGTCAGTTTTCTGTGGTTGTGGTTAATTATGCCTTGATAACCATTCATATTGTCAGGTTGACTTTGACTGGAACCCTCCTTATGGTGGTTCTTATCTGGTTCTTGACTAGAATAATCCTTTAATCCAATAACTGGGGCATTTTCATTTTTTTCATGAGTATCACTAATCTGGTTCCCAACAGGCAGTTTCTCCTGGTTCTGTGATGGTGGTTGCGAGGCCACCATACTACTCCTAATACTCTTAGGTGTTTTAGTAGACAATGCTTCATGATTATTTTTATCTTTATCATTAGCCTTAGACATTGATTCTTGTGACAATGCACCATTTTGTTTCTTATCGTTGGAAACATCGACATTTTCTTGACCATCTTCTTTTTGCATAGAATCATCTTCGGAATCAGATGGAAGGATTCTTAAGGATCTTATTCTATTATTGCGTCGTATGACAGTGTTTTCTTTATAATTTTCAAGACGTTGTCTCAAATACCGATCTTTACTTTTCTGTTTTCTTTTCTGTCTTCGAGATCTTCTTGGTTGATTCTTCCTGGAGTCGGCAGTTGGATCATAATCAAGGATTATAACATCGTCATCATCATCATCAGCAGCAGCATCATTGTTATTATTATTATCATTATCATGATCATTACCACCATCAATAGTAACTCCAGTCATATCGAGTCCGGAAGTATTATTATAGCTATTATCAATATTATTCATACTGGTATTGGTATTTATTCTATTTCTTGAATTCTTCTTCCTCCTCTTAGGGCCAGCAGACTGTGGAACATAATCGGTTTGGGTCGAACATGATACTTTTGGAGATGATACTTTTGGAGATGATAGCACACTACTCATAGCAGCTGAACGTTTAGATGGAGATGAAAAAAATGGCAGATTCTCTAGTCTCTTTAATAGTGGAGTAGACTGGTTTTGAACATTAGAATTTGACCCTTCAGGTTTTTTTGAGTAAGATTCTATTGGAGTTCTAGGAGTTTCAAGGGTATGTTGAGATCCTTTTTTATGGTTTGATCTTGATCTCGGTATCGATAATTGATCATGATCATTATCACTAGAATCCAGATCATCATCAGACTCATTTAGTTTAGAAGCCTTTTGAAAGAATGGAAGACGAGCTAAACTTCGTAGACGTGTTGATATTGTGGGTACTTCAATCGAAGGGGATTTTTCATGTTTTTGAGTATTAAACATGATTTAAAAGAATGAATGAACGGAAGCAATACGAATAGAAAAGTTGAAAGGATGAACACACTAATCAACTGGATTGCAAATGGCCCTTTTCTATGTGATAGCTCAATTGAACAAAGTAACCTAAATGTGGTCTTTTCTATATTCAATCTGCAAGAATCAGATGAGATAAACAAAACATCAATACGCATCAAACCTGCTGCGAAAGATCTAAGCAGCAGCTACACCGCACCACACATTGACAGAGATAATACAGAGATGAGAGATGATGCAGAGAAGAGTACTTTAATATAATACATATGGATTAATGCTCTATTAATTACTACTTACACTGGATGTTGGACAATAGATTTTTGCTATACAATTAACCCATAATACTAGCCTGAAGCATTCCCACAGGCCCTTTTTTTTTGTTCTTTTTCTTTTTCTTTTTTACTACTATTACCATTTCTTCTTTTCATCTTCGTAGATCATTCTTGTTTTCATCTTAGTAGATCAACCTCTACCACCATCACCATATCCACACCTATGCCAAGATACATAACTTACACTTATCATACAACACGTCATGGAATTTATCATCGTTATTGATTTCAAAGCGTTTCAATTGCATTTCTTGAATATCAGTAAAGTTATAATCACTAACATTATTCTCTTCTTGGAAACTATCAAGGTCATTTTTCAAGAAGATTCTAATCAAGTCAGCGTCATAAGTGACGGGATTTTGTTCATTCAAATTTAATCGTTTGAATAATTTTGATTTCAAATCAGCTAATCTTAAATTAGATGGTAATAATAAAACAAATATATCATCTTGATAGTAGAATTTCACTTTTATTTTGGTACCGGAAGGTTTCGAGGATTGTTGTTGATGGATTGGTTGTGATGATTGTGACTGTAATTGATCATGAGAATCAGTGTACGGCACCGAACTTGAAGATTGAGAATGTGATTGAGAATGTGATGGTAATGGCTGATTAGTTGATGGAACTTGAGAATCTTGACTATTATTTATAAGATTACCAGAAGATTGAGACAATCTACTATTTAAATTAGAATCAGAAGAAGTTGGAGTAGTAGAATTTCTTCCTTGTTGATTATGGAAACTTGAATATTGAGATAATCTATCTTGTTGATAATTTGATTTTTGACTAATTGGTTTCAGTTGTCTTTGTTTAAAATTATTATCCAAGATTTCTTTATCAAACCCATTTTCTAATACATCAAAAAGTCTCAACACTTCTTCGGATCTTGAAACATGAGGAGGTAAACCAATTAAATTTCTTAAATAATAATCCAATTTTTCTCTTCTTAATTTAGAAATGCTATCATTAACATTAATTAAAGGACCAGGAATTGATGGAATTATTCGTTTAGAATTTTCAATTTTCCCGGCTTCATAAGGAAATAATTCTAATAATTTAACTTGAAGATCATAAAAATCTTGATAATATCGATATAAATATCTAACTTTACCATTATTCAATTTGGCAATGATTAAATATTGATATCTTCCATGATCTAATTGATAAGAATCAACACAAGCCTCTACTATAGAAGTATTTGAAGAACTTAATGAAGATCTATTAGAATATGTACTTTGAGTATCTTTTTGAAAAAATTGAGTATTTGAAGATATTGGAGGAGTTTGGTTTGAAATTGACCCTAATGGAATTGTTGATGCTTGATATTTAGCAGTTTGATCTTTCCATTGTTCAACTGATGGGATTTTAAAATTATTAATGATTCTAACTAAATCTTTTTCATCATTATGAATGTTACTATTAGGATTAATTAAATCGATAATTTTAACATAACTAACTGGCACTAATCCTGGTCCTCCTAATCGATTTATTGGTTTAGCTATAAACCATTCAAAATCATGATGAGCACAAATAATCAAATTTTCTCCTGGAGTTATATCTAATTCATCTTCTCTTTCAGCTTTAAATTCATATAAAACTACCGCATATAAAGTTTGAGTAGAACTTCTTTGTGAACTTGAAGTTCTTTGACTTATAGGACTATTCATTACCGAAGATGTTGAGGTTGTTGTCCCGTGACCGGTTCCATTTTCTTCAGTTTTTGGTCTGGATCTATTGAATACTTCAAAATAACTCATAGGTACCATTCCTTTAGCATTGGTCATGGGATTAGTAGCTTCATACCATCCATTAGTTTCATTCTCATCATGTTCATTTATTACATGGAAAAAATCCCCTTTAGAAAATTTTAATTCATCAGGTCCTTGTGGTTGATAATCATATAATGCTTTAATGACAATTCTTGGGGTTTGTAAAACTGTTGGATTATTATGTAGATTGGGATTCGAGGTTATTCTAGAAACTATTGGTTTATGAGAATCTGATGATGATGATCCTGACCTTGATCCCGACAGCCGTTTATTTCTTCTGAATGATTTGATCATAATGGTATTAGAGACTATCTCCTAAACTATAACTACCTTGTTATAGCCTTTGATCTATATATATACACCTGAAGAATATTTCACCTTGGAAGCGAGAGTCTGCCTAAAGAGGCTAAGTGTGCAAGTACCGGGTTTTGATCGAAGAAAAAAAAAAAAAAGTTAATGGCTATAAAAAGAATAGAAAGGATATATGAGATAAGGACATTAATGGGGGACAGTAGATCAATTACATGGGGGGTTATCGATGACTCTATAATTACTATATCATCTATATATGAGGCTATAGAACACTGAGAACCAGTCATACTAACTTATTTCAAGGACTGTGATGTGAGTAACCAGGAGTGTTAGTAGGGAATTTCAAGGAGGTAAGACCCCCTTTTTGGCTCTAACGCGTTCAGTAGGTGATTACGTTGCCAGATCAGGAGTATCATGTACATCGGATTAAAAAATAATCCAGTTGGAGGACCACTACCACTACCACTACCACATCTACCACTACCACATCTACCACTACCACATCTACTTCTAATAACTAAACCCATCTTCACTACTAACTAAATCCTTGCTCTTCAAATGACTCAAATATTCATTCCATAGCCCGTCATTTATTAAACAACCATAATCACCTATCAATATTAACCCGTATTTTGCTCTTGTTAATGCAACATTAAGTCTTCTTTCATCATTTAAAAATCCAATCTTTTTTTCGGCATTGGATCTCACACATGAAAAGATTATAAAATCTTTTTCTCGACCTTGGAATGCATCAATTGATGCTATCATTATATCTGATACGGTATGAATAGTAATTGGTTTGGATTCATTATAAATATCATCCCGATCTACTTCAACTTTAATGTCATCCTTTTCTGGATTAATTAATTCATTTTTGGATAAAATATTAGAAATTAAGTCTCTTTGTCCTCTATATGGAGTGATGATTCCAATTTTAGATTTCTCGATTTGTTTATCATAAATTAATTTAATTAACACTTCAATAATATATTTAATTTCTCCTGGATTATTATAAGTATATCCATTATCTTCTCTCATTCTAATTTTAACTCTTTGTTCAGAACATTTCCCATTGGTGTTCCAAAATTGTATAGGTTTTTCAATCAGATTAATTAATCTTTGTTGATTAGTTATACCATCTTTTAATTTCCCTTCATAAAATTTGTTTCTTGGAAATTCACTAATCATTGGATGCATTCTATATTGAGTATCCAACATATGAGGAGTTTTATAAGTTCCATTTAATAATACTCTTTCAAATAATGATAATGATAAACTTGGAACTTGAGTGAAACTACTCAATTGTTTTTGATCTCCTACAAATACAAATTTATCCACTCCTGGCATAGATAATGGGATTAATGTAATTGATTCAGATGATTGAGTAGATTCATCCATTATAACTACTGGGAACTTCTTAACAGATTTTAATTGATTACCACCTGCTACAACACTAGTAGTAAATATAACTCTAGCTTGAGCTATTAATAAATTAGATAATTCCACTTGTTTACTTCGAAGTTTCTTATATTGATTAACACTAACTTCTGATGCTTTAGGAGTCCGAAGTTTGATCACAGTATCTTTCATCATACTTGGTAACATATTAAACATTTTATTATGTAAACAAATTGAATTTAAATTATGATTTGAATTATAATCCGATTCTTTTTCAGCTGAAACAATTCTTAAGATTGATCTTCCATGACTTTCTAATAATTTTTCAGCAATATTATCAATAGCAATATTAGAAGCTGCTACTACTAATATTGGATAAGTATTGAAATTATTTAACAATTGTAAAATGATTTCATGGATAGTTGAAGTCTTCCCAGTTCCTGGAGGTCCTTGTAATGCAGTAATAGAGTTATTTAATACTGATTGTAATGCAACTTTTTGTGATTCATTAAATCTAGCTTCATTTGAAAATTTCACATAATTATTAAATTGAATATGTTTAATTGGTTCTTTACCTAATAACATCTTTTTAAACTTTGGATTATCAATCCTTGACATCGCTAAAAATACTCGGGATACCGGGATTGAGGCTGGTAAAATACTTAAATGTTTAATATTAACTTGTAATGGTAATGGTTGGAAATTCCAGGGGAATAATTCAACTACCAATTCTAAAGTTTCATGTTTTTGACGTTTTTGTTTAGATGATTCTGCTAAAACAATTTTCCCAAACCATGGGACCAGATTATTTAAAACTAAAAATACGGCTTGATCAACTGAAAATGGAACTTTTTTGAATTTTTGAATTTTCTTACTTAAAAATTTATCTTTAAATTCTTGGGTTAAAGGTATTTCAAGTTTAAATTGTTTATGTTTTTTATCATTATCAGCATACCATGATAATACCACTTCTTCCGCAGATATAAATTGATTTTGACTCGAGGAAATACTGAGTTTTTCTTCCAAAAATAAATTACAACTCATTTCTTTAAAATATTGATCCATAGATTCATACTGAAGTTTAGGTTCTTTAGATGGTTCATAATTGATAATACCTGGTGGGAGTGGTAATGATTCTGGTTCTGGATTTTCTTGGGTTTTTGGGATATCCTTTTGAGTATCTTTATCCTGACCTTTGATATTCTTAGATGAGGGCTGTTTATTACCTGAAGCTTTGGTCCCATTATTGATCTTATTATTACCATCTTTCTTGGTGGATTTAGGACCAATGTTGGTAGGGGAAGGTTTGACATTGACCTTGCCATTAGGTTTAACATTTTTTCTATTTGGTTTCTCATTTGGCTTTCCTTGGGGACCTTTGTTTGAATCCTTGGTAGTTTGACCTCCCTTAGATGGAGTAGCAGATGACTCCTTACGAATGGAATGTGATCCATTCATTTTATTAGTTCCATTGGGGGCTTTATTTGGTTTACTAGACAGGTTTGGAGTAGATTCTCTGGATTGTTTGGCACTATTTGGTAACGAATTACGAGGAGTACTAGTTCTGGATTGCTTAGCACTATTGGGTCTTGAAGAAGGACCAGGGCTCGGTTTGGGTCCACTACCTTTATTAGAATTACTATTAGACTTGGATTTAGATTTAGGAGGTTGCAGAGACTTGGCAACTTGTTTTGATTTTGGATCTGATTTAGTATTCTTACTCTTATCATCATCAGTACCTACAGCTTTTATAGTAGAACCCGATTTAATTTCTTTGGATTCAGCCAATTTACTAAAATAATAATCTCTTCTTTCTTCAGCTTCTTTGGCTTTTATCGGATTAATATTCTTTCTTTTACCTCCTTTCTTTGGTTTTCTGCCTCTTTTAGGAGCTCTCTTAGATTTATTCTTTGGGGCTGACTCTGTTAATCCTAATAATTCAGATAAGAAAAAATCATCATCTTCACTGATAAATTTCACATTAGGATTAGATTCTTGGAATTTTGGTAAACAATTTCTGCAAACAATGTATTGGTTTTTATTAGAATTTCCAACAAATAAATGATTATCAGTACTACAAATTTGACATTCAATATCTCTAAATTTATAATATTGATCAATCTTTTTAAAGAAAGAACCATTAGATAAAGAATATTGAATGGATGGTTTTTCTTCTTTATTTAAACAGGTCTGGCACAATAAAGTCATATCATTCAAACCAAATCTTAATATTTGTAATTGATGAATGTTTGTGTCATCACAATCTTCACATTCTATTACTTCATCTAATTTGTCATATTTGACAATTTTATGTCTTGTACTTGACAAGTGTTTAGAGACTTCATCGGTATTAAACGTACTTTTACAAGTACAACATGTTATGGATGAAGACATTGGTGATTATCACTATAAAAATTCTGAAAATTTTAATTGTGTGAGATGAGTGAGAATTAGCAAAATAGACTAGTGAGAATCGATGAATGATTCAGTAGATGGGGAATGATGTAGTATGGGATGGAGGTTTTTTTTTTGGAGGGTGTAGGTTGGGTGGCAGCAATTCAATGGTATTTCGAACATATACTATATCTATGGGCCTTGAGTAAGTATGAAGACAAGTTACGTGACATGATTGAGTGAATGTCGTGATTATATTATAGTGGTACAGTATTTGGTACAGCAATGGAAAATTGGCTGCGAAAACAGCTAAAATGTTGCCAGATTTGAATTTGGCAAGTTTTAAAATTGTACAAAGGGCTAGAGAGATACACCAACACTACTCTTTCACTACCACTCATTATAGGCTCGACTAAGCATTAGTTCTTTATCCACACACACTACAAGCTTATCAGTAGAATCTGAATGTCTATCTCCACATCTTTCAAGCAGACTCAACCAAACAAGTCACTTCAATTGATTCTATATATCAATATCTGCCCATAATAAAACTACAAGCTTTACTCTAGAGTAATCACTAAGGCATTTCAAATAGAGTCAGGGTTTCTTTCCTTCCCTCTTCCTGTTCTTTTACGTGTCTCTTTTCTTTACCTCTACTCATGGATCGTTCGCCAACCAACTGTACTGAATTCCATGTCTATATTTTCAATTATTTTTTAGAAGTTATTTATTTACAGGATATGATTATTATTTAGCTTTCCCGAAATATCATCTCTATTCCCTACGAAATTTCATCCTACAAACAGAGTAAATATATGCTTGGTCACAATTACAATCTACAGACAGTAAGCCAGGAACCAGTAAGCCAGGAACCAGTAAGCCAACAAGCCACAACATGCCAACAAGCCAGTAAGTCAGTAAGCCAATGTGCTAATATATCCTAAAAAAGAATAGACCCTCTTCGTCCACTCCCATGCCCATTCCCTAAAAATACGATCATTGTTATAAACAATGTCTGACAATTAACAGAACAATTCATTAGTGAAAATTACCCCAAACGCGGATTATTCATTTCATTCCATTTGTTTAATGATGGTATTGTCTTCAAACACGCGCGCGATTTTTTTTCCTAAAAATTTTTTGCTATATACTAACAAGAGTCAAAAGGCTGTTATTTACAAATTTACAGATAAATTCTAATAAGAGTGGCTGATAGACTAAAGGACTTTTTGTTGTTTTCTTTTGACACCCTAATCTTTTTTTGAAGATGTTTTCCAGTCAACCTGTCCCGCCAAACAGTCATTTGAGTACTACATCTTCGGTATATTCCCAGTATGATAATGATTTAGGATTTAAATCTAATCAACGAGATATCATTGAAGAAGAAGAAGAACAACAAGAAGAAGAAAATGAACAGGAATATGAAACTGAAAATAGTGAATACCATTCAATTGCTTCACAAGATCAAGCCATAGATCCACCAGATGCAGATTTCTACGATAGAACTGATTCTTCTGGTAATAGTAATCCTAGTTTTACATCAATTAACAAATCCTTATTAAAGACTTATAGTACTGATCTGTTTAATTCCTCAAGTAATGACGCTAATCATTCAAAGGATGCTGTAGATGATGATATGACTCCTAAGTTACCTTCCAATGGTGCCTATAATGATCCTGTTGATTACAATACTCCTGTATTAAACAATGATGCCAGTTTTTCTAATATTAATAGTAGTAATAATAATAATAATAATAGTAATAATTTGGATGTTAATTATTTCCCTCAACAGAATTTAAATACAAAATTTAAACGATTATCTGCTACTTTACAAAGTTCTAACCTTAATGCTTCAAATGATTCTTATCAATTTATGAATAAATTTAATGATAATGTCAGATCCAGTACTCATAATTATAATAATGGTGATAATAGAACTAGTTTATACTATAATAAGATCCATGAATCTGTTCCACCTGCCGACCAAGAAAACGACGATTCATCAAAAGAACAAGCGGTTGTAACAAATGATCAGTCATCAGAAATGAGTTCGGCAAGCAACAGGTCAAGTGTAATAAGTGCTGATAATAATATTAAAACATCTGGTCAAAGTACTCCTGAAAATGAACCCATTAATAATACTTATCATCCAAGTAATCAAAACCAGCCAACTTCTAAACCTTCATATATTGCCAATAATTATAAGGTTGTAAAAAATCAATCAATTCCTTTGGGTACAGATGATGTTCCTGCAAGAGGAGATTTGGTGGAAAAACTTAAACAACAACAACAACAAGAAGAAGAACAAGAAGAAGAACGTCGAGCTAATAATAATCAGACAACTGGATTGAATATATCGTATAGTGAAGAAAATTATTCTCCTTCCAATAGACGGTTAGCAGCTCCAGAAGTTACCACTACCGAACCTTCCAAAAATGTCATTAATGTTGAAGCTGATGAAGACGATCTTTCTACCTTATTTGTTAGAGCTTTACATCCATTTGATTCATCTACTTTACAATCTGAAGCTGATGCATCTATTTGTTTAGCTTTTGATAAAGATGATTTGGCAGTAGTTCATATAATTGATGAATCTGGTTGGGGTGAAGTTACCTTAATCGAATCTTTACAAAGAGGTTGGGTTCCAATGAATTATTTTAAATTCGCTATACAATCTAATGAAAAAGATTTTGATGATTCTGATGAATTCGATGAAGACGATTTAGATGACGGTAGGATTCCTAATAATCATTTCTTAAAGCCATTATTTCATTCATGTGGAAGGTTTTTAATAAACCCTTTATCTCATAAAAATCGTAGAGGAAAATATACTTTTTCTATTAAAGTGATAAATGCTATTAGAGATGGGGTAAGATTATTATTACAAGAAACTGATTGTTTATCAAGAGGTAATGAAATTGTCACTAAAAGACCGATTGTTCGTAGAAACAGAAAAGTGTTATTAGCTGATTGGTATAACCTAATGATCAAAGCTAATGATTTTAAAGGGACTTCTGATTATAATAAAATTGAAATTTTAACATTAATGGTATTCCAAGTTATTAGAAGAGCTATAAGCTTTTTACAAGTATGGTCTATTGAAAGTAAACAAATTATTAAGAGAGAAAATGAACGTAAATTGCAAGGAGATATGAACAACTATCCTCTTTTGGATACTCCTCCTTTAGCCAAACAAAGAGTAACAGAAATCAATGGAATTTTATATTCTTATTTGGGACTTATTATTGGAAGATTAGATTTAATTGAACATAATCTGACTGGTTGTGATTTATTAGAAACCCTAACTCACCATATAATTTTATTATTGAGAGAGTTATTATTTATTTCTAAAACTGGATCTGATTTTTCAAGTGAAAAACCTGCTGAACTTGATGGATCATTGGATTCTTTATTATCTTTGGTCAGTGACTTAGTTACAGCCGTGAAAAGCTTGGTAGTTAAAACTTTGAATGAAACTTATGATGATCAAAAATATCAATATGATGAAAGCTTATCCCCAGCGCTAAGACAAAATGTTGCTACCGCTCCTAAAGATTATTTTTATACTCAAGAAGGAGGTGAACTAATTCAAATATCTTCTAAAATGATTAAATCCATTAGTACTACTGTCGCTTCTATTAGAACATTATTAGAAATTACTGGAAATTTTAAATTAAATGCTCAAAGATCATATCCAGATTATTCTAGAATGAGAATTGAGCCAAGTGATTTTATTAAACAATGTACTATTGGAATTGCTAAATCAACTACCATTAGAAATCGTCAATTGAAAACCCTTAAACCCTCCACTAGAAATGCTACCAATAGATTTTCAATGTTAAGGTCTGGGAAAACTGGAGATTTGGGTTTAACTCCTGGAGGAGCTGGATTGCTTCATGATGTTTTATTGACTGATATAGATGGTTCATTCAGCAAAAATAAAGATTTTGAACAATTTACCACTGATTCATCAACCGCAGAAGATATTAAAATGGAAAATGAACTTTTAGTTGATGCTAAAGGGAATTTATTAGGAGCTTCATTTAAAGGACTCGTTTATACTTTAACTAATGAAAATTCACCACCAGAATATTTTTTCGTTTCAACATTTTTCATTTGTTTTAGAGGATTTGCCAGTGGAGCTGATTTAATAGAAGAATTAATTACTAGGTTTGATTTAAGTAATAACTTTTTAGCTAATCCTGAAAATCAAGCTATAGTTAATTTGGAATTAAAATTGAAAAATAGAAGAAGATTAATTGCTAAGATGTTTCAATTATGGTTAGAATCATATTGGAATCCGGAATTTGACAATCCTTTATTAACTACATTAGTTAATTTTTTCAATGAAGGGGTATCACAATTTTTACCATTAGATTCAATCAGATTAATTGAAATTGCAGCCAAATTATCATCCAAACCATTAATCGAAAATCAAAGTAGCAATCATAAAAACAAACCTGGTAAACAATTAATTACTAGGAGTATAACTGTGACCAGATTAAATAGAAAGAATTCCATTTCAGCCTTTGATAATAATAACCTGAGTCTTGCTAATAGATATTCAATGGTAGATGGGTATGAATTGAGTAAAATCAATACCAATTCATCTACTACTAGTTCAATTAAATCTATGACATTACCATTACCATTAGGAGTTGGAAATCAAACCTCCTCATCTAGTTCATTATTAACTAGAAATAATATTAATACGATTGAAAAATTACTTTTAACATATCGAGCAATTCTTGGAAATGGATGGTGCCCAAATAATTATATTAATCCTAAACATTATATTCCATTAGATTTATCAATAATTTTACCTAATTGGTATACTGTATGTGATCAAAGTTGGGTTTTATCAAATTATAGACCTAATTTATTGGATTATAATGGATTAGAACTTGCTAAACAATTAACAGTAATTGAATCAGCGATCTTTTGTTCCATCAAACCAGAAGAATTACTTAATGAAAATTATACTACCAAAAAAGCTCATTTAAATTTAGCTCCTAATGTTAGACAATCATTATTATTCACTAATTGTTTATCAGGATATGTAATTGAATCAGTATTACAACCAAAAATTAATAATAAAATGAGATTGAATATTATAAAGACTTGGTTAAAAGTGGCTATATCATGTTTATATCTTCGGAATTTTAATTCATTAGCAGCTATTATAACTTCATTACAATCACATTTAATTACTAGATTAACTAAATTATGGGAAGAATTATCAGATAAATATAAAGAATTATATGAATATTTATCGGGAATTATTCATCCAGATAAAAATTATTCAGTTTATAGAGCCAAATTAAGAAATTTTTTGGTATCGAATGATTATAATATTCCTACGGTCCCATATTTCCCATTATTTTTACAAGATATTACATTTGTAACCGATGGGAATTCTAGTTATAGAAAAGCTAATGATTTCTTGAATAAAAAGTTAATTAATATTGATAAATATTTAAAACTTACAAGAATTATAGCTGATATTGAAAGTTTACAAGTTAGTTATAGTAAACCAAGTGAATTAAAATTTGATAATGTAACTAATTCTAGTAAAGTTACCGAAAACAATGAGGATTATTCAATAGTTACAGTACCATGTTTACAAGAATTAATCTTATTAGAATTATGGAAAATCTGTCAATTGAATAAGAAGGAAGAAGACAGATCATGGAAATTGAGTTGTTTGATACAACCTAGAGATGTTAGTTAGGATTGTGTGTATATTATGTAATAATGACTATTCGCGTGTGTGAAAAAACCCCATCAAAATCGAATCCTCTGATGAGATGAGGATCAATTTCTGAGTCATAAGCTTAGTGCCTCACTCGAAAATTCTAGTTATATACAGGCGAGTAAGCAGACCTTTGATAACATCAATTGGTTGAAAAATCTGAAAAATTTTAGACTCCATAATTAACTACTAGATTTATATTCATAATTTTTAACGGTTTAAAATCGACCCAAAATAGGACATGTTAAGAGTCAGACAATCTATAAGTCATAATAGACTTTCTAGTAAACTTTCTAGAACATTAGCTACCCATGCTAAAGGAGGGGAATTTTCAGTACCATTTGAATATCAATCAAGAACTCCACCATATGAAAAATTAATCAATAATTTATCAGTAGTTAATAAGATTATTGATAATAAACCGTTGACGTTAGCGGAAAAAATCTTATACTCTCATTTATGTGATCCAGAAGAAAGTTTAGGTAGTAGTAATGGACAATTATCTAATATCAGAGGTCAATTATATTTAAAATTAAATCCTGATAGAGTCGCTATGCAAGACGCATCAGCTCAAACGGCTTTATTGCAATTCATGACCTGTGGGATTCCAAATACTGCAGTACCTGCTTCTATTCATTGTGATCATTTAATTGTTGGTAAGGAAGGAGCTGAAGATGATTTAACTGCTTCAATAGCTACTAATAAAGAAGTATTTGATTTTTTACAAAGTTGTGGTGAAAAATATGGGATTCAATTTTGGGGGCCAGGATCAGGTATTATTCATCAAATTGTATTAGAGAATTTTTCAGTACCAGGATTAATGATGTTAGGTACAGATTCTCATACACCAAATGCTGGAGGACTTGGTGCTATAGCTATTGGTGTTGGAGGAGCTGATGCTGTTGACGCATTAACTGGAACTCCATGGGAATTAAAAGCTCCAAAGGTTTTAGGAGTTAAATTAACTGGTCAAATGTCTGGTTGGACCTCTCCAAAAGATGTTATTACTAAGTTGGCCGGGATCTTAACTGTTAGAGGTGGTACTGGTTATATTGTAGAATATTTTGGTGATGGAGTAAAATCATTATCATGTACTGGTATGGCTACTATTTGTAATATGGGAGCTGAAATTGGTGCTACTACCTCTACTTTCCCATATCAAGAAGCCCATCGTCGTTATTTATATCAAACTAATAGGGGTCCAATCGCTGATATGGCTGATATTGCTAATCAAAAATATAACTTTTTAACTGCTGATAAAGGAGCTGAATATGATGAAATAATTGAAATTGACTTATCTTCCTTAGAACCTCATGTAAATGGTCCATTTACTCCTGATTTATCTACCCCAATTTCTAAATTTGGTGAAACGTCAATTAAAGAACAATGGCCTGAAACCGTTTCTGCTGGATTAATTGGATCTTGTACCAATTCATCATATCAAGATATGAGTAGAGCAGTTTCAATTATTAAACAAGCTGAACAAGTTGGATTAAAACCAAAAATCCCATTTTTTGTTACTCCAGGATCTGAACAAATTAGAGCTACTATTGAAAGAGATGGTTTAATTAATACTTTTGAACAAAACGGTGCTATCGTATTAGCCAATGCTTGCGGTCCATGTATTGGACAATGGGATAGAACTGATGTTTCTAAAGATTCTAAAGATACTAATGCAATCTTCACTTCATTCAATAGAAATTTCAGAGCTAGAAATGATGGGAATAGAAATACTATGAATTTCTTAACCTCTCCTGATATGGTTACAGCCATGATTTATTCTGGGGATATGAAATATAATCCAATTACTGATTCTATTAAATTAGATAATGGAGAATCATTTAAATTTCAACCTCCAGAAGGTGAGGAATTACCAGAAACTGGATTTATTCCTGGTAGATCTGAATTTTATCCTGAACAAAATCCTCAACCAAAACCAGAAATTCAAGTTAATGTAGATCCAAATTCTGATAGATTACAACTCTTGGAACCATTTAATGCTTGGAATGGACAAGAATTATCTACCAATGTATTAATTAAAGTTGAAGGGAAATGTACTACTGATCATATTTCAGCTGCTGGTGCTTGGTTAAAATATAAAGGACATCTTGAAAATATTTCTTATAATACATTAATTGGGGCCGTTAATAAAGAAACTGGAGAAGTTAATACTGCTTATGATTTTAATGGTGATAAATATGGAATTCCTGAATTGATGATGAAATGGAAACAAGAACAACGTCCATGGATTGTAGTAGCTGAACATAATTACGGTGAAGGGTCTGCCAGAGAGCATGCTGCATTATCTCCAAGATTTTTAGGAGGGTCAATCATTTTAGTTAAATCTTTTGCAAGAATTCATGAGACTAATTTGAAAAAACAAGGAATGTTACCATTAACATTTGCTGATGAAGCTGATTATGATAAAATCTCTGCTGGTGATTTATTAACTACCGTTGATTTAAAAGATATGATTGCTAAAGATGGTAATAATGGGGGGACTTTAAAAATGAAGGTTATTAAAAATGATGGTTCTAATGATGAATTTGAAATCTTATGTAAACATACCATGTCTAAAGATCAAATTGAATTTTTTAAAGCTGGTTCTGCTATCAATTATATTGGTAATATGAAAAAACAATCTGGTGATGTTTGAATTACCACCCGCATTCAAGAGCATATTAATATAGAGAAATAAGAAAACAACAGAGGTTAATATTTTCGTATTAATGACAATATATTATGTATATAATAAAACTGATGGTTTTAAAAAGTTAATAGGATGAAATAAAATAGAAATGTTTTTATAATGATGAGATTTTTTTTATAACTCATTGACACATTAAGCATCAATTAAATTAGCAGATTTATCATGACTTTCATCAGGATTTTTATCACCTTCGTCATCATCATCATCATCTTGTTCTCTTTCTCTTTCATAAAATTCAGCCAAAATCTTTGGACTAATTCTATTTAACATTTCTTTAGGATAAATTCTTAATAAAGACCAAGCCAAATCTAAAGAATCAAAAATAGTTCTATCTTCATAAGCTCCTTGAGTAATGAAATTTTTCTCAAATTTTTCTAAAAATTCTAATGATAATTTATCTTCAACAGATAAAGCATCTTCCCCAACCACAGCTTTCATAGAGGCAGCATCTCTACCAATGGCATATTTAGCATATAATTGATTAGAAACATCCCCATGATCTTTTCTAGTCATTCCTTCTCCAATGGCAGATTTCATTAAACGAGATAATGAAGGTAATACATTAATTGGAGGATAAATCCCTTTATTAGATAATTGACGATCAATAAAAATTTGACCTTCAGTAATATAACCAGTTAAATCAGGAATTGGATGAGTGATATCATCATTTGGCATAGTTAAAATAGGAATTTGAGTAATTGACCCATTACGACCTTCAACTCTACCAGCTCTTTCATAAATAGTTGATAAATCTGTATACATATAACCAGGATAACCTCTTCTACCAGGAACTTCTTCTCTAGCAGCTGAAACTTCTCTTAAGGCATCAGCATATGATGACATATCAGTTAAAATAGTTAAAACATGTCTTTCAGTTTGATAAGCTAAATATTCAGCAGTAGTTAAAGCTAAACGGGGAGTAATAATTCTTTCAATAGTTGGATCATTAGCTAAATTCAAAAATAAGGTAGTTCTTTCTAATGAACCATTTTCTTCAAAATCTTGTTTGAAAAATCTTGAAGTTTCTAAATTAGTACCCATGGCCGCAAAAACAATTGAAAAATTATCTTCGTGGCCATCATGAACATCTTTAGTTGGTCTAACTAATCCAGCTTGTCTACAAATTTGAGCAGCAATTTCATTATGAGGCAAACCAGAAGCTGAAAAAATTGGAATTTTTTGTCCTCTAGCAATAGAATTCATGGTATCAATAGCTGAAACCCCAGTGGAAATCATTTCTTCTGGATAAATACGAGCAAATGGATTAATTGGGGACCCATTAATATCTAAATAATCTTCAGCAAAAATCTTTGGTCCTTTATCAATTGGTCTACCAGATCCATCAAAAATTCTCCCCAACATATCTTCTGACACAGGAATTCTCATACTTTTCCCAGTGAATTCAACTCTAGTCTTTTTAACATCAATACCTGATGTTCCTTCAAAAACTTGCACAATAGCTTTAGTACCTCTAACTTCTAAAACTTGACCAGCTCTAACGGTTCCATCTGGTAATGTTAAATTAACAATTTCATTATAACGAGGAAATTTTACATCATCTAAAATGACTAATGGTCCATTAACACCTCCAACTGTATTATAATTAATTCTTGGTTTAATCTTAAACCCTTCAGTGACAGCCTTTTTATTTAAGTCATATAATTCTTTGTCCGATAACATGATTGAATGGAGATGAGAAGAATTGAATTATGAAATAAGGTAATATTCAAAAAAGCAACCGAGATAAATGAATTGAATGGAAACCAACTACTTTGTTGAAAACGATTACCGTGATAAGGGGGGTTTTGTTCAAGTTGGCTTGTTCAAATTTCAACGAGTGAGAATAGTTAATAATGTACTTAAATTTACGCGCACGTTGTTCTGAAAATTACAGTAGTGTTTTATATTCTCATTTTTATATATACTTAATATTTTATTACTATATACAATTTGTGATCTTTTTATGTTATTACAAGCTCTTTTATAACATCATCATCTACTTATTATCCTGTTCTATTCTATTGATACATCTTACTTACTACATCCCAATCATCTAATTTAACTTTGGATTGGGCAATCACCTGTAATGCCGAAGAATTCACTGGTTGATGTTTCATTATACTACTATGATTATTAGTATTATTAGTTCGGAGAGTTCCGTTGACCATTAAATAATGAACTTCTTCCATGATTGTCTTTAAATCAGTATTATCATTATCTTGATTAGTTTCGATCTCTAGAAAAGGTTTTGGGGAACTTCTGCCACTATTAGATTGACCAGTAGTTTCACTAAAATTCCCATAGATATTTAAATCTTGTTTAGATTTTGCTGGTTTTAATTTTGTGGTAGAACCTTTGAATAAATCCAAATAAATGTTATGTAATCTATTGGAAGCTAATGGTAATGGTAATTTGGGGGAAGATTGATTTGAGTGTTCTTTGGTATACTCATAATAATCATAGTCATTTTCCCCACCATTACCACCATTACCACCATTACCATCATTTTTAGATTGGTTGATGGAATAATTATCCAATGATGTTGATTTAGGAGTTTTATGGATGGAATTCAGTCTTGAAAGAGATCCCGTAGTAGAACTGGTTGTTGTAGATGTGGGAAATTTGGATTGATGAGATGTAATCCCATTATTTTCTTCCTGAGATATTTTGACTTTAAATGCTTCAAGAGAATTCAATTTAAATTCAAAAAACTCATTTAATGATTTCACTTTATTAATTATCTTGACAAAATTATAACCAGAAGAATCTTTTTCATTACCAGAATGAATTCCATTTCTAAATTGATTAATAGTATTAGATAATGTATTGGAAAAAGTCGATTGATTCTTTGGGATTAAATCTACCGTAGAAGCAAATAATACCTTAAAGTTAATAAGGATTTTCACTATAATCAGAAGAAAAGTCAAATATTCTTTAGATGATAATTTAGTGAATGGTTTTGTTAATATTTTATGAGGAACTATAACCATTTTTTTCCCAGATAAATTTGATTTCATTTGAGGTCTTTTAGGTGTTGGATTATCAATTGGACGGGAAGAATCTAATTTTTTAGGAGGTGAATTCTCTAATGAAGAAGTCTCTGGTAACGGCAGTAAGGGCAGAATAGGTCTATAGTCAGCTTTTGCTAAACTTGCTCTTCTTAATTGACTATTAATTGTTTTAGATGATAATGGTAATTTGATAGTATTACCAAGTTTAACTACCCTTTCTGTATCATCATTCGTAGTATTATCACCATTATTGGTAGTCAAATTAACATCAGATTCAGAAGAAAATTCATCCAGATCTATTTCATCATTAGGATTAAATTTACCTCCATTAACCATGAAAATTTCCTTTTTCTGTACCAGATTGAAGAATTCACTATCGGGAAGATATTGTTGTAATTCATTCAAATAAGGTAAATTAATTCCATCATGATCTAATAGTTTAACCAATTGATTTTGCAATTTGATTAGGTTTTCAATGAAATCATTCAATTGAAATAACTTATTATTATATTCAAAGAAGTCAGTAATATTGATGATTGATTGATTAAATAATAAAATATGGGATGAATCTCTTAACTTAGGAATAAATCCATTATTTTTCCCACTAAAACTTATCTCTTTCAATATCTTAAAATTCTCTTGTTGAAGATGAATTGATTGCTTTTCAATCTGTATGATTTTCTCATGTTTAAATTGATCAATATCTGAATTAATTTTGAACATTTCATTGTGAAATTTATGGGTTAAATCTTGTTTATGACTATTAATTTTGGTTTGGGCTTGAAATGTCTCTTGTTCAATGTTTACAATATTTTCATTTAATTTGATAACTTTTTGTTGTAAAGAATCTCTTGATTTATCAATCTTGTGAAGTTTTATGGTTTGATTAATTAATTCTCGTTTCAATAATTGTAATGATAATTGTTTAATACCATCATTGTTCATGTCAGGTTCAGTTGATAGTATATGACCATTTCGTATACGAGAACTAATATCAAATATATTATTTATATGGTTTCTGTTATTGGAATTTAAGGTTTCGTTTTCAAGACATGAATTTTTAATGGTTTCTAATTTATCGTTATTGCAAGCAGCACATAATAGGTCATGTTTATGGGGGAGTTGATTCTTTAAACAAAAAGGACATCGTACTGATGAGTTTGTAGAAGAATCGAGTGGACTCATACCAATCATGTGGGGATAATTATAGGGGATTAGGAAAGGGAACCAATGGATATAGTAGGAGTAGTATGATTAGTATGGGTCACAAGTGTCACAAGTATGGGGGAATATTATCTTATCGCATCATATCGCATCATATCGCGCAGTGAGATGCGATAAGCAGAGGGAAGTAGGGTGAGTAGAGAGTGGAGGGTAGAGGGTAGAGAGTAGAGGGAAGTAGGGTAGAGGGTAGAGGGTAGAGGGTAGAGGGTAGAGGGTAGAGAGTAGAGAGTAGAGAGTAGAGTAGAGAACCCTTCTCTATCTTACACGTATATTCATCACTCGTTAATGCTTGCGAAGTTTCCTTCTAACAGTAACCTCTTTAATCATTAATGCCAAACTATCTTCAACAGAATCATCAGTAATATCTATAGCAATAAATCCACAATTCCAATCTTTAGCAATCTGTTTCCCATCTTGTAATAACTTTGGTGACATTAAGCCACTTTTACAATGTGTACATATAATCCAAATCGGCGGAGGACTATTAGGATCCAATGGATCAGAAGGATTCTCAAGTAAATTTGTATAATATTTCCGTTTACTTAATCGTTTAGATTCTTCATCATCTATATTTTTATTCGTCAAAAAATTCTTAATGGCATCTTTAACAGAATAAATATCGGTTTCTTTACCTTGTTCCCAAGTTCTTTTAAAAGTATAAAACTCTCTCCAAGCTTCATCTATTGAAGATTTTATTCTTTTCAATATACTTAAACTATCCTCATCACCAGAATTAGAATTACCATTACCAGGAGAATCAGTAGAATTTGAATTCTCATAAGCAGGAGGATTATATGATGGTATCGCACTATAAACATAAAAATATCCATCAATGGCACCATTTAATTCCCCAGCCCCACTAGCTACTAATAATGGCATGGTCAGAACATCTCGTCTTGGTTCATTAGCTAAATTCTTCAATACATCTTTACCTAAATCGGTATATAATGAAGATTCTAAAAATGGGATAAAATTAGCTTTATAAGCAGGAGTATCAATTAACTCTACCAAGATTGGGGTGATTCTAGGATTGGTCATTTCGTTAGCAAAATCGGATTTATAGTTAAAGGTTCTATAGAAATCATTCTTTTCATGAACAATCATTTCAACCCCTGATGAATCACTAGCAGTTCTGCCTCTTTTACTAATAGACGGTCTTCTCATACTTAATAGCACGGGACTTAATACTACATTTGATGAATTAGATGCGGTGGGCGGCGTTCCTTTAGAACTAAGGATTTGTTGACTTGTTAGTGTACTAGGAATAAATGAGTATAAACTTGAATTAGTTCTAACTGTTGGGTAATAAGTATCGGTATAAAATCCTTGAACTAATTTTGATACAATTGAGGATTTTCCGGTTTTCCCGCCTCCAAGAAGGGCTATCCTTATAGGTCGAGTTCCATTAGCGGGAACGTCAACTCGAAAAGTATCATGAGCAGTAGCAGGATTATTTCTAGCAAACGATGCCATGAATTTATACGATTAATTATGGATAAGATTGGCAGTCTCAAGAAAAAAAAAAAAAAAAAGACAGAAACAGAAAAAGATCGGAATGAGAACAAAGTGTGCGGAATGTGGGGAAACGAAGAAGAGACAAGAGACCATGGGGGACTACGAGACACCACAAGAGACCACCGAATACAAGAAGTTATATAGAGCTTATATTGTATGACACACATAAACATAAACCTAGACATAGACATAGACATAAACATAAACACAAAACCAAACATAAACCGTAACTTTTATAGAATCTCTTTCAACTCTAATACGTCTTGTAACTCATTCACACATCACAAGTGGCTACCCCCAACTCAGAATCACTTTGACCAAAGTATATGAACCATTTACCATGGTATTGAACAATACCTTCAGTAAACACCACTTGGTCCACTTGACCATTCACTTCATTAGGATCTTGTGGTTCTAATATAGGCTTATCCATTCTTGCCAATGGACTTGATAGATCATCATAATCAATCAACATTTGTGATATAGTATAAGTACCACCAGGAAACTTCGAAGTCCCATTGGTAGCAGAGTTATAAAATAAAATATAATGGTTCTTAGTATTAGCATCATCATGATCTAAATACTCAATCTTTATAGGAGCAGGACCTGGTTCAATTAATCGATTTTGCCAATCAAACACTCCATGAGTAAATTTCGAATCATTCATGGTTTTGGATACCAAATCCCAATGCTTTAAATCAGTTGATTGAGCCAAATAAAACGAGTTGTCTCCAAATATCATATAATATTTCCCATCTTTATGTTTATCTACAAATACTGCTCCAGATTTCAGCCAAGTAGATCCTGGAACAATTGGAGGAAATTTCTTCCAATTGAACAAATCTTCTGACACTGCTACACATAATCTAGCAAAATGTTTATCATATGCTGTATAAGTAACAATGAATAATTTACTGACAGGATCTCTAACAATTCTTGGATCTTCACATCCACCTCCTTGTTCCCAAGATTCGGTAGGGTAAATGATTGGTTTATGATATCTGGTGAAATTATACCCATCAGTTGACCAAGCAAGTCCTACTGTGGATACTTTCTCTTTATTCTGGGCTCTATAGAATAAATATACTTTATCATCGATCACCATAGCCGTAGCATTATATAAATAAGCACTTTCAAATTCATTATCTGGGTTAGGTCTCATGATAGGATTGTGTTTATACCGAGTGAATGTTGGACCAATTGGGAAACATTTAGGGGCTTGATAATTCTTATCACCATCCACACTATTTCTATCGATCTTTGGCAACATCATATTCAGTCAATTGAGTGGATTTATCTGATTGTATAATTACAATTATTGAATGAAATAGTGATATAATCCAATGCCTCCTTCGCAGCAATCAGATTAGGAGAGTGAGGAAGGGAAGTGGGTTTGAAACCGCGACATATTGAAGCCTACTAAGTTTACCAGTCAGAACCGGTCCTCCGATACATACAGGTCAACTTCATCCACTCCACTCCACCCTCCACCCTCCACCCCCACCTTCAACTCTCCACCTTTTTTGATCTTAATTTATTACAGAATTTGACTTGTGCTACAACTACATACAATATAAATACAAACAACAACCTATACATTTCCCCCCCTCCTCTTGCAGTATCTAGCAATCCCTCCAACTTAACTATATCTCTAACTCGTACTACCTCTAGTTTTCCCGACACAGGGGATGATCACGACATTCGCGCCTTCAACCATTGAACTTCAATTAAGCAGTTAATTGTCAAAGTCTTGTTAAGTGACAACATTTATCTTAATATCAATTGATAAGTTTCATTATCGAGCCTGTTGTTTGTATATAAAAAGGTTTAGCTGAGGGTAGGAACTTTATATTTCCTCAGGTTTCCAAGTTATCAATTATCGTTTTTGTGGTGTGCTGACATTTGTCGCTAGTCAAAATAGCCTCCTCATATACCTAGGGGGGATTACTATTGAATCAATAGTGGAAAAACTTTTGGAAGGCAACTGAGGTTTTAACAAATAAAGTATTCACAAAGTTTTTGAGACGCTATATGGTTAGTTATTGAATTATTATAAATTAAGTAACATCCCACAATCAAAGTTTATAAAAAGTCACAAGATCATTAACGTCAAATCATAACTAAAACATTTGATACAACATCTGATACAACATTTGATACAACCTTCTTATAATGGGACAATTATTATCACATCCTATCGAGGAAAAGACCATTGATGTCAAGGATCACAATCGGATGAGCTATTGTATTGGATCTATGCAAGGATATAGAATGACTATGGAAGATGCACATAGTGTTAAAGTAAATGATGATGAATCATTAGCAATATTCGGAGTATTTGATGGACATGGAGGTAGAGAAGTGGCTCAAATAGTTAGTGATCAACTACCCACATTATTATTTAAAGATTTAAATCCATTGGTAAAATCAAAAAATACCGATTTAAAAACTTATATGAAATGTATTAAAGATTCATTTTTTACCATTGATCATGATTTGTCTAAGCATACAGCCGCTCATTGTGGGACTACTGCCATAGTAGCGGTTATCATTGAACAAAAATATATTATAGTAGCTAACACAGGAGATTCAAGAGGAATAATGTCATTGAATGGAGGCGCTTGTAAAACGTTATCATTTGATCATAAACCTTCAACTATGGGAGAACGAGTTAGAATTGAAAATAGTGGAGGTTATGTAATTAATGGAAGAATTAATGAAATTTTAGCATTATCCAGAGCCTTTGGAGACTTTAAATTCAAAATTCCATTTATTGAATTAGACAGTAATCATAATAAATATGCTGCTGCTAATAAAAAATATTTTAAACATGATTTAATTCATTTACCAGCAGAATTATTACAAGTTAGTTCTGAACCAGATTTAATGATTTATGATTTAAATTATTTAAAACAACCAGAATTTATAGTATTAGCTTGTGATGGGATTTGGGATTGTTATAGAAATGAACAATTGGTTAAAACTATACGAGATAAATTAGCTTTAGATTGGAGTTTACAACATATTACCGAATTTATTTTAAATGATTGTATATCGATGGCTTCAAATATTACTGGGATTGGCTTTGATAATATGACATTGATTATAATTGCTATTCATGATAAATCTAATAATATTGATGATTGGTATTCTATGATGAAAAAACGAGTATTGAAAGAGAAGAACTTAGATTCATAAGAAGATATATTTATTTTTTTTTTTTTCCCCCAATAACTTAGACCTATATATGTATTTCTCTGTGATTATTCTTTTTAATGATTAATAAATAACTTATTATAAACTATCATTTAAATATTTAACCAAACGAAGGATTCCAAAATGGTCATGATCATTTAATGGTTGAGATTTAATTAATTTATCAAGAGCTTCAAATTCCATGAAAAAGAATGAATCATGAATCCCCCATGGTTCGATAAACATATCCAATTTAGGTTTGTTAGAATCTTGATTTAATTTAACTTCATATTCCGGTAACATCTTATTATTAGATTTACCAAAACATTTGATAGGATCCCTATGATAAATTTGATTAACCCATTGTTCAATATGATCTCTAAATGATTCATCTTCACCAAAAATCAAAAAGATTTCATGAGAATTATTAGCTTGATTAAAAAATGGATTTGAATCCCATTTCCCATCTTGGTTATAACACCAGTCAAAATATTGATGATTAACTCTATTTTTATCTTCAATAAATAACATGGTATCTCCATGTTCAAATGCCTTATAATTAATAATATCCCTTGGTTGATTATCATAATATGATAAGCCTGGTTTATAATCATCCTTATTAGTAGCTAAATTAACCCAAGGAGAAATTAATAATAATTTGGTTGGAAATGGAAGATATGATCTTTTTAAAGCATGAAATTGGGTATAACTAATAGCCAAATGTCCACCAGCAGAATCTCCCATTAATAAAATATTATCATTACCTTGTTCAACTAATTTACTATAAATGGAATCTAATTGTCTTAATTGTCTAGGAAATTGTTTCCCATGACAAACTAAATCATAATCTAAGAATAATACTGATAATTTCTTATTAGGATCAACTAATTTATAGAAACCCGCTAATGATTGTAATTGAACCATTTGGGTTTGAACAAAGTATCCTCCTCCATGAAGATAAATAATAATTGGATCATGTTTAGATCTATTTGGATGTTTAGTTAGCCAAATCCCACTAGTTCCATACCGTTCTCCAAATCCTGGTAATGAGGAATTGACAAACGATTTATATTTCCATTTGAACACCTTAAATAATTGAGCATTAGAAATTCCGGAAATTAACTTAAAATCGGGGATTGGTAGTAACATTGATGTTCTATAAAATGTTAATCTTAAGCACATGATTAATCTTTTTTCATATTTTCTAAACTTGGTAGTACCTAGAAAATATCTGAACACTGCCAAAATTAAATCAAGTGGCAATTTCAATAACTTTAAAATTCCTTCTGGTGACATTATGAATTGGGGTTGGAATTAGAAACTAAAAAGAAAACACAAACAAAAAAAAAAAAGATTGAAAGTAGAAGAATTAAAACACTGGAGTTTTATTTATTGATTTCTTTCAGAAGTTGGGGTTGAGGTGAGATTTTCTTGTGAAAAGTGTAATTTTTTGCAGCCGAGCGGAGGATTTTACGCATGTGCGCACTACAAGTAATTGAGTAATTAGTAACTGAGTAATTGTGCCAGAGTTGTTCAATACAAATTTCCACCGATTGTACTCAATATAAAAGTTATAGGATCTTGAAATCAGATGTATTTAGTTTATAAATGCTTATTTTTACTCAGGTTAGTTGACTTCTTTTGGCTTTCGAATGGGGTTACCAGAAGTCGTGAGTTGACCTCATGGCTATCCATTTTTAGTCTCTGGGGTGTTCTTCGTGAGTGGAGCTCCCTCCAACTTTACCAACATCTCTCGTACTTTTTGATAATCCTCACTTTCTACAACTTGGTCAATCTACAAATCATCCAGGGATCCAAAATAAATAGTATACAAGATTGTTTTTAGCAGCCAAAATTATGTGCGCGATGCTGCAAGCTGCAAAATTGAATCCGTGGCAGGGTTAGTTCCCTGTTGAAATAGAGGTTGTAAATCAATATGGATTCCTTAGGCTTAGAGAAATGATAAATTAAGCTATAGTTACTGCTGGTTAGGCGAATACTGGTATTATATGCTACTATGCTAATTGTCCAATGTTACTGTATGTAGAGATGGCAATAACGAATATTGAATAAAGAATATGGAGTGGTAAAATTTAATAAGCAGTAACAACAACTCCCAATAATTCAATACGCATTAAGGTAATGTACGCTTATTCGGTGGCATTAGACTTTTAATGCTGTGGGCAGGGATTACAACAGTTTTCCTTCACACCCATTACCCATTACCCATTACCCATTTATCCCATTGCCCACTTATCCCATCACCAAATGTTGACATTCAAAATCGCGCTTGCTTCACACGACCAAATGAAAAATCAGATCACCTATAGACATCACCTGTGATATAGTTTAATTGCATTAGCATTTGTGGCATATCTTTCACCCTAGCATTATAGTCATTTCATTAGCATTTCAACCCCCAAATCCCTTTAAACTCATTTCCCCTACATCCGGTTCAAGCATCTCACCACTGTTCCCTTGCCCCAACCCGTTCCATAATTTCTACATAAATTTCACCCTTCGGTTTGTTTTTGTTCTAACATATTGAACATTTAACTTTTTATTTTTTAATTTTTTTTGATTTCTTTAATTTTTTTCTTTTTTGCTAGCTTACCAGATAAAATTAAGAGCTGACAAGAATGTCGGCTCAAGTTGAAGTATACGAAGACCCTATAATTGGATTAGCTAATGATCCAAACTTGAATAAAGAACTCGACAAAACCAATCAACTTATAGAATTAATCTCGAAATTTTCATTGGCAGAACGGAAAGTTTCTAAATTATGTCAATTATCTTTAACAATTTTACAAACTTTAGAAAAAATCGAACTAAATTTAAAAAACTGGGCGTTTTTATCGTTGGATATAAATTCTAACGATCATTTTAGTCATGATAATTCTGATATTAAACAATTTAATAATAATCTTTCTATGAAAGTTTTGATTGATTGTAATGATTTGAATAAGAAGTTATCTAAAATATCTGTTGATATGGATTATATCACCAAGGCCCTGAGAACATTAACACCAATAGAATATATTCTGGATTCAGGAACTTTATTAACTTCATTAACATTAAGAAACATTAAATTAAAACATGAATTAACTGATAGAGTTACGGTTGCGTATCTGAAGGCTAAACTAATAACTATTGGTACTGAATTGGAAGCCATGTTAGATGATGAAGATGATTCATTAAAGTCTACTGTGACTACTTATAAATCGTTTGTGGCTAATCTTTTACAACAGTTAAATAATGCTATTGAAGATGAAGATATGACTGAAAAACATGAATGTTTAGCAGTTATAAATGATATGGAAAAGATGTTTGATGCGTTCAAATTTGAAAGAGTTAAACAACAAGCTAAGACCCACGAAGAAGAAATCCGTCAACAACAACAACAACAACAACAACTTGAAGCACCTCCAGCATCACTTGCACATTCTCACGATTCACCATATTATTATAAAACTCCAAGCCCTAGACCTTACTCTAATAGTGAAGATGAAAATGATTCTTTTGATGAATCTGATTTGGGGTCTAGTATGTATGGATCCATGTATAACCCACCAATGATTCATTCAATCACTAAATCTAAAGGTTCTGATACTTCATCATTCAAACATAGCAAATTATCTGAAAGTCATACTTCAGAATCTTTTGGTCATATGGATAACTCCATGTTACATAAGACTACTATTTCCGATGAAATGCCATATTTAATGTCAGCATTTAGTCTGGCTAAGAATGTTGAAACTGATATCAATAATCTTAAACAAAAGGAAGAGCAAGAGAAACCATCATCATCATCTTCTTCACCATCACCATCATCATCACAAGATAAACATCAACATAGTCTTTCAAATTCATCATCAAGTTCATTATCATCATCTTCAGACCCTCATAGTTCTCATAATCCTCATGGTTTTGAACATAACCATAACTTCCGCAATCAATTCCTGAAGAATGGTATAACTGATTCTCCATTAACAGCTCAAAGTTCCATTTTAAAGGAACGTCATAATCCTTCTCCATATTCATTCTTATACTCTAATAATTCCCTCCTATCCAGATTAGGGATCAAACCCCAAGTTGTCACTACCGAATTACCAGCTGATCATCCTCATGTTCAGTATAAAAAACAACAAAAAGAATTAGGACCTAATACTACTGCTAATATCAATAATTATAGGAATAAACCCATTCGTGCATTAAAATCTGATGAACAATCTGATGGTCGTGAGTATAGATCCCATGATCATAAAGAATCTAACAAGGAGCACGAACAGCAACACGATGATAGTGAAAGTGCTGATGATGATGAAGAAAATCAGCATGCTCATCAAACCACTCATTCCCTTAAATTAGGTAAGGGAAATAGCATGATTAAACCATTGACTCAAAAGAATTTAGCAGACCATACATTTTCTAGTTTAAATGTCAGTAATGAGTTTAATGACCAGGTAGAATAATCCCCTACCATTTATTTATTCCAGTCACAATGATAATGATCATGATGATTAATGACAGAGATACAGAGATTTTTTTTTTTTTTTTCATTTTAATTTATTTCATTTCATTTTCTCATTCTAAGATTGTTCATTTATACTATACTTCGTAAATACATTATATTATAGATCTATCAAACTAAGTAATCAATAAATTATCGATGAATTTCTCTGGAGTATTTATACAATTCTTTAACAAAACTTTCACCCCAAAACCCAGAAGTATATTTAGAAATATAATCAAACAATTTCTTAAAGTTAAAAGCTCTCTTTTCTGGAGGAATGGTTAAACTTTCATGAATTGCTACACTTAATTCTTCAGTATTCCAAGGATTAATTATTAATGCTCCATTTAAAGATTGAGCAGCTCCTGCAAATTCAGATAAAATTAATACCCCATTGTTTTCCTGTTGACAAGCAATATATTCATAACTAACCAAATTCATACCATCTCTAGTAGAACTGACTAAACAAACATCAGAAACTTTATATAAACTAATCAATTCATCAAATGGAATAGATTTATGCATAAAATGAATTGGGACGAATTCCACCGTACCAAATTTCCCATTAATTCTACCCACCAATTCATTAACAGTAGCTCTTAAGCTTTGATATTCTTCAACATCACCTCTTGAAGGAACTGCTACTTGAACTAAAACTACTTTACCAATCCATTCTGGATGTTCATCTAAAAATATTTCAAATGCATGAAGTTTTTGAGGAACTCCTTTAATATAATCCAATCTATCCACACCAACAATCACTTTGGTATCACCAAATTTTTGTTTCAATTGTTCAATTCTTTTAACAACAGATTCTTTTTCTAATCCTTGAATAAATTTATCAACATCAATACCAATTGGGAATGCACCGATTCCAATCGATCTGCCTTGATATTCAATCCCATTAGGTAAGGTTGAGACATTTGATACAATTCTTGAAACTGATGATAAGAAATGTCTAGCATAATCATAAGTATGAAATCCAATTAAATCACAACTTAATACTCCTTCCAAAATCTCTTTTCTAACCGGTAAAATTCTATAAATTTCAGAAGATGGAAATGGAGTATGAAGGAAAAATCCAATTCTAATGTTTTTCTTGGAATTACCAATTTCTTCTCTTAACATTTGCGGTAATAACATTAAATGATAATCGTGGACCCAAACCATATCATTATCATCAACTTGGTTAGCAATGGTTTTAGCAAATAACCTATTGGCTTCAATATATGCAGCCCAAGCATTTTCATCAAAATTCATTTCTCCTGGATGATAATGAAATAATGGCCATAAAATACTATTAGAAAATCCATTATAATGTAAATCAGCCAATTTATCACTTAAAAAGATGGCCGTACATTTAAACTTTTCCATTAAATCTTTATTAACTCTCTCTTGTTCGGCTTCTGGTAATTGTAATCCAGGCCATCCTAACCATTGAAATTCAGTAGACTTTTTTAATCCTTGAAGGGCAGTAACTAATCCACCTGAGGACATGGTGTAATCATAATCACCTGATGGTGATCGTTTAATGGTTACTGGTAAACGATTGGATACTACCAAGACTTTTCCGTTTAACATCATATTATAGGCACTTAATGATATAGTGATAGAAAATTGGGATTGTTAAGATTAATTTAAGGGATCAATTGGTTCGAGGGTGGGAGGGAATCAACTACGGTTTTTATAGCAATGGTCCTACCAAATTCTAGAAATTCTATAAGCCTGGCCACATTTCGCACCATTAGCATCAAAAAGAATCATAGACGCAATGGAACTCGCACACTTGCTTCCAAATAAGGAAGTCTAGACCTGTAACACTGCCAAATCAATTTTTTTTCTTTCATTAGTCGCACTCACTTAAATAACATTTAGTTTGTTCATTTCCATTAGTTTGTTCATTTCCATAAGGTTGTTTATTACTTAAATATGTATTCTCCATATGGACAATATCAGGATTATAATCCAGGTATGCAACATCCACAGCCTCAGCATTTCCAACAACCACAACAATTCGGGAATGGATTCCAAGCATCTCCACAACCAGGACATCCATCATTAGCTGGATCCACAACAACAACAACAAATGCACAAGGAATCCCCATAGGTCCTGCTGGAGTACCACCACAAGGAGTACCGGTAGGAGTACCACCACAAGGCGGTAATGGAGACTACTACAGCGGGTTCTTCCAAGATCCTACCAGTAGAATGGCAGCCCAATTTGCTAAGAATGGATTAGGACAATCTAATGATTATATTCAACAAAATTTTGGATCATTCATCCCACGTACATCAAATTTGAATTATTATTTTCAAATCAGTAACAATTCAGTCATAAACAAGATAAGATTAATACTATTCCCATTTAGAAATAAAAATTGGGCCAGATTAGCTAGTACTCAACCTGGTAATGATGGCACTCAATCTAGTATAACTTATGCCCCTCCAAGTCAAGATCTTAATGCTCCTGATTTATATATTCCATTCATGTCATATGTCACGTATATCTTACTATGGGCAGTATTTCAAGGATTGAAAGGGGATTTCCATCCCCAATTGTTTGGATATTTAGCATCTCAAGCATTTGCTTGTGTTATCTTTGATATTTTAATCTTTAGAGTGGGTCTTTATTTATTGAATTGTTCCACAAATGGATCTTTTTGGGATATTGTTAGTTTTAGTGGTTATAAATACGTTCCAATTATTGTCTTGTTAGTATTAAAACATATAATAGGAGGAGGGTTTTTATTTTATGGATGTATTTGTTTATTAGCTTGTACTTTTGCTTTATTTTTAATGAGATCTTTAAGGTTTTTAATCTTACCTTCTAGTAATATTGTTACTGGATCAACTGCTATTAATAGTGTACCTCCAAATCAAAGAAGACTTAGACTTCAATTTTTGTTTGTATATTCATTTGTGATACAGGGGTTGATCTTTATATTTATGAACCTTTAATCATGGTATGGGTATTTTGGCATCTGATATCATTGGTGTGTTAATGCACTTTACTATATATGTGTATATATGGGTCGTTGAGTACATATATATACTTGATTAGTAGTACGGATGTAGTTATAACATATGTATACACATAGAACATGGAGAGCATGGAGAGCATGAGAGAACTACACACTATATACTATACTACAACACCTTCTGCTTACCCAACCCATTGTCACTGTTACCTTTTGTCTTGCTTCTTCTCCACCCTACTGGTCTCATTGCTGAACCATTTCTCACTCATTCATCTTCACTCTCTTCTCACTCACTCATTCACCTTCACTCTTCTCACTCACTCATTCACCTTCACTCTTCTCACTCACTCACTCACCTTCACTCTTCTCACTCGCTCTCCTGTCGCGTTACGTTATCTACTACACGCGTCTGGTGAAAAAAAATTAGATCTACTCAATTCATCATCTTGCTTGTAAGAGCATTTACACTGACCCTAGGATATTTCCCTAAAAGTATCTGAATCGATACTTAATACCTAGTAGTAATACTCATTAATAAAAACTTTTCCATTAATTCATCATCCATTCACTTAACTTCCACTACCCTCCACTTAAATCTCAACACTAATCCATAATCATGTCATCAAGACCACCCCAAAAATTTAAAGGGTCTACGTCAGCTAGATTTGTTAAAAACACAAATTCTAGATCTATTCGAAGTAACTATAATAATGGCGATAATAGTGCCGGTCTGAAAATGGATATTGATCCATATATAGCTAATAATCCCATGTTAAATGATTCAATTCAAAAGAGAGAATTGGTTGAAAGAATAGACCATTTGGATTCTATCATGGGATTTGAGCGAATAGAACATGGAGAGGCCGATGGTCTTAAACCAAAAAAAGGTTGGTTAGTAAATATGCATTCAACTACTATTCCTAGTGATGATTATTTACCAGGATATTCAGGAGTTGATTATTATTTCTTAGATGCTGAAGGTGGTTCATTTAAAGTAACTTATCAATATGATCCTTATTTCTTTTTGGCTATAGCTCCTGGTCATGAGTCTGAAGTGGAAGAAACTTTGAAAAAATTTTTAGAAACTTCAAGTTTAAAATCGGTTGGTAAAGTATTAAAAGAAGATTTAAGCTTACCAAATCATTTAGTAGGATTGAAAAAAAGTTTATTACAATTAAGTTTCCATAATGTTTCAGACTTATTAGATGCTAGAAGGTTATTAACTCCAATTATAAAGGATAATCAAATGAAGAAAGATTCAAGAGATATATATCTGACCATGAATTTTAATAATGCTACTGATAATGAATTTTCATTTTCAAGTAAAGATTTGAATAAAGCTGATCAAAATATTGATCCATTAACGTATTTGGAGGATATAAGAGAATATGATGTACCTTATCATGCTAGAGTCTCTATAGATAATGATTTAAGAGTTGGTAAATGGTACAAAATATGGATAAAGCATGGGGAGGTAACCTTTGAAGAAGATAAAGACACTATAGCATTTGCTGATCCAGTTATATTAGCATTCGATATTGAGACTACAAAAGCTCCATTAAAATTCCCCGATTCAAAAATTGATCAAATTATGATGATTTCTTATATGATAGATGGAGAAGGGTTTTTAATAACCAATAGGGAAATTATATCTGAAGATATCGAAGATTTCGAGTATACTCCTAAACCTGAATATCCAGGGGTATTTACTATATTTAATGAAGACGATGAAAAAAATGTTATATTAAGGTTCTTTGAACATATAAGAGATTCAACACCTACAGTTATTAGTACATTTAATGGGGATTTCTTTGATTGGCCATTTGTTGAAGCAAGATCCAGATTTCATGATATTGATATGTTTGAAGAAATCGGGTTTGCTAAAGATAACGAAGGAGAATATAAATCTAAATATTGTATTCATATGGATTGTTTTAGATGGGTTAAGAGAGATTCTTACCTTCCTCAAGGATCTCAAGGGTTAAAAGCTGTAACAACTGCTAAATTAGGTTATAATCCAGCAGAATTAGATCCTGAGTTAATGACTCCTTATGCTTATGAAAGACCCCAGTATTTATCTGAATATTCAGTTTCTGATGCGGTAGCCACTTATTATTTATATTATAAATATGTTCATCCATTCATTTTTTCCTTATGTACTATTATTCCATTGAATCCTGATGAAGTTTTAAGAAAAGGTACTGGTACCTTATGTGAAATGTTATTAATGGTTCAAGCTTATAAACATAATATCATATTACCAAACAAATATACTGATCCCATTGAAAGATTTTATAATGGTCATCTTCTAGAATCGGAAACTTATGTGGGAGGCCATGTTGAATCTTTGGAAGCTGGTGTCTTTCGAAGTGATTTACCAAATGATTTTAAAGTAGATCCAACTGCTATCGATGAATTAATAAATGATTTACCTAATGCATTAAGATTTTCTATCGAAGTTGAAAATAATAAAAAATTAAGTGATGTTGAAAATTTTGATGAAGTTTTAAATCAAATAAAATCTGAACTTTTAGAATTAAGAAATAATCCTATTAGAAATGAGGTTCCTTTGATTTATCACGTGGACGTTGCTTCTATGTATCCTAATATTATGACCTCAAATAGATTGCAACCAGACTCTATGAAATCTGAAGAGGATTGTGCTTCTTGTGATTTTAATAGGCCTGGTAAAAATTGTGATAGAAGACTTCCTTGGTCTTGGAGAGGTGAATTCTTTCCTGCGGAAATGGATGAATATGGTATGATTAAAAGGACTCTTCAAAATGAATCATTTCCTGCTGCTAAACCTTGGTTACCTCCAAGAAGTTTTGATGAACTTTCATATTCTGAACAAGCTCTGAAAATTAAGAAAAGATTAACCGATTATTCCAAAAAAGTGTACCATAGAGTGAAACAAACAGAAACTGTTACTAGAGACTCTATTGTCTGTCAAAGAGAAAATCCTTTTTATGTGAATACTGTTCGAGATTTCAGAGATCGTCGTTACGAATTTAAAGGATTGGCTAAAGTTTGGAAGAATAAATCTTCTAGTATTGATAAATTAGATACAATTGCTAAAGATGAAGCTAAAAAGATGTCTATTTTATATGATTCTCTTCAATTAGCTCATAAAGTTATTTTAAATTCGTTCTATGGTTATGTTATGAGAAAAGGGTCACGGTGGTATTCATTAGAAATGGCAGGTATTACCTGTCTTACTGGTGCCACTATCATTCAAATGGCTAGATCTTTAGTTGAAAGGTTAGGAAGACCCTTAGAATTAGATACTGATGGGATTTGGTGTATTTTACCTAAATCATTCCCAGAGAATTTTAGTTTGAAGACCAAAGACGGAAAGAAACTTTTAGTCGAATATCCTTGTTCAATGTTGAATTATATTGTTCATGAAAAATTCACTAATCATCAATATCAAGAATTAGTTGACCCTGATTTATTCAAATATAAAACTCATTCTGAGAATTCAATTTTCTTTGAAGTTGATGGTCCTTATAAAGCAATGGTTTTACCTACATCTAAAGAAGAAGGTAAAGGATTGAAAAAACGGTATGCAGTTTTCAATCATGATGGTTCATTGGCAGAATTAAAAGGGTTTGAATTAAAAAGAAGAGGAGAATTACAATTGATTAAAAACTTTCAATCAGACATCTTTAAACTTTTCTTGGATGGTGAAACATTAGATGGATGTTATGAATCTGTTGCTAGTGTTGCTAATAATTGGTTGGATGTTTTAGATACTAAAGGTGGAATGTTAGAAGATGAAGATTTGATTGAACTTATTTGTGAAAATAGAAGTATGTCTAAGGCTCTTTCAGAATATGGTGATCAAAAATCCACTTCAATCACTACTGCTAGAAGATTGGGAGAATTTTTAGGTGAGGAAATGATTAAGGATGCTGGTCTTGCAACTAAATATATTATTAGTTCTAAACCAGTAGGGAGTCCTGTCACTGATAGAGCTATTCCTGTATCTATATTTTCATCCGATAAAAAAGAATACTTCTTGAAAAAATGGCTTAAAGATCCATCATTGAATAATTTTGATCCAAGAAGTGTTATAGATTGGGACTACTATTATGAACGGTTAGCTTCTGTTGTTCAAAAGATTATTTCTATTCCTGCTGCTTTACAAGGAGTGAAGAATCCAGTCCCAAGGATTCCACATCCTGAGTGGTTACAAAGGAAAATTAATACGAGAGAAGATAAGAAACAACAATCATCTATTTCCTCATTTTTTAAACCTTCTGAGTCTGATACCAAAACTAGAAGAGTGAAAGATATTGAAGATTTTGGTAATGTGGCAGCTGATATTTCAAAGGCTAAAGTTGGTAAAGTTACTTCCAGAAAGAGAAGAATGAACAAAAACAATAATGCTATTGATAACGAGGAGGAAGATGAAAAAAATAATGCTATTTTGAATGGTCCATGTCCTGATATGTTTAGTGATTATTCTGGATTCTTGCAATATCAAAAGGCTAAATGGAGGGTTCAAGAAAAGAATAGAGAAAGAAGAACTAAACTTTTTGGACATAGTTCGGAAGCTTCACAAAGGTCATCAGTTGGAGGATTGATCCGTAGACAAGCTGAAAATATAGCCGGTACTAATTGGGAAATCTTGGAGTATAAAGAAGATTCAAATAAACCCGGTGATTTAAAAGTTTTCATTTTAGCTAGTGGGAAAGTTCATCTGTTTGTATTTCATATTCCCAAGAAAATTTATGCTTCATTTAAAGGTCAACTTAATAGTAATAAGAGGATTTTGAATTGTGAAATTGAAAAATCTAACGCTATCTTACCAAATGGACATGATGCTTCTAATTTATATAAATTTACCATGCCTCAATCAGTTTATCAAAGTGAAACTGCTCGAGTTGATAGTGTTTTACAAAGTTCTCAATTATTAGGATTATATGAATCAAATGTTAAACCAATTGAAAGAGCTATCATTGACTTTGGTAACACTGTTAAATTTGATGACACTCGGGTAGGAGCTTTAGGTAAAGGATTAAGAGATGGATTTGGGGCTAAAGATTTAATGAAGACTGATAATGATAAGTATTTGAAAAGATTTGGAATGGATATTTTGTATTTACTTCATATCACTACCAATAGTTATGAATTCTTTACTATATTCAAATCTTGGGATAATGAAGCTACAATGTTTGTATTGAAACCTAGTAATAATGCTCAAGAGCTTCCTGGAAATATTGATAAAATCTACCGAGATATCTTCCTTGCTAAAGAAGATAAATTGGGTAAGATGTACAATTATATTGAGTATCAAAATGAAATGAATTTCAATGTCAGTTATTTTACCGATAATAGTAAACTTTTCAAGAAATTAGACAAAACATTAGCGAAAATTAATGAAAGTAAGAGTAATAAAGCTCTTTTGGCTATACAATCACCATATACTGATAGACTTTTACAAATTATGGGATCTACTTCAAATTTCCCTACTATTAGAATGGGAGTTAGTGCTCTTTCATTACCAGCAGTTGGATGGCATTCTTTAATAACCAAAAGAATCATTAATCATTATTTCGTATTGGCATCATGGATCAAGAACTTGATTTCATTAGCAAAATACGGTAATGTTCCTATTTGTAATTTACAAGTAGAAGATATGAGTTATTTGATAGATATTGAATATGCTCGTAGATTGACCAATAACAATATTGTTCTTTGGTGGTCAGATAAACCATTAGCAGATCATGGAGGGTTTGAAAATGATAAAGCCCCTGACTATGAGAACCTTGATTTCCTGGTGATTAATAATCCTGAAATTTATGAGACCGCTTGTTTAGAGATTGATGTGGGAACGTTAGCAATTAATACAATTTTGACCAGTTCAATTATTAATGAAGCTGAAGGAGCTGATTTGGTAGATGAAGAAATGTTATTTGATAGTAATAATGGTGCATCTACATTAATGGAAGATTCTTTTGGTACTGCACAACTTAATGTTTTGAGAAATATGGTTAAAGATTGGTGGGATGATGCTTTAAATAATGATATGAATGCAGATTCGATGATGAATCATTTAGTTCCTTGGGTTCAAAGGAATAGTTCATATCTCTATGATTTTGCTTTACATTATCATATCCATAATTTAACTACTAAAGCTTTATTACAATTAATGGGTGAGTTCAAAAGAATGAATGCTAATGTTATATTTGCCAATAGAAATAAAATCTTTGTTCAAACCACTAAAGTGTCAGTGGAAAATTCTTATGCATATGGACAATATATTATTAAAGCTGCTAGATCTAAACCGTTATTTAGTTTCCTTGAAATGGAAATTGTAAGATATTGGGATGTTTTAATTTGGATGGATGAATTTAATTATGGTGGTAGATATTGTTCACAAATAACTAATGATGAAATACAAGATTTAAAACCTTTTAATAATTGGCAATTAAAACAATTCTTACCAATAATTTTCCAAAATGAATTTGAAGATTGGTTAGTTATATTTTTAGATTCGTTAACAAAAGTTAAGACTGATACGTTAATAGGACCTACGCAAGCAGGTACTCCACGAATGACTCAACTTGCACATATTTTGAAAGGACAAAAGAAGTTAGACATTGAGAATTTACAAGAAGATGAAATTTTGGAATTGAGTAAAGGAGTGACGGAATTATTCAGAAAACAATTATTCAAAAGAATCAAGCTGTTATATCGTCGACAAACCGAATCAATTATTAACCCAGAATTAGAACAAGAATATGAATTCCCTAAACTTCCAGGTTCACACCTTCATTTAAGGAATCCATGTTTACAATTAGTTAAATTCTTTTGTGCGGTGATGGGATTATCCAAGAAAAGATCTATCGAAGTCAGACTTTTAAGACAAGAATTATTAGCCATATTTGAAATCCGTGAATTTAGTAACGAAGCCTTATTCCAAAATCCAAGTGCTTCTTTAAAGATTCCTCATGTTATTTGTGACTATTGTAACTTCACTAAAGATATTGATATTTGTAGAGAATCGGAGAAAAAGATTTGGAATTGTAATAAATGTCATAGACCTTATAATCGTGTTGCCCTTGAAGAAGAATTGGTGACTCAGTTCAATAGATTAATAACTAGATTCTTGATGCAAGATTTTAAATGTCAAAAATGTAATCAAATCAAGAGTAATAATATGAGTGAATATTGTAGTTGTTCTGGTAAATGGATAGAAACTATTAGCTATCATGAAATTGAAAAGAACACCCATGTTTTTAATAATGTCGCTCAAAGTTATAATCTCCAATTACTTAAAGGAGTTATTGAAGATATTAGTTGAATAGATATTTATAGTTAATGATAATATAATTTGCATTTTTTAATCAAGTGACTTAATTAGACCTTGTAGCTTCTAATCACTGGTAATAGGTTGGAATATATTAATGATTTATACAATACCGTATCATGACCTTAAAGAAGTTGGATGATTTCTGTTGGCACATTCTATGCTATGTTTAATGGTTGCAAAAGGTATTTCCAATGCGGTAAGTATACTCGCGATTTTATCTCGCTTCTCACCTCGATGGAAACCTCTTAATAAATATTCAAATCTGTTACACTAATAAGTGAGATCTTTAAGTGAGTCTCTAAAGATTATGTCTCTATCGGACAAAGAACTACAAGAACTCAAAGATGAAACCTCCTTCAGGGATGATGAACTTGAACTATTAAACGGATTTATTACCAAAGATCCTTCTACTTCAGTTAATTGTTTGGTTGTTCATGGGTATAAATCAGTTGGTAAAACATTAACAGTAACCAAATTTCTACAAAAACTTGGTGTCACCACAACCTTAGTTTCTAGTGATGAAAACTTAACCAATCGTTTAATCCTTGAAGATTGTTTGGATAGCATTGTAAAAGATAGCGGTAAAGCTACTTTGCCAGGTTATAATAAGAACTATTCTAGTTCTAATACCTTTTCAACTTTTGCAGTATCATTACAAAAATTCTTAAAACAAAGTGATTATAAGGATCATCATGTATTAGTATTAGATAGAATCGATCAAACTGAAGAACCATTTACATTAATAAACTCATTTGCTAGATTACATGATTGTTATGAAGTCGATAATATTTCTATAATTATGATTTCTAACAATGAAATGCCTGATCAAATCGTGACTAGCTCAGTACCACACATATATTTTAACCCATATAAAGAATCCCAAATAATAACAATGTTCCAGAATAACCAATTTTGCTTCTTTGATAATCCTCAATTAAATAATACTGCCAGTGGTAAACAATTCTGGAATACATATGTTCAAGTTATAGTAGAACTGTTTTTTGATTATACTGGATCAGATTTAACTCCATTAATCGAATTATGTTTTAAACATTGGCCTAAATTCACCGAGACTATCGAACATGAACATTATGATCTTAAGAGTTTCATAAAGACGTATCGACAAAATAGAGATATTTTCAAAGATGATTCTTTACTGAATTCTACCGTGTTACATTATGATACTAAACAAGTGGAAGACCCTGGCACTGCTATTTCATTAGAAGACATGACTCATCTATCCAAATTTTTGTTGGTGGCTGCTTATTTAGGCTCTTTTAGTGAGCAGAAAGATGATGTTACTTTATTCACTAGTGCTAAAGTTGATCGTAAAAAGGTTAAGAATAAAAATTCGGAACTTACTAAAAAGGATATTGATGTTAAATTATTACAACCAAATTTTTTTGATATAGAAAGATTACTTGCTATAGTATTAACCATCTATAGAAACGAATCATCAACTTTTCAAGAAAAGGAGAAGGAGAATACTTTAGAAGTTCACCGACTATTTGAAGAAGTTAGTGAAATGGAATTTGTTAATAAAGAACGTGAAATTAATCGGTTTACGTTGGCTGGAACCATTGATTTATATTCTCAATTATCCATGTTGTTAAACCGTGGTTTCTTGTATAGACAAGTGACTAGAGATATCTTACAACCAAAGACAAGATGGAGATGTGATGTTGGATGGGAAGAGATTCTTAACATCTCTAAGGATATCAACTTTCCAATAGAAAATTATCTCAACTAAACATGTAAATATTATTTTAGCTTCTGCTTATGTATAATTATTATTTAGACTTATTTTGTGTCCTATAGTACATTATGTAGAATTGAAATTGATTTCACTAACATGAGTGAATGTAGAGTCACCTATTCTTCGAACTTGTACCTCATTATTGAAATATGTTTCCTTCCAGTAATTCATTTCATAATCAGAATAAGGACCATTTATCTCTTCCAGATCCCCCCAACGGAACTCCCAGACTTTCTCACCATACCCGTCTTCGTGTTTATATTGAGGGTCAAGTTCAGGTTCATGTTCAGGTTCATGTTCAGGTTCATCCTGCTCCTCAAGATCTAACAGCCTTTTAGTACCCCTATATGACTTAAACTCTTCACCTGACTCGGCTTTATATAGTCTCATAAACTCTTCTCGTACCATTTCATAAACATCCAGTAAATGTTTATGAATCATTAATTTATCACAAGTATCCGTTAATTCGACCACTTTTTGCTTTCGAAGTTCATCAGTTTGTTTATTGTTAGTAATTCTCTTTTTAGATTTCTTTGGAGTATATCGTCCTAATGCTTCCATTGGAGTTTCATCAGGCTCTAAGAAACCAATCAATTTAGTTAAAAGTTCTACCAACAGTTCAATTGGTTTATCAGACTGTTTCTTTGCCAACAATTCTTGTTGCTTTTGTTTGGCCATTTTAGCTTGTTCAATCTCGGATTTATTTAAATCTGTCCAGTGTTCAGGTTGATTGTTTTCATCATCGGATCCTTCATGACGGATAAAATTTCCATCTGCATCAAAATATCCCTCTTCTTCTTCTTTCCTTAGATCAAATGATTCTAATTCAGGTTCATTATCAGAATTGTCATTGACTTCAATTTCATAGTCAGCTTCAAATTTCTTCATATCCATTTTGTTTAATTTCTTCGACTTCGGTTTGAGCTGATCCACTTGATCTTTGGAAGACGAAATATCATTCTTGTTCGGCTCATCTGGTTCATCATCACTGGCAAACATATCAGAATCAGAATCGTCATTACCATTGTTATCATCGTTCTGGTTTGTATCATTGTTATTTAAATTATCACCATTATTCACTCCTAGCTCGGGGTTATTAACCAGTCCCTCATTATCAGAATCAGAATCACTGGAGTCCGAAGAATAAACTTGTTTGATTTTTAGTTTTCTTTTCTTCCTATTAATATTAGAAATATCATCCTTTAAGTAATCGTTATCGTCACTCATACCTCTAAAGATTTAAATCTATCGCGAATTCTTGACAGGTTTAAGTCTGATGAGATGAGTTTTGACAGTACTGTCAAAATATGAATTGGACCACCATTAGCTACAAAAGTTACCTATGTAACTGGAATTATTATTATGATGATGATTATTAATATTACTACTACTGCACTTCCCCTTCATCTACTTTCTCTCCTTTCCCTAACTAAACCTCTACCTCTTACAGAAAATAGTTGCAACCAAAATATCTGCAACCACCAGAAGAAAATTCGCACTATAATCTCATCATCTATCTTATTACTAAGAGATGACGAAGCCAATGCAACAACAAGAACGACTGGAAATCCTGGAAATCAAAAGAAGAAAACTTGAAGATCAAGAACTCGAATATGATCTTGACAGTAACATGGATCAGTTGCTTAATCTAGAAGAACAATATTATCATGAAGGATATAAAGAAGGACAAGAAGAATCAACTAGACTTCAGTATATTGAAGGGAAAGAATTTGGATATCAAACAGGTTTTCAACGATTTCTTGTAGTTGGGTATATCAAAGGATTGATTGAGTATTGGGAATCTCATATAGAGGATTATGCTTCCAGCAAATCCATCGTGAATCATATTAGCCTGATTAAACCAGTGATATCAACTATCCCATTAAGTAATAATGATTCTGATGTAGCAATATATGAGAAATCAATTACAAAGATTCGTAATAAAGTAAGACTAATAGGGACTTTAAGTAAAGAGCTGTTCAAAGTGAACCAATTAGATGATATTATAAAACAAGTAGGTGGTTCTTTACAAGTGAGTGAAAATGTGGATGACATGTGGTAGAGTGATAGAATAATATAACTTGTAAATTGTGGTTTGTACATTTTTGGAATTTGTACATTTCCAACCCCTCTATAATGACTAAATAAATAAATAAATGAATAATTTAACAACAACACTAAAAGTAAAAATAAAAATATCTTCGTAAACGTATAAGTCCAATATGATTGTAATTTGATGGTTCACCAATTAAAATTGAAAATCAAAATCTAGACATTTTTCATTACTCTCTAAATTATATGAAAGTATTCCTCCTAATGGACAGTCATTAACACCAATAATCAATTGTTCCCCATATCCATTTTCAGTATCTGAAAAGCTTAAACCAGTACACTTACCAATGAATTCAATGGATTGGAGTCTATCTATTAACCCATCAGATATGTTATTGGTTGAATTCTCCAAATCATTAACATTGATTAATCCTACGTGATCCAAACTTTCGGCCCAGCATACATATTGTCCCTTCTTACTAAATTTAGTATTTCTAACTGGACCAGCTTTATAATTATTAGTGGTAGGTGATTTATTCATTCCTAACCCACCATTCCAACAATATAATGGGATTTCTCCATTTCTTTTATCCCAAATTCTTACACAACCATCTTGATTTCCTGCTAATAAATAATTATCATTAGTTGGAGACCAATCACAACTAAAACTGAAATCTTGTTGACCTTTAAACATCAATGATTGATTAATGCCATTCTTACAATTATTGGCACGACTATCTATTATAAAAGAATTTAAATTATCACCAGAAATAAACACTTCATGAGGATTAGAATGATTAAGGGCTAAACAATTAATAGCAAATGGTAGTTGAACTTGTTTGAATATTTTTGGTGATGATAAATTATTAATATCAACATACCGAATGAATTTATCATTAGATGAAATAATTAATTGATTCCGATTAAACGATTTATCAATAACAATACTATTGGTTATACCATCATAATTATGAGTTAAATTATACTCACCAATACAATAAGAATTATCAATATTAGAAATATCATTGATTATATAATCCCCTTCAAAAGTCCCTGATACTAACAAATCATCAGAACATGCTAATGTAGATATTCTACTATTGGAATTTCGAGTTAAATCTCTTGAATCTATTACACAATCTAGTTTCATAAAATCTCGATTATACGATTGAATGTCATTAGTTAATCGATTAATTTTAAAAAATGAATGATGATTATTGGAATACCCATTACCATTACCACTACTATTACCGTTACCATTTTCATTACCATTACTATATCCATATCCATACCCATTATTATTATCATTATCATTACCTCCTAATCTAAAGTTATTGTTCACCATCTCAAGATTATGATCATGATAGTAACTCAGTGGATAAAAGATCCCTTTAGAAATATCATGACAACATACTAAATTCCTTAATTGGAAATGAGTAATATGTAATTTTAATTTACCATAAAATTTATCAAATCGATAAAAGTCGGTCAGCATATTAAACCCATTTACATTAACAGACTTATTAGCTCGATCAAAAGACTTAGGAATATTATGAAACCAATTTTTAGATCCGATTCGATATCGATCCGAATAAAATTTTGATTTAAGGGAGTCAGGCCAATTAACTCCTTGGGTATCATTATTAACAAGTTGATTATATGAAAACGGTAATGATTCTTCTCTAGATTTTAACCGATTTAGTATTTGTAAAATATCTGATTTGGAAAGGGCACAATTATCATCATATAAAAGATTATATAAAAACGTCAACGATTCTGATTGGTCCAATTCATATTCAGTATCTTCATGATAATTAGTGTGACCTTCAGACGTTAAAGCTGGGTCTTCTATTATATGTTCAGTGGCCATTGCTAATGATTCTTGACTTAGCTCTACTGCCATAATGCTGGGAATTTATGGTACGTGATTGTGATTAATTTATGAGATGTGAATCCTAACTCTATCAGGATAAAAATGATAATGGTTAACAACAATAATATGATGATGCTTTGGGGGTTAACCTTTGTTCAAATCTTTCCAGAAGTTATCAAATTGCTCACAAAGGACGGTTACAATAAGCAGATGTTATAAATTCCTGGATAAATTTTGTAAAATTAAATGTTACCAATGGATGCAAAGGCGTATCCCACCGGTCTTATACAACAACCAATAGGTAAAAGGGCCAGGTAATTGGAAACAAGCCCTTGTCAAAACGTAATCTGATATTAACACTTTGTTACTACACACCAACTCTTAGTTATTTCGGTATTAGTAACAAGCAAATATTTGAGGTTGGTGTAGGAGATGGTCTTTTATGGTGGTATAATCTTTTTAGATCTATGTTGTAATGGGTTTATCATTCTCATTTTTTTAGGTGGTGTCGCGAGAACCGGTGTCGCACGCGACATCTCTTTGGTTAGATCAAGTGACTAGGGCTACGAAATGTGAGAACTGGCACACTGACAGATGACAGGACCATCGTATAAGGTGAGACTGCTGGTGTTATTTCTTCTGCTTACACAAGTGTTTTAGGACCTATAACTGGTTTAATAGGATCTAGGAAACTAGTACTAGTTGTCTGGCTTGTTTCCAAATGTTCTCAATCCAACTTCATCATAAACATTACTACCATTAATCCTACCCCTAAGTGCTTACGTAATATTACTTGGCTTATGTCATGGGATTTCAGTTTTGACAGCCTCAGTTTGTTTGACAAGCTACAAAGTACCTAATAATATTAGAATCCTATAATACAATCTACTCGGATATATATCAGCGGAACGAATCGATAAATCACAAATACTACCCCGTGAACAATAAACCCCGGTCCAATTTCCGAAATCATTACCTATTGAGCCATTTCTGCCATTATTGTCATCTGCGTTACTTTAGCTACTCAATAACGATGATGATAGTAATGGGGTCGTGCCCTGGACACATCTATTGAGGTTTTTGGTATAAATGATGGAGATTCTCCCCAATTCATTACTAAACAATTAACTACAAATTAAATATCATGTCAGCTCATAAATTTCATTTCGATGTTGCTATGTCATGCTCTGGATGCTCTAATGCTATCCAAAGAGTCTTAGGAAGATTAGATGGAGTTGAAAAATTCGATGTTTCATTAGAAAAACAAACTGTCGATGTTGAAACTAAAGATTCCGTTGATTTTGATACCGTATATCAAACCATTGCTAAAACTGGAAAAACTATAAATAAAGGAACTGTAGAATATTAGAGACTAGATAGGTGTTGAGTTGCTAGGGTACATTAATATACGTATATTATTAAATATTAATACGATGGTGAACTTAATTGATATTTCTAAACTCTATAATTTCATTGATATAATTATCTCGTAATTCAGATTTAACAAAACAGCTTTCAATGGTAGTGATCAATTCATTAGTGGATAAATCATAAAATTCTCCTTGATAGAAACGTTCAATAATATCCACCAAATGATTATTAATTAAGAACTTGAAATTGTTTACCTTATTAATGATCTCAAATTTTTCTAAATCTTCATGAATTTTAGGTAAATAATCATTAAAAATCTTTTCAAAATGATTGATTAATTGAGTCAATTGGTTACTCTTTGTTTCGGTGATTTCCTTGCTTGATAATATCAAGTTAATTATCCAATTACATATTAATTCAATTGAATACGACATCAATTGTTTAAATTTATGGAAATTCCCATTAATTAAATCACTAGTAAATTTTTCATTAAACCATTCATTTATTAGTTTATAAATGATATCATTAGTTTCAATTGAGTCTTCTTTAAAGGTGATTTTAATTAAAATCATTGTCAATTGTTGTGAAATGTCAATTTGTTGTCGTTTGATTAATTTTTCACTAAATGACATCAACGTATCATTAGATAAATTTTTCCCTAAATATTGTAAATCGTTATATATTAAATAACTGTCAGTGATTTTGGGGTACTTGATAGTAGATAATGATAATAATGTAGACACTAGAACATCAATATCTTCAACTGATTCGATTTGGAAATCATTAATGATTTCAGTTAATGCGTTTGGTAGTTCAGATATGGTGATGGTTGTTTCAATGACTGAACGTTCTTCGTTTTGTTTCTCTCTTGATTCCAGGTTGTCTGGTTGTGGTTCAACCGGTTTATTTGTAGACTTATTAGAAGTAGGTTCACCTTCATCCCAATCATTCCAATCACCCCAACCATCTTCCTCCTCTTCTTCTTCTTGTTTTCCTTCTATTATATTGGCACTCTTGGTCTTGCTAGCTTCAGGTATTACGTCTGCTGGGACATCTTCATTATCATTCCATTCTTCATTCCATCCAGAATCCCAAGCATTCTCTTCACTGATTGGTTCGTTAACCTCTACAGAAATATTATCACTCTTCCTCTCCATATCAGATAATCTCTTCTCAAAATCATTTACTGATAACCTATTATCAATTTTCCATTTGACCTGTTGTAATTTGTTGAAATCAATGGCTTTGAATTGATTTCTGATTTTATTTATATAATTATCCACAAGCCAATTATTGAATATTTGTTGTAATTTTTCAGAGTAGTTCTCACTAGTCAAATCTATTGATAAGGTCCAATGATTATCCCTTAGCTTTGTGATTATTTCCATTAATTTATCATTGTTCGATTTGTTATTCATCAACAGATCAATACTTTCTGAAATGGTGTTAATTAATTTATTAGATAGCTTTAATTGATAATAATTCTTTAACGTATCTAATTGAAGAGCCCCGATAAATATAATAAAACTTTTAAGTGATACTAAAGTTTCTGATAATCGGTCATCGGGTGTTAATTCGGTTTTATTAGATGATACGATTAATTCAAATGTGTCAGTTGTTGATAAGGTCAAAGTTTGGACGGGAATTCCTAATAAATAATTTTGCCATGTTAATTGGTAAGAAGATAAATAATTGTTCAAATTTATAGATTCATTGAATTTACTGAACCTTCCAATCACATTTACCATATCGGAAAATTCAATCCCATTGACTTTGACACAAAACTTATTAATATCTGGGAAATAAGATTTCCAAATAAGTTCAAATAATTGCTTTAATTGGTGGATAAGATCCTCTTGCTTATGAACTAATTCTGACCTAATAAGTAGATCTCCTCTAACTTGTGCTATTTTACCATTTAACTTTTCAAAATTATTATAAAGGTAATCAAAATCATCTAAATCATATTCAAATGATGTTTGTTGAAGCAGTATAAAAGCCTCAATTTCTTGTATGAGTCCCTTGATAACCCATAGATCTTTTAACGTTTCAGACACCTCGGTTAAGTTCTTTATTGATTCATTCAATTCATGTATGCTTAAGTTATTAGTCTTCAGGATCATTTCATTAACTGGATCACCATCATTAGCAGCACCTTTGGTCATGACTCCTGGTTGTTTTCCTTCATTGTCAGCAAGATATTGCTGGAAACGAGGGTCTTCTATTATATTGAATGAGCTTATTGACTCATGATACTCAGTTAGCTCATTAGAGACTTGGTCAACCTGTTGTTGTACCTTTTGTTGGAGTTGTTTAATCATAGTAGGTGAGTAAATACAATCAATCGTTGATTTCTGTCGCACTGGTTTTACTGCAAAAAAAATAAAAAAAAAGAGAGAGAAAAGACACGAATCAATTGAAAGGTAATGGTGGAAAGAAGAACAAGAATGATAAGTATAAACACAGGTATAAAAGAATATAAGAGCCTCTCTTATGAATAATAGTTTTCAGTAACCTCCATTCTCTGAACAGTCTTGATATATGTTGTACGAACAGTCTTCTGTACGTCTTTGATAATATTAAAGCATATTCATTAAAACCAACATAATCTATAAACTCTATATCAAATCTTCAGTAATATCATCATCAATATATTCATCATCTTTGTTCATTCTATAGATAGTCATAAACATGCTGGTGACATTCAAGCCAGTCAAAATCCAATCGGGAACCGCAAAATTAAACACCTCAACTACATTAAATATTAAATCCATTACATTCCCAATTAACTCTAAAATCAACATGACTTTATCAAACTTCAAATCTTTTAAAACCTTTTCATATTTCTTATGAACTGAACCATCCAAAAGTTTAGAATCAATTGAATTAGATTTGGCTTGAGATTTTAAAATATTCAATTCAACATTGATTTTACGTTCTTTTCTGATGACATTCAATAATTGACTAATTGTTTTCCTAAGTAAAAATACCAAAATTAACACCCATAACTTATTGGTTTGTGTTAATAATTTATTCAAAATTGCTGGAAACATTGGAAGTTTTGAAAATAAATGTAAATTATCTAATAGATTAGCCACTGTTTCTAATGTAGCTATTACTGTTCTTTCGATTTTTTTAAACTTTGATAATTGAGGGATTCTTTTTAATTCTGTGGTTGGTTTTGGGGGTGGTAATTTATATTTATTAAGTAATGGAGAAAACCTTGGAGGATTATTGGTGATATCAGCCTTATCAATAGATGTACCAGTACCAATCTTTCTGTTGGATAAAAAATCCCCAAATCGATTGGATGACCTCTTTAAACTGTTTCTGTTAGTGGTGGTATTATTAGTAGCTGGGCCAGTAGAAATTTGGTTAGGAACTGGATAATTATCTAGTTTAGAATAGTTGTGTTGCTTATAATTTATGATATACTCGGATAAGTTATTTAGCTTTTCTGTGGTGATTGAGTTGTTACCATTTAACTTTTCCTGTTCTGCTAGTTTCAAAAGTTGCGTTAACCGATCTTGTTGCCTATTAGATTCCATTCATTAATATGTGACTAACGTTAGTGATTATAAGAAATTATCTGTGAATGTGAGAACTCCTCCGCGGGATAATTTGAGTATGATTTTGTTAGGGAAAGAGGTGAGGGTTATTTGGGTAGGACATGGGTTAATTGTGAGGCCGGCCGTGGGGAGTCGTGGGTCGGTCTTGGGGTAATCCTGGGTCGGTCTTGGGGTAAGTCTTGGGTCGGCCCTGGGTCGAGGCACCACCGATCGCCATACCAATCGATCTCCATCCTTCCACCTACAATTATTTCACATCTCTCCCACTCAAAGAAATCAGTTATATTACATATATTATACACATTACACTCCTTTCGCTTTCGTATTTACTTCAAATCATACAGATCAATATCTATAATTATCTCCAGTAAAGTCTTGAATTTATCACTACTCAAATTGAAATTCACTTGACTCATATTAAAATTACTAGATTCTAATACGAAACTCTTTATATCAAATACCAATTGATATTTCTTATTAACAGTCAATTGAAATTGATGGTTATTAAGTTGATAATCCAAAGTAGAGTGAATAAATTTACTCAACAAATTATTAATCTCTAAAATCCATTTCCCAAGATTATTATACTCACCTTCTTCATTAGTTCCAGAAGTACTCTTGTTAGATATTCGATGTTTTAATTCTTGTAATTTAGCAGAAAGCTGTTCTACCATTTGACGTTTTTCTTTAAGGGTGTTGTTACGCTCATATAAATCATTTGATATTTGAGTATCTACTTGTTGTCCATGTTTAACTTGTTGATGATAATAATTCACATAATCTGATACTTCGGTGATTTCATCAGTTTGTTCATTACCGTCTTCTACATCAGCATCGAAATCTAATTGTTTATCAATATCATTAATTTTCAGTTCAAATTCATTGATATCTTTAACGAGGGCTTCATTATTAGTTAATTGATCATTATATTTATGATACAGATCTAAGATTTTGTTGGTGACCTCATTAATGTCGTGTTGTTTAAGGTCCATTTGCTGTTTCAATTGCTTCAAATTAGCTTTAATGTCCTTGTTTTCCTGCTGTCTTTTTATTAATTCTTCGTTATTTATCATTCCATTGATATCATTATTAAGAAGATTTCGCAAGAACTTATCTCGAGTTTCTTGCTCCATGTATTGGAATTTCAACTTATTGAAGTTATCTTTTTGGTATTTGATTTCATCGTGAATGCTCTTGGGGTTTTCTAGCTCCTCAAGGAACTCAGCTTGGGAGTTATTGATAGAGAGTTCCATGTATGAATCAAGATGAGTATTGTAATATTTTGATTTTTGTTTACAATCGCGCTCTGATAACTTTCAGTTCACGCAGCTGGCTCAGCTCTCTCAGCTCTCTCAGCTCACTTAGCTCTCACTAGTCCCAAGACAAGGGAATTATTATAACACTCCCCCCACGAGACTCGTGTTGTTTCTACGCCTATACATAATCTTATTCTCCCCCTCTAAATACAGTACTAAGCTCAAGCCATCACCAAGTCAACTTCCTTTAGTACTTTTGTTAGTCACTTGATTTTGCAACCACTTGAACCCCTAGAAACCCTCAACCCTCAAGCCAGAATTTATTGTTTGGTGCACGTAAATTCATCATTTAACTCTTCATTTAAGTTATCCTCTCCTCATGATTTTCCCATCCCCTCTTTTGTTAATAGCAAACATTATCTACGTCGACAAATAATTCCGTTCTTGGTACTTCGTAATTTAACCCGTCTGGTAAGTCGACCGTAACATTTAGGCTATTAAGTTATTACTATATATTAGTTTATTTAAAAATTGATTTAAAATTATACAACATAGAAAGACTAGCTTTCATTTATTTCTAATCTTTATTAACCTTAACATCTTTAATTCTCTCGATTTGTTCGTTCAAAACTACTGGAACTTCAACTGATTCGTGTTGAGATATATCAGTAGCAGAAGGCTTAGAAGCAGGAGGTTTTCTGGTCTTTTCTTTATCACTAGGAGTCATAACTAAATCATTAAAGTTCAATTTAGCATCTTCACTTGGTTCATCATCAGCAGTTTCATTCCATTCGGCCAATTCTTTCTCATGTTCTCTTTCAATGGCATATTGAACTGCTTCTAAAACATTTTCACAAAGTTTTTTAGGCTTATATTTAGGTTCAGTTCCATCTTGATAAACTCCAGTTTTAACTAAAATTGAATGCCATGAAACATCATGAGAATTAGCAAATCTAATATCACTTTCTGGAGTATCTCCTACAAAATAGACAGTAGAAGCTGGTGGTAATTCCAAAGTAATAGTATCAGATTTTTCAACTGCTAATTTATTGGCTTGTTTTTTAATTTCTGGTTCAATTCCACCTTCATCTTCTTCATCTTCTTCGTCTTCATTTTGATCATTATCAAAAGATTCTAATTTAGATTGATTAATAATTTCTTCTCCTTCTTCATTGATTAAAATATCAGCTTCATGAGCATTTGGATCATTAATTGATAATTTCTTTAAATGTTCATCCAATACCCCCTTTCTCCATTTGGTCAAAACTTTATTAGCAAATTTAAAAGTTCCCTTTTGAGGTTTACCAAATCTATTGACTTTTAATTCTTTACCAGTATGTTCACGATATAAAGCAGCAATACTAACTTGTAAAGCCCCCATTCCATAACGAGATAATTTATAGTTAGTAGCCCAAATAAAATCAGAATGAGCAAAATAAATTTGTGGACCTTCATCAAAAGTTTCTGACACGGTACCCATTACCCCATTTTTACTTAATAATAATTCTAAAATAATTTGTTGATCAGCAGCCCAATTTCTTGAATCAGCAAATACTAAAATCCCATCAATTTTAGTCTTGGAAAAATCAACTTCTTTAGTACATTTTAATTCTTCTTCAGTTAAATCATGATAAGGAGATACTGCAGGGTTCCATCTCATAATATCTAATGGGGTGTAAACATTTTTAAATCCATAAGATTCAGCAACATTTCTACAAACATTACCAACACCACCTACCACCAATACATTTTCATAAATTCCTACCAAATCTTTCATAGGAGTATGACCTTGAATTATTTGATCAGGAGTAATTGTACAACCTAATCGTTTAGATAAATCAGCAGCACGTACACTTTCAGGTTTACCACCACCATTAGTAACAAATATTGATGGAACTTTAATATTATATTTATTCTCACCATTTAACAACTTCATAGCTTCTACGGCTTCTGGTATAGTATTAGGACCTCTTAAAATAACCCCATCAATATCAAAACAAAATGCATAAGAAGCAACTCTAACATGATCAATAATCGTCTTCTTCTTTCTCTTAATTATACTAGAATTTCTAGATAATTTGGCTAAAGAATCAATCTTTGTTAAGTTTTGAGACGATGATTTATTAAGGGATGTTGATGATGATAATTTGGTCAATCCATTTTGCCATTGATTCAAATCGGATAATGATAATGAACTAACTCTATGCTTTCTTAAACTTGGTTGTAATTCATCAATTCCATCATTATTAAGATAACTTTGAAACCCTGGAGAGGTAGGATCATTAGTAGCAGACATGATTATTGACTAGTGTTAATACAATGAATAATAACAAATAAAAGTCTCTGATATATAAAATAGTAAAAATTGTATCAAACAATTGAAATTAAAGTTATTCTATTACCTTGGAGGGATAATCCGTAGTATTTATAGTTGTAGACAAATAAGCGTAAATGGTTACGAGACGCCCCCCTTGAGGTGTTGGCATGATTAGCCTTAGATCATCGAACCGCATGATGGGGAGAATAGGTGGTGAGAATGACAAGAGGGGCAGAACCAGAACCAGAATCAGTGGTGTATAGAGTTTAGTATGAATTGATATCAGGGTATTGGTCAATTTTATATTTGAGACTACGGCTGTTCTAACTACATAGGTATAGTTCGTGGTCTCTAAATACTGACTACTAGCTGGTTCTTCATCAGTATCTACTAGCTGGTTCTTCATCAGTATCATCAGTAGCAGTAGCAAGTGTGTTTCATCTGAGACAGTGGTCGCAAACTCCGAGACTTTGGTCGGGGATCCTGCGCTTGGCCCCAGAGCTCACGCAAATGAACTCCATTCTGGAGCCGCGGCCCCATTCCCCCATACCCCCAATGACCTAATGGCCTCATGGGCCTTGGGATTATTAGCAGTTAGATTGCTCACACTTTAAATAGTTCATGCTTTTTAATACTGTTGCTACGTTACAATGCCTCTAACATGGTGCTTAATGTGCATGTCTTGAATATTTCTCTCCTATTCTTCCTGTGTTGACATTCGTCTCCGGGTTGGGGTGGTTGTGTCATTTTTGACTCGGATTAATTCAATTAGGAAATCCTATTGTCAAATAGATTTCTAGTAATTTCTATTACCTTTGAGCATATTGCTATATGAGGCTTATTCAAGCGATTCCTCTAACTTCGAGACACTTCCATAGTTAACCATTAACATCGTGATACTTATGATTATATTTTCTACTCTATTGGAATCTTTTCTAACCAATAATTGTCTATCTATTTACTCTATCACTGTCTAATCCCATTACCATAATATAAACCTCCATTTAATACTAGTGGGCTTTGGTACGTGTACACGACCCTCACTTTGAATTGACAATTTTCTCACTCTGAAAAGTTTTCATTCAAAACCCATTCAAAAATACCAATCATAAAATCAATTCATCATGAATACTATTACATTATCAGATGAATCCAAAGAAAGAATCTTAAAACTTTTAGATTATTCCAGAACCATTGCTCATTATGGATTCATTCCTTTTGTGTTATATTTAGGATGGTCTTCATCTCCAAATAAACCAAGTATTTTTAACTTATTATCCCCATTCCCAAGTGCTTAAGATATGATGATTATGTAATATACTTTTGGCAGTTGAGGGGTGTAAATACTTCTTGTTAATTAGTTTTGTAAATATAAAGATTTATTATAAGGTAAGCAGAAGCATGTTATGAACTGATACCTATTGGTACTGTCGCAATTGATATATCGACAACTCTAATCAACTAAATGGATGTGGGTCTGACTTGCCCTCACTTTCCACGATGCGCTCGTCTTAAATATGGTTCTATCTGAGAGCTCCTGGCCCTAAATGGTACCTTTTCTCTCTTACTCTCTCTCCCACACGCACACACACACACACACACACACACACACTCTCTCTCTCTCTCTCTCTCTCTCTCTCTCTCTCTCTCTCTCATTGCGCATCTCTTCTAAGTCCCTTGTTCACTTCTTAGTCATCCAACCTCCAAATGGTTCCAATAATGATATGGGTTCTACTTTAACAAAAAATCAAATCGAATCCTTATCTGGTCTTTCTGCTGGCTTGACTACTACCATAATCACTCATCCTTTGGATCTTATCAAACTTAGATTACAAATTTCCAATAATCACTCTAACTTTTCTGCTTTCAAATCAATTATTTCAGATATACTTCATTCCCCAGCCCCTCAAAAACATGGATTATTATCACAATTTTATAAAGGTTTAACTCCCAATCTTATAGGAAACGTGTCAGGATGGTCTTTATATTTCACCCTCTATGAACATTTGAAATCAAATTCAAATATATCTAATAATACTTTAAATTATTTTGGTTCTTCTACAATGGCAGGTTTATTAACTAGTGCTTTAACCAACCCCATTTGGGTGTTAAAAACTAGACTTATGGATTCCAATAGTCATTATAAAAATTTATTTGATGCCATTCATAAGATGTATAAATTTGAATCACCTTTGGTATTTTGGAGAGGTTTATTTCCTTCATTATTCCAAGTATTTCAAACTGGTCTTCAATTCACTATTTATGACCATTTAAAATTCTTAAATCCTTCTAATTCTTTGGATTCTACAAATGTTTCATTTTATTTATTGGCATCTTCAACATCAAAATTTTTTGCAATGTTAGTCATGTATCCATTTCAGGTTCTACGAAGTAATCTACAAAAATTCCAGTCTAATGATTTCAAATCAGAATTGCTTAATCTTTATAGACATAATAAGTTCTACAATGGGTTTTTCATCAATTTGTTTAAAGTGTTACCTTCGACTTCAATAACTTTTATTACTTATGAATCGATGAAAAATTATCTCAACGCGTAACGGAAAAATGAAGTCTGAAAAATTTAAATTTTAAATATAAATATAAATATAAATAGATTATTATACACAACGGTTTTATATAATAGTGACTATGTCAGTTGATGAGCCAGAAGTTGTAGATAACAACAAAAGAGTTAAATTAAACCTGGGAATCGCCAGTAAATCTGAAAATGCTCAATCTTTTCAAGCCCAGAAATCACAGATAATTACTGAGATTGATAAAGCCAATGCTGATGAAAATTGGTTACCACCACCACTTCGTGATATGGACAACAAGTTCAATTCCATTACTTATGAACTGGATATTCCTGTTAGTTTGAAGGAGGGTGATGAGGATGCTTCAGGAGTTGCTGGTACTGGTCATGATGATGATGACCCTGATGCTATCATTTTAGGGGTTGATGAAGCTGGTAGAGGGCCTATCTTAGGACCAATGGTTTACAGTTTAAGTTATTGTAAAAAATCGTTTAACCAACAATTAAAGAAATATGGATTTGATGACTCAAAAGTTTTAAAGCATGATTTCAGACTTAAACTTTATAAATTGATTGATGAATTAGATCATGAATTATATGAAAATATCGGATATTTAACCACGATTTTATCAGCTAAAGATATTTCCAGTGGGATGTTAAGAGTTAATGATAGTGGAAATTATAATTTAAATCAACAAGCCCATGATACGACTATAAATCTTCTTCATTTAATCTTACCTAAAGTCAAAGTATCTCATATATATATTGATACCGTAGGACCACCACAAAAGTATCAGGATAAATTATACGGGATTTTCAAAGGCAATTATCCCACCTTAAAGTTTACAGTCACCAAAAAGGCTGATAGTTTATATCCAATAGTCAGTTGTGCTTCTATTATTGCTAAAGTTACCAGAGATTTATATTTACATAAGGTCAGTAAAACTGAACCTTTGTTACTCAACACCACCTTGGGATCGGGGTATCCAGCCGATCCTAATACTAGTTCTTGGTTAAAAGAGCAAATAAATCCACAATTTGGATGGCATTATGGAATATTACGGTTCTCATGGCAAACTGCTAAGGATAATTTAGATAAATTTGGTGCTAGTAAGGTCGATTATGAAGCTGAAGATTCTGGTTATGTTGATTCCCTCAAGCAATTCAACTTGTCATTGGACTATTTTGGGAATGACGGTGATCTATAGGGGTATGTCGTTAAGTTTAATAGGATTATGTGTATTTTATATGTCATGTAATATAATGGATATTAATGTCAAGTAATATTTGTGAAAACTACAAATTGTAAATTTCGCAACCCATTTTTTTTGCACCCAAACCCGATAAAAAGGGTTTGGACAATTAATGAATAGATACAATACAGCCTTCTAAGACTCATGAATAACTATATATACCAATATATATATATATAAACATATATATAGAGCAACCAGGGAACCAAAAGCTCTATGTCACGGGGGTTATCATAGGTACCATACAATACCAGTTTGAACCAATAACTCATTACTAACTTAAAGCCCGAGACATAATGAGACATTCACAGCAGCACTGTCAACCACACCAAGCGAGTCCTCTCTACAGTACTATAATCCGTCTGTCAATTCCCAGTACCACACACCATCACACATACTTCTACTTCTCCCAAACCTCTATACACCCTATACACCCTCTACACCCTCTACACCCTAGACACCCTACACCACATCAATCCCACCATTCATGGTTCCTCTACCCTGAGCGGTCATACCGGTTTCCCCCATTTCTCGTGTCTTACTCCCCCCAAAAACTCCGGGCCTCACTTACTCGGACAAATAATACCGGACGGAAAACATCGATGCGATTAAAGGATTGCGTCTCATCAAAACTGGACAAACTGCTAAGGAGAATTGTTTTTTAACAGTTAGTGACAAATAAATTTATTCCTACAGTTGTAATTTTTTTTCCCGTTACCATCTAATCTAACCAAAGAAAAAAAAGAATGTCAGCTATTATTGGGGCTAGTAAGGCAATGGCTTCCCGTGCCATGCCAATGTATAATAAGAGATTATTAATTTCATCCTTTAACTTAATGGCTGTTAACAGTATTAGATTTTACGGATCCAAATTTCCAGACCATACTTTAATTAATATGCCAGCCTTATCACCAACTATGACCCAAGGTAACATTGCTTCTTGGACTAAGAAAGAAGGAGATGAATTACAACCAGGTGAAAGTATTGCTGAAATTGAAACTGATAAAGCTACTATGGATTTTGAATTTCAAGAAGAAGGTTATTTAGCAAAAATTTTAATGGCTGATGGCTCTCAAGATGTTCCTGTTGGTAAACCAATTGCTGTATTTGTTGAAGATGCTGATTCTGTCTCAGCTTTTGAAAATTTCACTGCTGAAGATGCTGGTGAAGGTGAAGCTGCTCCAAAACCTGCTGAAGAAGAACCAAAGAAAGAACAACAAGAACAACCATCAAAATCTGAATCTGAAGGAGAATCCAAAAAACCAGCTGCCTCAAGTACTGCTACCACCACTGCTGCTCCAACCGATAGAATCATTGCATCTCCTTTAGCTAAAACCATTGCTTTAGATAAAGGTATTTCCTTGAAAGGTATTAAAGGATCAGGTCCAGGAGGTAGAATTGTTGCTAAAGATCTTGATAATGTTAAACCTGCTAGTGCTGCTGCTCCAAGTACTGCTCCAAGTGCTACTGGACAAGCTACTGCTGTTAATACTTATGAAGATATTCCAATTACTGGTATGAGAAAAACTATTGCTAATAGATTATTACAATCTACTACTGAAAATCCTACTTACTTTGTATCATCTCAAATGTCTGTTAGTAAATTATTAAAATTAAGACAATCATTAAATGCTTCAGCTAATGATAGATATAGATTATCAGTTAATGATTTATTGATTAAAGCCGTTTCTTTAGCTGCTTTGAAAGTCCCACAAGTTAATTCTGGTTGGTTAGGTAATGAAGGAGTCATTAGACAATATCATAATGTTGATATGTCAGTGGCTGTAGCTACTCCTACTGGATTAATAACTCCAATTGTTAAGAACAGTCATATTAAAGGATTATCAACTATTTCTAAAGAAATTAAAGATTTAGGTAAAAGAGCTAGAGAAGGTAAATTAAAACCTGAAGAATATCAAGGTGGTACTATTAGTATTTCAAACTTGGGAATGAATCCTGCTGTTAATCATTTCACCTCAATTATTAACCCACCTCATTCTGCCATCTTAGCTATTGGTACTACTGATAAAAAAGCTGTTCCATCTGATGTTAATGAACAAGGGTTTGTGTTTGATGATGTTATTACTATCACTGGTACTTTTGATCATAGAGTTACTGACGGGGCTTTAGGTGGTGAATTCATGAAAGAATTAAAAGCCATTGTAGAAAATCCATTAGAAATGTTACTTTAAGTTGACAAGTACATGAAAAACTAAAGAAAGAAAAAAAGCAAAATAAACTTACAAATATCTGTTTATAGATTTTTAATCAAACGTAAAAAGTATCAAAGCTCTTGTTATCACTTCTTATCATCATCAACTTGTGTAGTTAATAATATCATTATTTGATCTCTCCGAAGAAAGATGCGACACGACCTGATTTTGTCCACCTGTTTGCTCGCTCCTAATCAATAAATAACTATAACAACAACCACAACCACAACCACCACAACCACAACAACGTTAACAATACTTCATAATGGGTCTCAAAAACATATATATAGCTAGACATGGATACAGAATGAATTGGCTTCCACCACCTCATCCACCTAATCCTACTGGAATTGATAGTGATCCTCCTTTAGCTCCTCATGGAGTTGAACAGGCTAAAGAATTAGCTAAATATATTAAAGATCTCCCTAATGAAGATAAACCACAATTCATTTTAACATCTCCCTTTTATAGATGTGTTGAAACCGCAGAACCAATCAGTGAAGCTCTTGAAATCCCTATTGTGTTAGAAAGAGGAGTCGGTGAATGGTATAAAGTCGGTAGAGGAACTGTACCCGAACCAGCAGATTATGAAAGATTAAATAAATTTTTTAAACACTTAAGTACTCCTGAAGTTTGGCATAGAGATAATACAATTGGTGTAATTCCAAGTTTAAATGGTGAAACAAATGAAGAAATTATGGATAGATGTAAACGATTTTGGAACTCATTTATTCCAATATTTGAATCCAAATATCCAGATATAGAAAATATTTTAATTGTTTCTCATGCTGCTACCAAAATTGCTTTAGGAATGTCACTTTTAGGATTCGATAATGTGTTACAATCAATTGATAATAACGATACTATATTAAGAGCAGGGGCTTGTTCATTAGATAAGTATATTAGAAAATCTCCATCTGAATGGGAAATTGTTATGAATGGGAATTGTGAATTTTTATCAGGTGGTGAAGAAATGAATTGGAATTTCCATTTCCAATTTGAAGCTGGTTCTGATGAAGATATTAAAGCTAGACAATTAGAGGCTGAACATAAATATGAAGAATTAGAAGTATTCAAACAAGAAATGGCTCAAAAGGCTAAAGAAAACCAATCAAAAAATTCAACCAAAGAAGAAATGGAAGTAAGTAAATAGATTACATGATTATTAATATTATTAATATTATTAATATTGCTTTTTTTTATGGGCCGTGTTTTTGTTTTTTTATTAGAAATATACTAACTTAATTCGATTTAAAGGACTTTTATGTCACTGTAAATGTACCAAGATTCGGAGAAACCAATGAAATGATTAAACCAAGTTCAACCTTTCAAATAACGTCATTATTAGAAGAAAATCCAATGATTAAGTTACAAAATAATTTGGTAGAAGAAGATTTTACTGAAGAAAATTCCTCTCAATATTTAGATCGATTACCAAGTTTAAATGATCAAATTTATCAATTTAAATGGGAAAAATTAATGGGGAATGACTTAATATTTGATGAATATGGTGAATTGGTATGTAAGACTAATGAACATTTGAATTGGGATTCGTCAGTTAAATTCCAACCCAAATCTAATGATGCTAAAGATATTAATATTGATAATATAAGAGCTGATGGGTTAGATGATAAGACTCTGTTTTATAAACAACTGTTGAAAAGACTACAAGAGTTAGAGACCAAAAAGAGTCTTGAGTCTTGAGTCTAGAGTCTTACTAGACCCCATTGGATCATGTATTTTTATAAGTCCTCTGTAATATATAATTTTATTATCTGGTTATCATTTATATGCTCCCCAGATTCAGGAACGTGACTTAACCATAAGCCTCAATGTGATAAGCCTCGATAAGAATTTCTCGTAAATTGCACATCAATTAAAGAGTGACGAGATCCAGTGAATTATTTATTCAATTAATTGGGCTACAAATAACCATCAGTGATAATATAAGTCACAAGGATCATTGTTGTACAATTCATATACCGCAATGAATAGCCCTAATTATGCTGCATTGGCTGCGAAAAAATCCTTAGAGAAGTCAACTTCTAATAAACTCCGAAATCACCACAACCCCACAAAGCCTATAAATAAACCGTTCCCATTTGAAAAGATATTAGAAAATGGTACCAATTATGGATTCTGTCCCACAAGTAAAGGGTTATATAAGCCTAGCAAAGAAGAAGTGGTATCACATTTAAAACTACTAAAATCATTTGTGGTTTTGAAAAAGACAATTACTACAAAAGTATTGAATTTAGACAATCGTGATAAGTTATGGCAATGTTATTTGACTATATCAGTTCGCAGATTCATTATGTTTATGGATTCTATCATTGCTTATAATCAAAAACATAGTCCTGATGAAGAGGTGTTTAGACAAAAGTTACTTACTATATTACCACCACTTGATATCATTATGGTATGGCATTCATTTCTTCTCAATACAAACTCATTTGTTGATCATGTTAGTAGATATAAATTACTGAACTGGTTACGGTTTGGGTTTACCTTAAAGCAATTATCTGATAATATCTCCAACCGAGATTTCAAGTATAATCCCTCAGATTTAACTAAATTAAATTTTGATGAATTCATTCATACTTATAGTGGTAATCTGGAATTACTTACTTATAACTGTTATGAAATATTTGATCCTTCTATCATCGATTTGAATGTGTATTGTCCCAATTGTAAACAACTTCTAATCACGGTTCCTCTAACTAATGATGAATTTAACAATGGATTTAGTGATTCTGAGTTTGAATACAAATTGCTGAATATTGAATGTGATAGTAGCACCAATTGTGATTGTGGATTTAATCATACCATAAATCATGATGAACTACGGAAGAGACAACTATGGAAGGATGTTTTAGACGATTGGTTTCCTGTTCGCTCTGTTCCATTATATGCTGAAAAGAAATTGAAGCAGCAAGATCCTAAATCATCAAAAGTCATTGAGATCATAAAAAAAAATAAAGATCTTCTTATAAAGTTTCCATTGGTTCAATTTATAGAATCTGTAAAAGAAAAAATCCCTAGTAACTCCTTTGTTAAATTGAGAAACTATACCACCATTAATGTTATCCATGCCACCATTGATAGTAATCAATTTAATGTTAATGATGATTTAGTTGCTAGTGTATTCCGACAGGAACGGTTTATTGCCAAAATGGAAGAATTGAATTGGCTTTTCTCACCAGCTTTAGAATTCACTGTGTTGGAATCTATTGATAGATATGACAAATTTATTGAAATGTTTCGGTATGTAAATTTCCCTATTGTCCCAACTTTAGATATTGATTTAGTATGGCATACACACCAGTTGAATCAGATACCATATTATGATTACACCTTGTTTAAAGCGGGAGAAATATTACAACATGATGATCGAATCGAAGAAAATCGAATCAATAAAGGATTCGAACATACTAGTTCCAAATTCAAATCAGTTTTCGGTAAGGATTATTCAATTTGCTTTTGTAGTTATTGTACGTACCAGCGGAATTCCCAAAGAAGTATTTTCAAGAAAAATAAATCAGTACCCACCACCCCAATTACCACTTCCGAGTTCAATATTGGTCATATAAGCTGTCATGATTCTGTGCATATATGTACTAAAACCACTAACAAGATTGAAACTCGATTGAAGAATTTTTACTTGAAGACTTATAACAACTATTTACCTTGGAAAGAAAGGTACGTGAAGGGTTATATTACATCACCTGTCAACCCTATAGAGGAATATGATAACATTACCTCCTCATTATATGAGAATGGAATGTGTGTTGCAGTTAATGATCCTCAGAGTGGATGTTCTGGGAAATCAGGTATTGGATGTTTTGCCCACCCAAATCCTTATGTTGATCCTAATAAATACAACAATCAAAGCTATTGCGGAGGTAGTAGCGGCTGATTTGGGCTATCATGTACTTGTATATGTTTATAGATGTAAAAATGGATTGAGTGAGTGAGTGAGTGATGGAGTGAGAGTTTGTGCGTGTGTTTTTGCAGCAATTTGAGTCTCACTGTTCGCAACCCCAGCAGCGGTTTTTTCCTTCCTCTTTCAAATCATTTTCTCAAGATCAAATCAGAATGTCATTGATTGACTTTAGTAAATATGACATTGTTCTAGGAAGTTCCAGCGAGAGAAGAAAACAAATCTTACAAGAAGTTCTTAAGATACCTGTCAATAAGATCTTGAAACCAAGTTTTGAGGAAAACTTCAGCAAGCAATGTGAACCTTGTGAGTATGTCCATATGACATCAAGAGAGAAGATGTCACATATTATACAAGAGAATGAATTTACCAAGCCTACCATTATCATATGCTGTGATACAATCATTAACTGTAATGGGACTATAGTAGAGAAACCTATAACCAAACAAAACCAATTGGATATGTTTAATAGTTATAAAAAACACCCACAATTACAAGTAATCTCTTCTATCCACGTATCTAAAATAGATGGCACCAACACTACCGAACCAATAATTACAGGCGATGAAGTTATCACCAACTTGTATTTTGACGTGAATATCTCCAATGATATTTTACAACAGTATGTGGAATGTGAAGAAGGGCTTGAGGTAGCTGGAGGCTTCAAGTATCAAGAGATGGGGAACATTTTATTTCTGTCAATCGATGGTGATTATTTTAATGTGGTGGGATTACCAGCAAAGAAAACATTTGAATTACTTAAACAATTGATGTAAGAAGTAAGGAATAATACTTTGTAATAGGATAAGTTGGTTATTAGGTCGGTCGTGTATATCCCTCATCGATCGCACCGATGCGGGTCTGGCTTGGGATAGAAAAAAAAAAAATTAAAAAAGAGAGATGAGGTGAATAAATCAGTATTGAAACCATGGCTAAAAGACAAGTTGAAAGCAAAGTCAAAGCCAAACAACCAGTTAAGAAGGCCACCAAACCTTCCAAAGCCGAATCCAAGGCGGAAGAAACCGAAATCAAAGTCGCTAGTAGTGAAGGAGAAAGTGATGATGAGAATCAGTCTAAAGAACAATCAGAAAGTGACGATAGTGAAAGCGATATAGAACTCAGTGAAGAATCAGGAGATGAAGAAGAACCAGTTTCCAAACATAGCAAAGGCAAAGACCAAGACCAAGACCAAGAAGAAGGAGAAGAAATCAAAGGATTAGAAGACATTAACAAGCATGTAGTAATCAAACCATCCAAACAAGTTCAAATAACTAATAAAGATAAAGCCAAAAGAGGAGTAATATATTTAGGTAGAATACCCGAAGGATTCACCGAAAAAGAAATGAAACAATATTTCAATCAATTTGGAGATATAACTCGGGTCAAATTAAGCCGTAATAAAAAGACTGGGAAATCTAAACATTATGGATTCATTGAATTTGAAAATAAAGCAGTTGCTAAAATAGCTAGTGAAACCATGAATAACTACTTATTATACGGGCATTTGCTTAAATGTTATATGGTAGAAGATGTTTCCAAATATGATTTGATATTCAGCAACAGTAAATTTAGATTAATTCCTTGGAAGACCATTAGTAGACATAGAAATGATAAACCAAAATCTCAAGATCATTGGGAAAAATTATCCAAAAAATTTAATGATACTAATCAAAAAAGACAAAAAGCCTTGAAACAAAAAGGAATTGATCTTAGTTATTTAGCATGAGAATAGACTCAAAACTAGTGATTTATTTTCGAAACAAATGTGTAACGACAGAGAATGGTTTTTATCAGCTATAGAGTTAATGATATGAATATACACATCTTTTACTGTAAATGGGTGTCTCTTATCGATTTTGGTTTTACATACTCAATTTAGTTAAAATATCCTCTACCTCTACCCGGGGCCATCTCACTGCTGGTGAACACCCGACCCTCAACTGATTGTTTGGTGAACCCGCGCTGAGTTCCCGCAGTGATTATATATTGGCGAAAGTTGATTGGGATAGAGATCGTTCACATGGAAACCCAGATTTGAAGAGAAAAAAAAAAAATCATATCAAATTATATCTACAAGTTTTTCTTTTAACATTAATAAGTAATAAGTAATAAGTAAAGATGTCCGATAATTCCGACTTAAAAGTATATGCTATGGATGAAATAGCCAAGCATAAGGCTACTGATGATTTATGGATCGTTTATAATGGGTTAGTATACGACGTGTCCAAATTTATAGATGAACATCCAGGAGGAGAAGAAGTTGTTGTTGATGTAGCTGGAACTGATGCTACTGAAGCATTTGATGATATTGGACATTCTGATGATGCTCATGAGATCTTAAAAGGGTTATTAATTGGGAAATTAGAAGGTGGTGTTACTAGAGAAATTAAATCACAACTTGATTTTGATAGTGATGGTCCAAATTATTCATTAATTGCAGTAGTTATAGTTGGATTAGCAGTTGGGGCTTATTTTTTTATGAATAAATAAGTTAGAGGTTTAATTGGTTGTTGATGAGTTTCTGTAGCGATAGACCTATATCATTTTAGAACCTATTTAATATATAATTACAGTCAATGGATTTGTTGGGTATATAGTAGTTCCAGCCTCGCCCTAGCCCTGTTGCCTATATGGTTTGAGCTCTCACACTAGTTCTCGCAGGGTTTCACCAGATGTCGCTAGCTCTCGTTACACTCTCTTGTTCCCACTGGTGCGAACGTTACGCTCTGCGAACATTTCTCTCTTATGATTTTTTTGTTCATCAGAAACAGCTTGTATTCATCTACTTTAACTTACAGGGTATATAGAGCATAACCACAGGAAACAAGACAAATAGATCCCTATATGATGTAAATTTAACCGATCATCCTTACTACTTCAAGGATCAAACATACACTATCTCTGGAAACCTGAAACTTCTACAAACCTAACTTCCTTTAATCCTATTATTTTAAGTATTTATCGGTACCAGCTCTCACAAATACCGACTCTCTCACTTATATAAATTTGCTTAAATTTGCTTAAATTTGCAACTTTACTTGACACATCAACTGTACACCCCCAACCCTAAAAAGCATTATGAAATCCCTGAAAACTTTAATTGAAACGTTAGGAATCAAATACCCAATCATTCAAGCCCCTATGGCTGGGGTTAGTACCCCATTGTTATCTTCCAGAGTATTTAAACATGGTGGTCTTGGATCATTACCATTTGGATCTAAATTAAATAACTTAGATACAGTATTTGAAGATATCGACAAATTTTCTAGTTTAACCGATGGATCTAATAAAGTCAATTTAAATTTCTTCAGTCACGAAGTTAACCATAAGGTGACGGTATCCCATACTAATAATTGGCATGATTTATATGATGGTGATGCTAAACATATCTCGTTAACTAATGGATCAATGTCATTTAAAGAATTAGAGCAAAGTCATTCAATAGAATTTTTCATGGATAAAATCTGTCAATTGAAGCCAAAAGTCGTTAGTTTCCATTTTGGAATTCCTAATGATGACAACATTAAACGGTTTCAACATCATGGAATTCTAGTATTTGCTACTGCTACTTCAATTAAAGAAGTGGAACATTTATTACTGGCAAATGTTGATGGGATAATTCTTCAAGGATATGAAGCTGGTGGTCATAGAGGTAATTATTTAGATTCAAATCTTCTTGATGAAAATTTATCTACTTGGTCATTATTTCAAAAAGTCAAATATTTATTAGATCCTCCATGTTTTATAATTCCTAGTGGGGGGATCGTTACCAGTGAGGAAATTAGTAGATATATTAATAATGGAGCTAGTGGGTGTCAATTAGGAACAGTGTTTGTTTCAACAGAAGAATCGTCTCAGAATTCATTTATAAAAGGAAATCAACATCATCAAACCATCATGACTGATTTAGTCAGTGGTAGGAATGCTAGATGTTTAAGAACTCCATTTATAGAGTCATTGCTTGCAAGAAATCAACAATTGAGATATCCAGATTTCCCTCCTTATCCTTATCCTTATTCGGGATATAAAAAATGGAATTCAGAGAAAAAATCTCCTGACTTGGGATTTTATTTGGTTGGTCAAAATTATAATTTATTTGATTATAATTTAACCACTACAGATGAAGTAATGCAGGCATTGACCAAACATCTCTAATATATGGTACTTTATATATATGTTTCTACATATTTATATATTTCACCTTAAATACTAAGTTAAATCTTAAGTTAGAGCTTGATGGAAATCTTGAATTAAATCATCAATATTTTCAACCCCAACACTTACTCTTAAAAGTCTTGGATCAACAGTTGAATCACTCATAGCTCTCCATTCGATTAAACTTTCAACCCCTCCTAATGAAGTAGCATGAATAAAGTATTTTAATTTACTAGGTAATGTTCTAGCAGCATCTTCAGTTTTCATCACAATACTAAATACTGGGGAATGTTTAGAAATTTGTGACAGTAATTGTTTATTATTGTCTTGAATTGATCCATGGAAGATTTTTTCTAATCCAGCAAATTTGTGTAAATTATCATATAAATATTTGACTAAAGTTGTAGCATTAGAACTTTGTGTCAAAATTCTTAATTCAAAAGTCTTTAAACTTCTAATTAATAAGGAAGCTTCTAAATTCCCAATGTTAGTTCCTAAACAAATTCTATCATTTAATAATTGTTTTTGAGTATTTTGATCCTTCGTAACAAGAACCCCTGCTAATAGATCACTATGACCTCCTAAAAACTTAGTAGCAGAATGCATTACCATATCAGCTCCTTGATTAAAAGGGTCTTGTAATGGTGGAGGAGCAAAAGTTGAATCAACCATTAAATATGCTCCCTTTTCATGAGTCATCCGGGCAATTTGTTCAATGTCAAAGTTAATACCTTCAGGGTTCACTGGTGTTTCTAAATGAACTAAATCACCAGGTTTTAAATATTCAAAATTTTTTGGATCATCAATGGCTAAAACCTTTAATCCATTGTTTCTAATAAAGATTTTAGTAATACCAATGCAGCCATGATAAGCTTGACCAATAAGCAAAGTTTTAGGATTGAAATGGGTTAAAGCAGCGAAAAAGGCAGATAATCCTGAATTGTACATAATACAATGACCACCCAAAAGTTTTGGAAGGGCCTTCTCTAGCACTTCACTACTAGGATTAGAGATTCTTGAATAATAGAATGAGTCTTTATAATAGAAGTCTTCAAAGGTTCGGTCTTCAACCTTCACTAAAAGGTTAGGATCATCAGGGTATTCATAGGTGGTACTAAGGTTAATTGGAGGAGTAACATCAGCGAGTCTGTGATCACGATTATGGATAAGGTTGGTAGAGATTCCTGTCATTATTGGTGAATAAGGGCTGATCCAAGTTGTACTAAAGCCGCGATTTGGTGAGAGTGTAAGTCGGAAGGGTGTGCACCTACAAGCACACTTAAGCACGTAAATCACATTATAAGCCCACTAAATGCAAATCACATTGTAAGCATACCAAACTTGCTGGACTATCAAATTTGCAGGAGCATGAGATTATAATCTCAATGGAGAGCGCCACATCTATATTGAGCCACAACTCATGTGAACAGCATTGTGAGACGATTGGCCTTGGAGGGATGCATCAACGGAGTCCAAACGATGCATCGCTTGGACCTCGAGGTAACGAGAGGGCTCCTACTGATGGGGTCATACTGGTAGGTCATACTGGTGGGGTCCTACTAATGGAGTATGGTAGCAGCTCGTTCGGTAGTCCGAGCACAATTACAGCGCTACTAATACAGTGAGTGCATCTAAGCATTCCAACCACTTAGCTAATTACAGGTGATCGGTGAGAACCCAAGGCTTCTTTCCCCACAGATGATTGCTCAATGGTAATTGCTAGCTATGTAAAAACATGTCATCACTGTAATACCTACTCTATATGTCATATAAGCAGTATATGATGTATAAGCCATATTGGACAATAGGTCATGAGTTATCGAGTTGTAACCCACTGTACCCATTTAGCATTCCGTAAACTTGAACTAGTGGTGGTGGTGGTGGTAGCGGTGGTTGTGTGAGTGGAGTAGCTGCATCTATCTGGAGATTTCAATGCCTTACCGCACCTAACCGTACCACTACCCCCTACTACTACCTAGAACGACTACCTATCGTACCAATGGAACCAATCGTACTAATAGTACCAGTGACTCCGGACGCATCAGCCATATTTTGGGCCCACGCCATTGGGTAATGCTTTCGTTCGCTCCCTGCATAGAGACCTGCCCAGACCAATTCTTTTTTTTTTTTTTTCAAGTTTATTTTTCGATGTTATTGTTGCTATTATAGGAATACAAGTATTCATGAATGTTTACTATAAAGGAATGGACACCAAAATCCACAGTTCGCCGTATACAGAGGATTTCTTTTTGACTTCTTTTCTCAAATATTGTTATGTGCATGAAATAGATACAACCAACACAGTCTGGTAGGGATCTCCAATACAGGGAGTACTGTGACCAGTTGGTAATGAATTACGAAGGGTTTATCCGATATTAGGCCCTACAACTCGACATTGAAAGTGATAATAATCAGTAACATTTATAGCATATTATCGCCAAATCTGTAGATGATATCCATAGAAATCTGTAACGGTAGATAAGAGAGATATAAGAGCTAGACCAATAGATAAATATCAGCAGCATCTTTATCTATTCGGTGTATGCACATAGATGTTGCTGCTACAGCGCTGCTGCCAACAGTGCTTGTGGTGGTGCTCAGTGGTGCTTAGTTTGGCTTTGTTATGGTCTCAATATCCCAATTCTTACAACATTTCCGTTATCATAAATTACTAAAAGTAGTGAATATTAGAACATATGTATAGATATATATATTACATAGATCAAACTGTACATGTGTATTACCTCCTTCTGGTAACCAATGACCCTATCATAATCATATCCCCTTTAATATATGCTCTTAATCGTTTACTGATTGCTGTTGGCGTCGACTCTCTCGAGTACCCAAGATTCCCGCATATCAATTCATGTTATATGCATAAAAGTGTGGCGTAACCAGCGTGTACAATATAATACGTAATGTCAGTTTCCCCTTGTTGAGGTAAAGTCTGTATGTTAAAATATCATAACTACTTAGTTTTGTATATCTTTGCCATTTGTATTGGGGTCAAAATTTCTTCTTCGGGTTTGTCCTATGAAGCCGACTTAATTTATTTTAATATTTTTTTTCTTTTGCTGTCTCTTTTTTTTTTTATATAAAGTTTTTTTTTTCTTCAACTTGTGTCTTTTTTAGCAATTTATAAACGTTGTGGTTTTTCTAAAATTTATACAAAAAGGTTGAAATTTCATTTTTGTTAACCTTTTTTAACTCCTTTTTTGTTGTACTGTTCTCATAGGATTAGTAGATACATACTGAACGCTGTTAGTTAGGTAAACACTGTTAGTAAAGTTATATCTAGACAACCTGTTATATGATGACAGATAATAATAATAGTAATCTATTATCGCATACCAGTAGTGGTAATGGTGGGGTCATTGATACTGCTAGTAGTCCCCAGAATTCTCATAGAGTCCTCAGAGATATTGAGAAAGATTTCGCCGAAAGTATTAAATCAGCTTCCGATTCAGATCAAACTGATTTATTAGATCTTGAAAGTGGAGATGTAGTATTAGCTAAAAAGATGAAATTAATTAATAATACTATTGATGAAATTGGGTTTACTCCTTATCATTTAAAATTATTTTTTCTTAATGGGATGGGATATGCCACTGATTCTCAATTATTATTGATTGAAGGAAGTGTTAGAACTTATGTAAACTATCAATTTGGTTATAGCTTTCCAATTTCGAATGAAGCTTTAGTTATTGGAGGAATTGTTGGAGCCGTATTTTGGGGGTTTGGGGCTGATATTATTGGTAGAAGAACTGCTTTTAATGTATCATTATTTTTATCTGCTTTGTTTACTATCATCACTGGTGCTATGAGTTCAATGGCTACTTATTGTTTATTTGTAGCTCTTTCAAGTTTTGGATTTGGTGGTAATTTGGTTCTTGATACTTGTTGTTTCTTGGAATATTTACCATTCAAGTATCAATGGTTATTAACTCTTTTTGCCTTTTTCTGGGGAATTGGTCAAACCGTTGCTGTATTGTTAGCTTGGGCCTTTTTAGCTAATTATTCTTGTGACGGTCCTGATCCTGAACATTGTGATTCTGCTGATAATAGAGGTTGGAGATATACTTATTATGTTAATGGTGCTTTAGTATTAATCTTGGCCATTCTAAGAGTTACAGTTATTAGATTAAAAGAAACTCCTAAATTTTTAATTAGTAACAATAGAGATGAAGAAGCTTATGAAACTTTAAAATCTATTGCTGATAAATATGGCAGAAAATGTTCATTGACTTTAGAACAATTAAGAGATTGTGGGGAAATTTCTTCAAATCATGGAATTCAAAGAGAAAGTAATGCTGTGGTTGGATTATTTAAATTGGTAAAAAATCATTTAAGAATTCTTTATGAAAATAAAAAAATGGCGTTATCTTCATCATTATTATTCTTTAGTTGGTTATTATTAGGTATTTGTTACCCAATTTATTATGCATTTTTACCTGTTTATCTTGCTACTAGAGGGGAAAATATTTCTGCTCAAACTACTTATGGAGTTTATCGTGATAATGCCATTAGTAATGCTTGTTCTGTTGGTGGTCCAGTAATTGCTGGGTTACTATTATATTATATTCCTGCTTTAGGTAGAAAAGGAGTTTTGGCTATTGGTGCGTTTATGACTATGGCCTTCTTTTTCGCTTATACTGGTATCACTAATCATGCTGGTAATGTTGGTTTAAGTTCTGCTGCTTATGTGGCTTTATATATTTATTTTGGTTGTCTTTATGCTTATTCTCCAGAAATTATGCCGTCTGCTTCTAGAGCCACTGGTAATGCTTGTTGTATTATGATTACAAGATTTGGTCAAATCTTTTCTCCAATTATTGCTTATTATTCTGATACTTCATCTTCTGCTCCTTTATATGTTTGTGGGGCTTTGATCGGTGTTAATGGTATTCTTTCCTTATTCTTTCCTTTTGAACCAAGTAAAAATAGACCAAGTTAGATTCACTTCTTCCAAAAAGACCGTTGTCTTCTAATAATCCCATTCCTCCATATTTTGATCATTATTATTTTTATTACTTTTTTTTTATTACTAACAAATTATATGGTTGTCCCAAGTTTAAGTTCCAAATCTAAATGCGATTAAAGGCATGAAATCTTTATACATTTTTACTTATCTTTTATACGTTTATACTTCTACCTGGTGTGGAGCCTTTACAATTTTTTTTATACGCTAAATTATACGTCCGAAATCACTAAATTTCAATTCATAAATTGATTTTTAATTTCATGAATTGAAGTTAGGAATATTCCTGCTTGCATGATACAACTTTCCACATCAGGATATAGAAATAAGACGTCGAAATCCTTAGACCTAAGTTTAGACGGTATTGAAGTGATGTGAAACCTGATGGAACTCACTTCAATAGTGGTAATTTAGATCTTTACTTCTTTTATATTCTCTCTTAAGCGATGTTGGGTGTGAAGAATGATGATGATGAATGTTGACGAATGATGATGATAATGAATGAGGGTGAAAGGATGATGAATGATGGTGGTGAGTACCATCAGTAGATGAGTTGTCTACATTACCATAGTGGTTAACATGTAGAATCGTATTGGAACTCTTTGGTTTACAAAAGTTAATACCGTCTATTATCCGTCTATCTATATCTATACATATCAACCCAGTATGCTCCTATTGGCTAGCTTTTAAACAATACATTCTAACTGGGTATAACTCTTTTGGTAACCCTTTTTGAACGTCACTAGCAATCAATTTAAACCCTGCTTGAATGAACAATTGTCTGAATTTTTCATCTGATCTTGTTACAGAAGAATCAGTTTCATCAAATATATCTTCACCAGGAGCTATATTTTCTTTAACAATCATAGTACCATTTGGCATTAAATATTGTCTACATTTGATCCAAAACTTAACCAATTCTTCATCTGGTAATTGTCCTACACACCATTGGCACCAAACTAACCAATACTTTCCTTGTTTATGACTTGGTGGAACCCAATCTTGCATTCCTACTGGGAAAATATCTCCTAATTTCCCCTTTTGTTTAACAGAAATTAATTCAGTTTCCATTTGTTGAACAAATGGTACTACTGGCTCTAATAAATCACATTCGTCACTGATTTTCCATAAGAAATCTCGAGTTATTCTTCCGATTCCGGCTCCCATATCTATAGTTAATTTCTTTTCTCCTTCAGGAATTGGCATTCTTGTCTGTAGTTTTCTAATAAATGTACTTGATCCAACAATATCAGCTTTTGGCACTGCAGTTTGCTCACCATATCCTCCTAACACTCCATTAACTGATGCTGGAACGGAAGTCCAATATTCTATGGCATCATCATAATTAATTTTGGAATCGGCGTCAAAATCAAAATCGTGATCTTGATCTTCAATTATCTCTTTAGCTGGCATGATTAAAGCTAGTGTTCCTGAGATGAGCAGCAGCTTTTTTTTTCTGATGAGCAAAAACCTCTCAAGATCTTGAAAAATTATATGAGCGAGAGCATTCAAAAAAAGACGCGACATTATAATAATAATAATAATAAGCATTAATCCATCAGGCAAATATGAAATCCAATTACTTTGATTTGGATGATATTCTAGCTAGTAGTGAGAAAATTCCTACCAGATTCAATTTAACGGTTCCAGGAATTGGTCATCTAGAAGGAAACCCCGGTAAGCCCATCACTGAAGGTACTAAAGTTGACTTACCTCTTTGGTTGGCAGAAGTATTAGCTACTACTAATGTTACAGAAGATTATGGATTTATTGAATTATTACAACCAGATAGTTTAAATAATGCCGTGAAAAATGCCATGATGTCAGATGCCGTAACCTTGGATCTACATTCAATCTTACCCAATTATTATAAATTAATTGAAAAATGGTGTTTAATGTTTAATGATAAAGGTTTAAATGATGTAGTTAAACAAATGCTTAAAGATCGATCATATGAAATTAATAATTTTGCTAGTAATACTAATAAACAAGTGAACAATTTTTTCATTCTTTCCTTGGATGAATATGAAAAAAAATTATTCAAAAAGACTTCAGAGTCGAATAAAATTTTACGAAATTGGTTAAAGGATTAAAAAATCGTCATCCTCATAATCATCATTATGAGCTGTGTATATTAGGTAGAAATACATATAACAAATTCCTTGTTAATATCAAAAACTGAATTGTGCATATTATTGGCCATTAAAATAAATCATCATCTAATCCTTCGTCACTATCGTCAATAACATCTGATGATTTATACTTTTTCTTTTTTGAAACAACTTCTTCATCTTCATCATCATCTTCAACTTGTTGTTGTTTTCTCTTTTTACCACCTTTCTTCTTGGCTTTAATAGGTTCATCTTCATCTTCACCATTTTGATTATTATTATCATTATTATTATTATCATCATTGTCATCATTATCATCCCCACTACTTTCATCTTCAAGTTCAGGTTCAGGTTCAGATCCTGATCCATCAGTATTAGATTCACTATCATTAATAATATCTTGTTTTTTAGCTCGTTTATTCCCTTTCTTACCTTTTCCACCAGCATTCTTTCCAGACTTCTTTCCAGCTTTCTTGTCGGATTTTTGTTTATCTTTATCAGTTTCTTCATTAAATAATTTATCATCATTATCTTCGTCAACAATTATTCTAGCTTCTTCGGCCCATTGTTGAGCTTGTTCTTGTAATTTAACCCGTTCTTTAGCACGTTCTTCTTCAATTAATTGTTGTTTTAATTTTTCTTCTTCTTCTAATTTGGTCTTTTCATCCATTTCCTCTTGTCTAAGTTTTTTAGCAGCTTCTAATTTATCTTCAATTTCTTGATTATAAGCCTTAGTTTCTTCATAAACATTGGTTAATCTATTTAATAAAGTATTACCTAAATCAGCTCTGACCTTTAAATCATTTTTGGAATATGGAATTAATTTATCATCAGAATTTTCAACCAATTCATTTAATAATTTAATTCCTGAATTTAAATCATTTATACCGTGTTCAATTTCTTCTATACGTCTATCAGTTATGGGTAATTTAATTATTAAATCAGCAATTTGATATTGAATATACGATAAATTGAATTTTAAATTATTAGCTTGTTTAACATTATTATTACTAAATTCAATAGCTTTATTAGTGATTTCCATAGCTTTATATAAGAATGATAAATTTTTATCAAAATTTCCTCTTAATAACCAAGTTTTAGCTAAAAATGATAAAATATTACTATCTTCACCATTAGTAAATTTATTCAATGCCACTTCATAACTTTCAATGGCTTTACTATAATTTTTTAATTCAGTTAACACATGACCAAGATTTAGATAAATAGAAATATCATTTAATGAATCTCTTATTTTTCTCAACACATCTAAACCTTTATTATAATCCTTGTTTTCAATATATATGATGGCTAACCCTTGAGCAGCATAAACATTTTTAGAATCAGTTGATAATACTTTAAGAAACAATTCAATGGCTCTAATGTAATATTTTCTTCTTTTTTCATCATTTTTATCACCTTTAAGATCTCTAGCCATTACACAATAAATATTAGCTAATGATATTAATGCATAACAATCATGAGAATTAAATTTAACCAAGGTTTCCTTTTGATGATTTGTATCCATATCAGGTTTTAATCCTAATTTCTTTCCAAAAGTTTTAACAAACCATCCATAAAATGCTCTTAATTCTAAATTAGAACTATCATTTTCTAACAAAGTTTCTAATTCCTGTTTGATTTCTTCATTAGAAATTTCATTCAATGATACTAAATTTAAAAATAATAATCTTAATTTAGCAGAAAAATAATTAGGAGTATTATTTAAAATTTCATGATATAATGAAACCGATTTAGATTGTTGTGGAACTTCAAGGGATCTAGCAAGATTATAATTTAATGTAATCATCAAATCTTCCTTTTTGATAGTATTTTCAGGTAATTCTGAAATGTCATCTAAGGATTTAATAGCTAATTCAAAATTATCTGATGCCATATCAAAATTCTTCTTATTGAAATTAAAGACTCCAATATTATTATAAATTTCTGGGGGGATTTTTTGATTGATTTGTTGTCTAGATTCTACTGCTTTCTTTAAATATGTTAATGATTCATTAGTATCTTTAGATTCATATAATTTACTCAATATAATATGAGCATTCAAATTTATTGGTTCTTTATTCAATAATAAATCATCATTATCACTTGATAATCCTCTATTATTAGATAATGAAATATATCTTTCTAAAATATTAATAGCCATATCTCTTCTTCTTTTAGATTTCAGTTGAGAATATAATAATCCTAAACAATAATTAACTTCTAAATTTCTAGGATTTTCTTTAACCAAATTTTCAAAAGTTATTAAAGCTTCTTGATGTAAATTTTTACAAATTTGTGATTGGCCTAATCCAATTTTACTTAATAAATTGTTTTCATCAAATTTATTAGATTCATGGAAATACCTTTGGGATTGATTAAAATCTCCCTTATTAAAACTACATCTACCTAACCAAAATGAACATTGTGATAATAAATTAGCTTGAAATTTGGTCAATTTTCCTAAACTTTCACCAGTTTCTCCAACTTTATCTCGATTAATAGATCCAATAATTTTATTAATGATCTTTTCTACTAATTCATAATTTTTCTTGAAGAAAAAGTATGATGATAATGTTAATAAAATCACTGGGTCATTATTGTTTATAGAATGAAGATCCTTTAAATTATTTAAACAACTTTCATAATTCTTCATGAAATCTTCATCTGTTAAGGAATTATTAAAAGTATTATTAAAGTTAGCCAAGTTCAATAAGAGTTTAGCTTTCAAATTATCTCCATCTAATTCTAAACTTCTTTCCCAACTGTTAATGGCCATTTTATAATCTTTTAAAAACCAAAAACATAATCCAATTCCAATTCTAGGATCCGGTTTCATTAATGGATTTATAATCAATACTTGTTGGAATAATTTCAAAGCAGTGGCATAATTTGATGACCGTTTTAATACAATTTGGGCTTTCCCCATTAAAGCAAAACAATTCATCTCATCATTGGTCAATAATTGTTCAAAATATTTTAATGCTTCTTCATCTTTATTACAATTTAAAGCATAGATTGCCAATATCGATACATCATTTTTATCTTGATAACTGAGCTCAGTACCTTTCTTGTTAGCTAAAGATACTTGTATACTAGAAACCATATGTGATAATTTAGTCATATTATCTTGTTTATCAATTCCTGATACCACGAATTTTAAATATAACCAACTCTTGAAATTAATTAAAATGGTCACTTCATCTTTGGCTGATTTGAGGGATTCCGCCTTTTCAATAACCACCAATGCATCAAGAAGTTGACCTCTTTGGACATAAGCTCTTGCAATAGAGACCCAATATTTACTAGGACAATTTTCAGTCTCTAAAAGGTTGATAATTTCATTACAATCATCAGGTAACTCATCAATCAAGTTGATAGACACAATTTCCCCATTGCTTAAAGGAACATCCAAGTTTCCTAAATTCTCCAATTCTTGTTTCCCCAAGTAATAGGAAATGTCAGTTACTGATGGATCCATCTTTTATTGACAGAGTAGTATTTATCTGTTTGTTGGAAGTTTTATATTTTTCACCGAGAACAGGGAAAAACCAAAAAAAAAAAAAAAAAAAAAAAAAAAAATTGAGAAATGTCGCGATGTCGTATCGGTCTACCTGACTGTCTCTTAGATTTTTTTGGGTGCCTCTCGAGTTCATTTTTGGCTGCTAATTTTGGCTGCTAATTTTGGCTGCTAAATCTCTATATTTATTATACATTATATATACTACATTCATTACAACAATACATTAAAGTCTTGAAGTAACTTATTTGGACACCTACAATCATTCACATAATCATTAGCTATTAATTCACTGGTTATTGGTTCACCAAAGGCCTCCGATGTTTTAAGGATTTCTGCAGTAATGATGGCCTTGGGAGGATATTGAATAACACTAGTTAAATCAATATTAAACCATAGATTAACCTTATAATTCTTATTAAAGTATCTAGATAAAATCTTAAGGGAATTATTATTAATATCTGATTGGTTAACTATTGGGAAGTTGAGTGATAATTTAAATAAGTCATGATCTAAATTATTAAAGTTATCAATGATGGTTTTCATTTGTAAGCATCTATTTATAAACAGTGATTGTTTGAATTGATCATCTGTTTGGATATGATTAGATAACTTGATGATATAGCCTGCTAACCATTTATTATGTAAGGAATTGTTGATAATAGATAATTTAAACTCCAAGTTAGTAAAATCAATTTGAAATTTAAAATCTTTATATTGGAAATAAATTAATCCTTCATCTTTCAGTAAATATTTGATTGAAGTTAATTGTTGCAATAATTTAAAGTTGAAGTTTAATAACTTGATTTCTTTGACTTCATAATTCTTATTATCTTGAATGATGATTTCCAGTTGTTGAATTTCTTGATTTAATTCATTAATCTTTTCATTAACTTGACTAATTTCTGTATCAAGCAGGTTTAGTTTATTCAATTTGGTAGTAATGGTAGAATTATTTCGAGTTATAGTTTCTTTTAACTCCATTAATTCTTGTTTGATGTTTTCGATGTCACTTTTAGAATAATTGTCACAACTAGTTTTTAACTCAACTCTCTTTTGATATTTTTGTTTTAATCCTTCAAAAATTATCATATTATGATCAAATTGACTTTGTAACTCAGCTAATCCATTAGCAATCAGAACCTCATCTTGAATTAATGATTCATGTTTTTCATTCAATTGAACAATTAAGTTTTCAATTAATTGCATTCTCCAATTATACCAAATCTTCTTTGTTTCTAATCGACTCCAGTCCTTAATTAATAAAAAGTCCAGTTTAATTAAAATCTTATCATTATCACTTGAAGCATAGAATTCTTTAAATAATTTGGGGTTATTATCTTTGATAGAATCATTTAGTTGATCATATAACTTTTTTCCATCTACAATATTCTTAGATAATTCTTTATTCATAAACTTAAATAAGGAATAAACTAAGATGTTATTATTTCCTCGTACAAAATCATCAAATGTAAATTCTTTAATCTCATTTGATAAACTGAACCTTTCAAGTTTATCGATTTCTAAATCATCATAGAAGGTAATTCCAATATCATATAAAAATTCTGATAAACTCACATTCTTATGATCTTTAAATAACTCCTCATCATCTTGGTCTTCTTCCTGTTCTTCAATTTGAATGGAATCGTTACTAACTTCCGCCAATGGCACAGATACTGTTTCGGTATCAGTTGTTGCACTATACCTAGCCTGTTTAAAAGGACGAGTCGATTTATCATCTTCATCATTCTGACTTAATCTTTTATTGGCTAATTCAGGTGGTATAGGGATTTGAATATCAGGAAATTGTGGTGATGCTTCACGAGAATATGTAGATGTTCTATTAGAATTATTAATCTTTGTCATTGATTCGGTCATGTCCATATCTTTGTCTTTGTCTTCTTCAGGTTTATTAGAAGAGTCAGAGTCAGCTGGGTTTTCAGTGCCTTTTGGATCATTTAATGTCTGAGGAGATTCAGGTTTCATATCGGGGTTTTCTCCTGCTTCTGGAGTATTCCGTAAAATTGGTTGACTTTCTTGTACATTAATACTTGAAACTGGTTTGGTCATTTCCATTTCTTGGGACTCTGACTCCGATTGTTCTTGCTCCTTAGTCTTTAAAGTGGAAAGAGGTTGAGTCAATTCCATTTCTTGTGATTGAGTCTGCTCATGGCTGAGAATTTCATTCACCTGTTTTGATTCGCCTTGAGGTCCTGATCGCGCTTGGATAGTAGAAAGAGGTTGAGTCATTTCCATTTCCTGAGACTCAGGTTCATTTTGTTCTTGTTCTGTTAATTTTGTTTGGGTTGGCTCTTGCCCTTGAACTGCTGACATCAGTTGAGTCAATTCCATATCTTGAGGTTTTGCCTCTATAGCCTCGGAGTTTATTTCTTTAAACCCATACTTTTGAGGGAATTCTCCATCTGTTTCATCATTTTCAGTGATAGTAGATAATGAATCTCTATTAATTTTAGATAAAGGTTGAGTCATCTCCATAGTCTCTTCGGCGGGTTCATTATCAATGACACTTTGAACCTTTATTCTGGGTAATGATTCGGTAAAATCCATATCATCTTCAACTACTGTCTGTACTTTGACGTCTTTAGAAGGGGAATTTGAAGATGAGGAACCAGCATGGGTTTTGTATTCAGGCATTAATTCATGAAGTTTTACTCTTGTGAATGAGTCGGTTAGATCCATTTCATCAACTTTTATTGGTTTCATTGGTTCAGTCAATTCCATATCACTATTATCAGATTGATTATCATCATCATCACTAGAATCAGATAAAACTGGTGTTCCACCTTCAAGCTCATTTCTTTGATCTGAATCATCTCCTTTATATAGTTCATTACCTTCGATTGGTACACTTGAATGGTGTGGGTTCTCGACTTCTGTTGATGAGCCTTCGACTTGTTGTTCTTGCTGGGGTATATGACCAATAGTTTCTCTCCTTGATTGTTGGGAAACAAAATCAATTTTATGAAGAGTTACCTCTGGAGCAAATGATACTCTTCGATTCACCTTGGTGGACTGAGGCTTCTTAATTCCAGACATAATTGGCATGGTCTTATTCTCATCACTTTTAAGAATACCCGTCAATGACAATCCATCAGGATCTACGTTCTCCTTATCAGTATTCATGATGATGAGTACACAAGTATAAAGGGTTTTAACTACAAGCTGTTTGTTGTTTATGTTTCAATAGAGGTCGCGGGGCGCGACTTAAACAAAAAAATATATATAAAAATAAAGTAAACCAATCTATGATTGATGGTTCCGCACTCTCCTTCCTAATAAAGAAGGGGAAACCCCCATTACCATAGTTACGGACATTCGGTTGTGATTTTCAAAAGGTCCTCGGGTGAAATGATAAATTATTGACAAAATCGCGACATGCGAGCACGACATCTACTTACCCCAAATTTTTATATAAAGACTAAAACATCCCCGGTGATTTGTGGATAAAAAAAAATATTAATTGATACAGTCCACAAAAAACATATTTCAATTAAAATGGTTGCTGATGCATTAATTTATCATCCTACTTATAGTAAGATCTTGAAGTTCTTAGATAATACCCCCAAGAAAGAAAAATGCTTTAGATTAGTTGCTTATCTATCAAGATTTTTATCGTATTATTTATTTAAAACTGGATATTCGGTGGAAATTGTTAATGTGTTTAAAGAATTAAAAGCTCAAGTGACCTTTTTAAGAAAAGGAATGAGATTCTTAAAACCTTTAAATCATTTAGAAACTGCCTCTAAAACCTTTGATAATAAACTCATGGATCCAATTTTACAAAAAACTACTGTCATTAGAAATTTAGGATATGCTGGATATTTAACTATTGATGGATTTATTTTCCTCAAAATGTTGGGATTAGTTGATAAATCCAGATTTTCTAGTGGATCTACTTGGGCTTCAAGGTTCTGGTTAATTGGACTTATAGCAGGAGTTATAAATTCTTTAAGAACTATTTCTATTAATAATTCTAAATTAACTAATTCACAAGATGAAAAAGTTGATGCTAAAGAAATTAATCAAAAGATTTATAAAGCTAAAAGAAAATTAATTTGGGATTTATTAGATAGTTTCATTGCTTTAAATTCTTTGAATTACTTACATTTCACTGAGGGTGATGTTGGTTTAGCTGGTACTATCACTTCAATTATGGGATTAAAAGATTTATGGGCTGCTACTTAGATTATAGAAATCTGTTACTGATTTATTTATTCCTATGCTATACACCTATGTATAAATCACAATGTACATTCTATTTATTACTATTATTCATTGTTTACTATTAGCTCCTTTGTAATAACCATTCCAAAACCATTCCATTACTAACTCTTTTAATTGCTGTTGTAGTTCTTCTTTATTTTCATGAGTCTCAATTACTTGTTGTAAAGAGGGGGTCATATGAACTGGTAAAGTTCCTTTATGTAAGTGTTTCCCTTTCTGCCATTTAGTATTTATACTATCGTCAATATTCATGATTTTGATTAGTGTTCATATGATGGAAAATGGGTATTCATAATCTGTGATGGGTTCTTATTGTTCTTTGTTCATGGGGGAGAGAGAGAGAGAGAGAGAGAGAGACATCTAGAGGTCGTGTGGGCATCGCAACAATCTTAATCTTCATATGATTCCTGATCTGTGACATTTCTATGTGGCTGATAGGCAGTTTCTTCGAGGTTGATGATGTTAATATAGTCGAAGTAGTGATGGCAGTAGTGATGGTGGTAGTAATGATTGTAGTGGTATTGTGTGATATGGTTTAAGACCCTCTATGGGGTCCAACCAAAGAGCATTTGATATTTTCTCCTAACGAATTCCCTGATTAGTTTCTCTAATTTTTGCGAAATTTAGATCAAAGTTTACTAACACTATCCATTGTCCATTGATAAAGGATTTGGAACACGAGTCCTACCATTTAACTCTTAGATTCTTTGAGTAGACTACCTATCTGTTCAAGAACAATATAATTTGCTCAACTTCTTTCTCTCATACAAAGACAAATAACCACTGCCATTACCAACCTCTAAGCTCCACCCTTAGTCCATAAACCTCAAGCAGAAATTTTGCAACAATTTTCAGTCTCGAATATTTTTACAGTCGCATTCCATCTCATCGCATCTCATTTTTAACTGTCAATTTACAGTCCTATATTATATAAACATGTCACAACCTTTGGAATCTAGTACTCCTACTAGAATTCATATAGGTAATATTTCAAGTAAACTAGCAGAAAACCCAGATAATTTAACCAAAAGATTGTCGAAATTCGGTGATGTTATCACCCCATTAGAACTACATACCAAACCCATAAATGATTACTATTTTGGATTCATCACATTGAATTTATCAGACAAAAGCTTTGGCCAGCTTAAAAAGGCTCTTAGTAATGTCATGTTCATGGGAATGAAATTATCCATCAATAAAGCTCAGTCAAATTTCGAAACTCGTTGGAAATTAGATGCTAATAGAATTGATAAAACTATGTCTAAACATAGAGTACAACTTGAACGACAAAGAAGAATCAAAGAATATGAACATAAACATCACGTGAATACGTTTAATAATGCAACAATTGTGAATATGAATATAAGTAATGGCTATAATAAATCCCCTCATGTATTCCAAGATAAATCCGGTGAAACTAAGAATCCTACTCCTAAATCTACTTTGATTGGATCAAAATCATATGGATCTTTTACTTTCCCTCTGAAGTTTTATGATCAAGTTTATTCAGCAACATCTGGTGGTGGTGAAATTATTAGAGGAAGAATAAGAAAATCCTCAAGATCTGATCATGCATTAAAGCATCAAACTTTGAGAATCTTAGTTAATGATGAATTAAAACAATTTAAATTTTTCAAAAAGAAATTATGGGGGGTTCAAAAAAATACTATTGCTAATGATTTAACGTATTCCTATGAAAATGGGGTATGGAAAAGTGGTGATAATCATGTTGTTGAAAGAGTTCGTCCTAATTATTCAAGTTGTGGAATTAATGGCCAACAAGCTTTAGATTATGGTAAAGGTACTTCTGATAATAACAATAATGATGACAATGATTTAACTAATAATCCTGGAATTCATAACAATGAAAGTCATTTCCAAGACGAAAAACAAAATTCTTTAGCGGTTTTATCATCCATGTTTTCAAATTATGATTTTGATAAACCAATTGCTTTAGATGAAGATAACGACGATGAAGAAATGATAATTGATGACAAGGGGAAGAAAAGACCAATCAGATTTGATTATGAGACCCAAGGGAACGTATTTACTAATGATGATGATCTTGAACCAGGTAAACCGGTCGATCCTTCATTAATTGAAGCATATAAGCAACAAATTGAATTACCTCAACAAGAGGTTTATTATGATGAAGATGACGAAGGAAATGAATTGGATTTTGATGAATTAGGTCATCAATATAGTACTGAAGTGCTTAGCCAAAAATATGACGAGAGTCATCAACCGAAAATCAATGAAGCTGGAAAAGGAGAAAATGAATCCATCCAGGATCAAAGTAATGGAAATGAAGATGGCCCTAGCACCAGCTCCAAAGGTGCAGAAGACGAAGAAAAAGAACCACAACAAGATGAACAGGAAGGAGAATCTGGGGAAAAACAGTCAGAAGGTGAACAATCAGAAGATGAACAATCAGAAGATGAAGAACAGCAAGAACAACAAGATGAAGACTCACAAGACTCACAAGATGAAGACTCAGAAGATGAAGACTCAGAAGATGAAGAATCAGAAGATGAAAACTCACAAGATGAATTCATTCCACAATTCACTAGTACCGAATCTAAACCCCCAAATTCAAATACCGAAACTTTAAGAAGTTTATTCAACCCTGAATCCACCAATTTTAGTCTTGCATTAAATGATGATGATGATATAGATGAAGATCAACAACAAGATCTTAAACAAGAACAAGAATCAATCCTTAAACAAATCAAATCAAAACAAAAACAACAGGATCATCAAATAAATGATACTAATATCATAAAACCTACCAAGAATATTGGACTTTTTTGGCTTCATGATGACTCTCCATTTTTACAAACCCAAACTCAATTAAGTCGGTTAGGGTCTGTGAATGACCCACTCAAATTACCAGGAGAAGAAGAGAAGGATGATGAACAACAGCAACAACAACAACAAACGAATCACTCTACTAATTCTAAATCTAATGGTGATAACGATAATGATAATGATGAAGATGAGACACCTTACGAAAAATGGTTTTGGAGTATGAGAGGTGAAGTAACCAGAGAATGTAAAAGACGTAGAAGAGATGTCTTAAGAATCTTAAAGAAAAGATCCAACAAACAATTATCTGTGTAGTCAGTACTTGTAATAACTAATACATACATTTATACATTCATATATCAATTTTTTTTTGCGATCTAACACTACGCGACTACCATAAAACGTAAAACTAAAGACATATAAAATTAGTAACTGAAAGAATAAGATGTCAGATTCTACCCCATCAGAGTCATTAAAAGGTTCTCTCTCGCCATCTAAGTCGTCAGCCAAAGATCCCAAAGAGTTACCAAAGTCATCAATGACCTCTTCAACGGAAAAGAACAAAAATGCTCCAGAACCGTTACCCGAATTCACATTAAAAAATGTGTTATTAGATATTAAGGATGGGATATGGGCTATATTGTTTGATCCATTTTATAAACGAGTGGTAGGACCAGCTATAGCATTTTTTGCTTCAATGATCACCAAAATCATCATCGTTAAGGTTCCTTATACTGAGATTGATTTTAAGACCTATATGCAACAAGTAGAAATTGCTAATAGTGGAGAATTAGATTATAGTCTTATTAGAGGTGATACAGGACCTGTAGTTTATCCAGCAGGGTTCATTCAAATCTATCAAGCAATTTATTGGCTCACCAATAAAGGGACAAATATTCTTGCTGCTCAAACGTTGTTTAGTTATGTTTTTGTGGCATCTTTAATCATGACTATGTTGACATATAATTCAGTACAACCATGGGTATTGATGTTATTATTAGGCAGTAAAAGATTAATGTCAGTTTATGTGTTGAGACTATTCAATGATTGCTTTACTACTGCTGCTATGATTGGGGTTACTTTGATCTTACAACAAATCTCTTATTGGTATCATTCATTAAATTCAATTATGATCTTATTAGGTAGTATGGTAGCAGCTGATTTATACAGTATTGCAATTTCTATAAAAATGAATGCTTTATTATATTTACCAGGATTTATCATTATTGTATATTTTTTGAATCATGAGAATTTATTGAAAACTTTGATGGTATTATTGGTGATTCCATTAATTCAAATATTGATTGGTTGGAATTTTTTAGTCCCATTATATAATGATGATACTGCTAAATATTTAAGATGGACTTATATTTATCAAGCTTTTAAATTTGATAGGAAATTTTTATATGAATGGACTGTTAATTGGAGATTTATTCCTGAAGCTTATTTTTCTTATGATTTATTTAGTAATGGATTATTGATAGCTCATATCACTATATTGATGGGATTCATTTTTACAAGGTTTTTATCTCCTAAAATCACCAAGAAGTCTTTATTCCAATTGATTAAGGATGGGTTTAAAATTGGATCCAATACCATTTCTTCAAATAATTTACTTATTAATAGCCAAACTGGACCTAAATTAATCATGTTGATATTATCTTGTACTAATCTTATTGGGATTTTATTTGCTAGATCCTTACATTATCAATTTCTTTCATGGTATTGTTGGCAATTGCCTTTCATGATATATATGACCAATTGGCCAATATGGATTGGGGTACCTATATGGATGCTTCATGAATGGTGTTGGAATACTTTCCCATCTACCGAAGTTAGTTCTGGTTTATTAATTTCTATTCTTACTGGAATTATATCAGGTGTCTGGACCAGTGATCAATGGTTTAAGTAATAATGTGTATACAATAACAATAATACTACTAAGAATAATAATTATAATACATTTTGTATACCTACTTAATTATGGATGTATTTAGGTATATATAAAATAACGTTTAAGTATAGAAAGCACAAAATACATGAAAGAAAACTAAAAGAACAGATCAACCAGAACCATTTTGTGATCCTATTGATACTGTTTCCAAAGAACCGAAAAAAAATAAATGTACATATATATATATAAAGATTGGAAACTTTGGTTTGGTATACGATCCATTCACTCATGAATCATTACTCTCAAGAGCATCTACACCACCCCAATTGAATGTATTCATACCATCATTAACATTACTATCCAAGAACAGATTGAAATCAAAATCAATATCATCCAATCCCCCATTAGATCCATTATCCACATTCAAAGGCATATTAATTCCATTGACAGAGCTACTATTATCATTGGCACCAGTTGAATTTCCATGAGAATTTTCAAATAATTGATTATCATTTCCATGATCTAATACATCCATAGAAAACATTTGATCATGTGAATCAATATCATGGA